>CAUYUJ010019998.1:96585-99085 GCA_963575745.1 Prorocentrum cordatum
CCAGCCGGTTTCGGGCTCGATCGCCAGGAAGAATATCGAGCACCCAGAAAAAATTGAAACGGAAGGGTTTTTGCGTGTCGGGCCCTGGTAGGCGAAGCTCGCTCGACACTTCTGCCAGCGCGTCGGGCAGACACGGGTTCGGTATTTTTCTGGGTGCTCGACAGTACTCTGGGATGTGGCCCTCGAGTACAGTGGAGGCCAATCCACAAGAAATGTTCCACGAGAAACCCAACCCCGAGACCCTCCAGGACGCCCACACTGACTCTTGGTGCGGGAGCGCCGCGCTTGCCATCGCAGAACTGCTGGAACCCACGGAACCCAGGGCACCCAGAAGGGACGCAGGGCGTTTCTTGGCATGGGCCTCCGCTGCACGACGGGAGCAACACGGCTCTCGGGTGGCGCCCGCTGGCTGCGAGCCTCCCCGCCTCCGCGGAGGGCCGCCCTCCTGGCGGCGCCCGCTCTCGGTGCGCGCCTCCGGCCCCCCCCCCCCCTCCCCGGACCCCCGACGCTGCGCTTCTTGTCTTGAGTCGGGCCTGCCCCTCCACAGGAGGACAATTCAGAAACAGCAGGAAAATAGTCTGGGGACTCGTTTTGGAGTACTGTTTGACTATATGTGGGGGTATGTTTTGAGTATTTTCATTTGTCGCCCAAAATCCCCCTGTAGGGGGCCAGGCCCGACTGAATTCTTGTCGCAACCGCGACCCCCAGAGGTCCCGATCCATTCGCCGCGACCAGGTTCTCCTCGCGACTCGTCGAATCGGCGGAAATCGGCAGGCCAGCAGACCTCCAGAGTGGCACAGCGGGGCCTCCTGCTCGGCATCCGAAGCCGCATCGACTCGGCATCGGAGGCCACCGAGAGCAACATCGACTCGCATCGACTCCGAGGCGTCGAGGCGAGCCCCGCCCGCCGCGGAGTCCTCGCCCTCGTCCGAGCCCACGTCCACGGCGACGCGGTGGAGCGGCGCGGCCCCGGGGGCGGGGAGCTGCGCCAGCTCCGCCTGGCGGGCCCCCCGGGGGGGGAGCGGGGGCGGCGCGGGCGGCGCGGGCGGCGCGGGCGCAGGGCGCCGCGCGCCCGCAGCCCGGACGCGGCGGCAAGGCTGCTTTGGAGGCGGGCCCCACGGCGGGGGAGGAGGAGGGGAGGGGAGGGGAGAGGGGAGGAGAGGGGAGGAGAGGAGTGAGGGGAGGGGAGGGGAGCGGAGTGGAGGGGAGAGGGAGGACACCTGGGGAGGTGGAGGGGGGGATGGCAGGGGGAGAGGGTAGAGGGGAGAGCAGGTAGGGGTAGGGCGAATTTTTGGTTGAAAGGTGTGTTAAAACTCTACTTCCTCACTACATGAAGGAATCAGTATTTGTTGATCCCCCCCTGACCATTGTGGTTTTTCACTTGAATTGTTTCCCCTGGGGCTTACACCCTGTTTTTTGTTACCAAGGAAAATATGTAAGCTCAAACTGCGTTGTTGGCCCCCGGATTACAACAACAACAACAACAACAACAACAACAACAACAACAACAACAACAACAACAACAACAACAATCATTTAAGACTGGGGACACTCCGTTCTCACCAGTGCCAGGGTTTTCATAGGAGGCGGGCAATACCCCCACTTTGTGGGGGGGCCGGTTCAAGCTCTACCAAATTTCCAAACGACTCTTCGCCACCACCCACACCCAGCTTCCCGCCCTATGACTTTCGGACACTTCACTTCGTGGCATGCGGACGACCGTGGCTACTATTCAGGGCCCCGCGGCCGACGACGACGGCGTGCGCGCGCGAAGAAAACGAATGTGTCCCGCATGGTATTATTTGACAGGGATGATGGCCCTGGCAGGTGCGCAACCGTTGTCGCAGAAGTTCGAAAAAGTTGCTCGCAAAAGCCCGTTTGACAGAAATGTTTAAAAAGTGTTGGGTTTCCTACGAATCCGCAAGAGCGCGCGGGATGAGATTTTGACATTTTTTTGTTGAAAAACCATTGGTTTTTTTGATGTTTTTATGTTAAAATCGCTCCGAACACTAAGCTTTTGGAAGGATTTCGTCTTGCGCGCGCGAATGTCCACTTTACCTTATTTTTTGCAAGGGATTCTTGAAATTTGATTATATTAGAACAAGAAATGTCATTTTATAGTGTTTTTTGCAAGGGAAAACGGATTACAACAAAACAGCCGGATCTGGACCCCATCCACTTTTCTGAAGCTTTCGCGAAAAAATGATGAAAATGTAGCTGCGGCCTAGGCGCGGCGGGGGGGGCGTGCACCAGGGGCCCCAACAATAATTATTCTTTAGAATTAATAATGTTCAACAACAACAACAACAACAACATTAACAACAACAACGGTTCCCGCTGGAGACTTCCTCTGAATTTAGCCTGGACCCCCGCTACCGCCTGTGATTTCCTGGCATATTACTCAAGAGCAACGCTCTCGCTTGGGACTTCCTTACACTTTATTCAGGAGTCGCTCTCTCGGCGCCCTGGAGTCGCGCTCTCACTGGAGGCCCGCCTGCAA
>CAUYUJ010019998.1:104085-154085 GCA_963575745.1 Prorocentrum cordatum
TCCTTTGCCTGGGTGCACAGGAAGACCGCCATGCAGACCAGCCAGTTGCACAAGATCGCCTTCACGAACTTCTGGCCCAGCGTTCCGCTCACCTTTTTGGCAACTGTCGCAGCGGCCATTGCACCGGTGCCACCGCTCAGCAGACCTGTGTACCAGGCGGCAACTGCAAGGGCCCCACAACCGATGACGTTCCCGACCCAGGAAAGGAAGAAGCTCCTGAGCACGGCGCGGACCTTCACCTTCCCCTCCAAGAAGGCAGCGGACACAGTGGCGGTGTTGCCCGTGTAGAGCTGGCAACCCGACTGGAGGACGAGCAGCAGGTTCACGGGGAAGAGGGCGGCAAAGACCATCTTCTGCACGCCCATGGCCACGTCGGGGCTCAGGTTGCCCGCGATGGTGAGGGACAGAAGGCCTGCCATGCCCACGTACGCGCCGCCCATGATCGAGCTGTGCATCAGCTTCAGGAATGGCATGCCGGCGTTGGCTGTGCCCTTGGCGACCAGGGCCTCATACGTATCCTTCGGCGTCGACACCATCTCGAAGGGGGCCTTCGCGAGCGGCTTCTCCTGCACCGCGAGCCCCTCCGCAGACCGCTGCAGCCCGGCGGCGCGCCTGCGAGACGCCAGCAGCGCCACTCCGCACAGCGCGGGCGTCGCGAGCAGGAGGCCCGACAGCGGCTGCTCCGCCGGCGCCTCGGCGTGCGCCGGGCCGTTGCCGGCGACAGCGGCGCGCAGCGCGACCTGCCGCGTAGGCTGCTGCGCCGCCGCCAGCGAGAAGCAGCGGCCGCCGAGGCTGAGGAGAGCACCGCCGCACACCGCGGCGGCCCCGACGAGCGGCAGGGCGCTGCGGGTCCGCGCCGGCATCGCGCGAACTCTCTGTCTCTCTGTGGCCACGGGGGGCCGAGCGGTGTGTTCCACTGGGGTCCAGCTGGGGCCGAAACAGCTCGAGCCAAAATGGTTACGGAGGCTCTCTTGGCCCGTCTTGGAGCTCTCTTGGCAGCCGATTGGGCCGTCTTGGCGCGAGCTTGGAGACGTAGTGGGCCGTCTTGAAGCGTCGAAAACTCGACACGGCGACAGTGGTAAAATCCTCGAAAAAACAATGGCAAATCAATGTCTGTTGGATCCATGAACGCTCGGAGGGCTGTCTCAGGGCAGTCTAAAAGGCGAAAATGTGGGACCACAGCTGGAGCGTGGAGCTTCCTGGGGGAGTCTGGGGGCGTCTTGGAGTGTTCTTGGAGCAGTCCTGGGCCGCCCAGGGAAGATGTGGACCTCTAAATGCCATCTCGGGGCCCTGGGCCCCCCCATTTGCGGTCGTGGTCCTGGCCTGGGGGGCCCGCCCCCTGCAATATGCATATACCGATGTACCTATACGACCACCCTTCGGTGATATTGTGTGGGGGGGGGAGGGGGGGGGAATCAACATCTGGCTCAATCGATCCCACTATCGATCTCACTCAACGGGACACCACGGGACACCACGGGACAACACGGGACAACACGGGACACTTGTCGATCTCACTATCGATCTCACTCAACGGGACACCACGGGACACCACGGGACACCCCGGGACACCTGTCAATTTCACGATCGGTCTCACTATCGATCTCACTATCGAACTCACTCAACGGGACACCACTGGACACCACGGGACGCCACGGGTCAACTCGGGGCACCACATCGATCTCACGATCGATCTCACTATCGATCTCACTCAACGGGACACCACGGGACACCACGGGACACTTGTCGATCTCACTATCGATCTCACTCAACGGAACACCACGGACGACACCACGGACGACACCTGTCGATCTCACTATCGATCTCACTTTTTCGGACACCACGGGACACCTCGGGGCACCGCATCGATCTCAGTATCGATATTACTATCGATCTCACTATCGATCTCACGATTGATCTCACTATCGATCTCACTCAACGGGACACCACGGGGCACCACCACGGGGCTCCGCGGGACACCTCGAGCCACCGCCGGATGGGCGGAAAGAGGATAATCATTTGTCTTGACTTCGCCCTAGCAACGGCGGACACCACGGGACACCACGGGAGACAACGGGACACCGCGAGCCACCGCCAGACGGAGGAGAATCATTTGTCTTGACTTCGCCCTAGCAACGGCGGACACCACGGGACACCACGGGACACAACGGGACACCACCGGGACACCGGCGGGACACCGCGGGGCACCGGCCGCCGGAGGAGTTACATGTGGTCCGGCCTCGGCCCAGCCACAGGAGGCTTTCGGGACACCAGCGGGACACCGCCGGGACACCGCGGGGCAGCGGCCGCTGGAGGAGTTACATTTAGTCCGGCCGCGGCCCAGCCACAGGAGGCTTTCCTCTGGCCCGCCCGCGCAGCTTCGCCTCGCCCGCACGCACGCACGGCACGCACGACACGAACCCGAAACCGAAATCGATTTCTCGGTAGGGGAGGTCCCCGTTTCACGTCGGACTCACGCCCCAACCTCCGATGCTAGTCGATGGAAGTTAGTGTATGTGCATATGCATGTACATATACATCTCGTCATGCATACCTGTATGCATATACACACAGACACGTGCGGGTGGGTCGCGGGTGGGTCGCGGGTGGGTCGCGGGCGGGTCGCGGGGTGGGTCGCGGGTGGGTCACGGGTGGGTCGCGGGGTGGGTCGCGGGTGGGTCGTGGGCGGGTCGCTGGGTGGGTCGCGGGTGGGTCGCGGGCCGGGTCGCGGGGGGGGGACAATGCCAAACAACAACAACAACAACAACAACAACAACAACAACAACAACAACAACAACAACAATTCTAAGAGTATTCGTTCTTACTTGCCCGCGTGTCATTCAAAACGAGTTTCCCACAGCCTCGATACCCGCCCTTTTTGTTTTCGATCAAGCCACTTTTGGGGGGATTGCTTCTCTGAGCGGGGGGCGGCGGGCTTAGACAGGCGGGCAAACCTGAACGGGCCGACAATCCTTCGTGGGCGTACATGTGCCCGCCATTGGAATTGGTGTGGGCCCTGCAAAACAGGAGGGGAGAACGAGGGAGAGTGGGAGGAAGGCAGGGGGAGTGACGAAGGAAGAAGGGAAACGCCAGGAGAGAAGGAGCGAAGAGGGGGGCGGTTGATTAGAGGCAGAGAGAGAGAGAGAGAAAGACAGATACGAGAGGTAATTAGAGAGAGAGGGGGGAGAGAGAGAGAGAGAGGGAGACAAAGAAAGAGGGAGGGAGGAGGCAGGAGAGGGGAGGGAGGAGGGAGGTGGGAGAGGTGGGAGAGGGGATAGGGCAGAGAGGCATAAGGATGAGGGAAAAGAGGAGGGAGAGAAAGGGGAGGAGAGGAGGGAGGAGGAAGGAGGGAGAGGGAGGAAGAGCAGGAAGGTAAGAGCGTGAACCTTCGAGGAAGTCATAGACGAAAGCGCCGTTCCTGAAGGAAGTCTGGGGCGGGAGCCCACGACGGGCGGGCGATCCCCTGACGGGCGGGTCGGGCGGGTGGGACATTCAAGCGGGATGCCTGAGTATGGCGAGAGCGCGATTACTAAGTAAATTGTAACGGCGTCCGTGGCGCAGCGTGTTTCCTGAGCGTCAAAAGCGCGATTTCTGAATAATTTGCGTGGAAATCACAGGCGAGAGCACAATTCCTAAACAAAATGTGAAAGGTTCTCTGGCGGGAGCGGGGGTCTTGATTAAATTGCGAGGAAGTCCTGAATCAATTGCGAAGAAGTCTCAAGCGGGAGCGCCGTTCCTAAGTAAATTGTGAGGAAGTCTCAGGGGAGCGGGGGTCCTGACTAAATTGCGAGGAAGTCACAGGCGGGAGCACCGATCCTGAGTAAATTGTGAGGAAGTCTCAGGAGCGGGGTTCCTGGGTAAATTTGGAGGAAGTCTCAGGCGGGAGCCGTTGTTGTTGTAATCCGGGCGGCCAGGGGCACAGTTTGAGCACCAAGACTTTCCCTGTCAAAAAACAAGGTACGAGCGTCGAGGGGCACACTTTGATTTAGAACAAACAGCATGCACCGGTGAGGGGGGATCAATAATAATTATTCTTCAGAAGTGAGAGTTCAACAACAACAACAACAACAACAACAACAACAACAACATCAACAACAACAACAACAACACCATCAACAACAACAACAACAACAACAACAATAATAAGTTTAAGACTGCTCGCCCTTATCTGTTCACGTGCCAATCAGTACGTATATCCCAAAATCTTGGTACCCGCCCTCGTCTTCTTCGATCGTACCCCCTTGAGATATCTTCCTTACTTGCCACGTGGATTTAGTGCAGCCCCTAAAACAAGGGAAGAGAGGACGGGTGCAAGGGGGAGGGAGAAGAATGGAACACGAGAAAAATTAGCAGGAGGAGGGCAAGGAGCAGAAACAAGTGGTAGAACCAGACGGGAAGATCTGGTGGGCAGACCCATGGCGGGCAGGTCGGGAGGGCGGGCCCAGGCGACCAGGTCGAGCAGGCGGGTTGCTGAAGCGTGGGTCCTGCATGAATCGCGAGGAAGTCTCGAGCGATAGCGCGATTCCCAAGGACACCGTGAGAAAAGCCAAAGCGAGAGCGTGATTCCTGAGCGCCGAGGGCGCATCGTCTGAATAATTGTAAGAAAGTCCCACGCGAGAGCGCGATGCGTACATGAATTCTGAGAAAATCCAGCGCGAGAGCGCGATTTGGAAATTAATTGTGCGGAAGTATCAGGCGGGAGCCGCTGTTGTTGTAAACCAGGGGCCAGGGGCCCAGTTTGAGCCCAGTCACTGTCCCTGTCAAAAAACAGGGTGCGACGGGAAGCACTTCAACTGAAAAAAACACCATGGTCACAGGAGGGGGGGATCGACAACAATTATTCCTCAGTCGTGAGAAATCAACAACAACAACAACAACAACAACAACAACAACAACAACAACCACAACAACCACAACAACAACAGCAGCAGCAGCAGCAGCGGCAGCGGCAGCGGCAGCAAACACAGCAACACCAAAACAAAAAAAAAACACCAACAAAAAACAAACAAACAAACAAAAACAACAGCAATAATCCGCATCGCGAAAGCCCAGTTCAGCCACACACACACACACACACACACAGGGACGGTGCACGACCGTTCGGCCCCCTCACTCTGATGAAATACATACATACATGCATACACACACATACATACATACATACATACATGCATGCATGCATGCATGCATGCATGCATGCATACATACATACATACATACATACATACATACATACATACATATACCTACATACATACATACATACATACATACATACATACATACATACATACATACATACATACATGCATACATACATACATACATACAAACAAACATACATACATACATGCATGCATACATACATACACACACACATACATACACACATACATACGCACATTCATGCGTGTGTACATACACACATAAACTATCCTGGCGAAGGACCCAACCATAAGCAATTGTGAAAACCGCGTCGTGGGTAATCCTCTCGGTGGAGCTTCGTGTGGGGCCACGGACCGTTTGAGGGGTGTGCCAAAATGGGCGTCGGGCGCATGCCGCCTGTGCCACTGGGGCCTTCGGTGGAACTCCCTATGGGGCCGCGAACCGTCTGAGGGGTGTGCCAAAATGGGCGTCGGGCGCATGCGGCCTGTGCCACTGGTGCCTTCGGTGGAGCTCCCTATGGGGCTACGAACAGTGTGAGGGGTGTGCCAACATGGGCGTCGGGCGCATGCGGCCTGTGCCACTGGGGCCTTCGGTGGAGCTCCCTATAGGGCCACGAAACCGTTTGAGGGGTGTGCCAAAATGGGCGTCGGGCGCATGCGGCCTGTGCCACTGGGGCCTTCGGTGGAACTCCCTATGGGGCCGCGAACCGTCTGAGGGGTGTGCCAACATGGGCGTCGGGCGCATGCGGCCTGTGCCACTGGGGCCTTCGGTGGAGCTCCCTGTAGGGCCACGAACAGTGTGAAGGGTGTGCCAACATAGGCGTCGGGCGCATGCGGCCTGTGCCACTGGGGCCTTCGGTGGAGCTCCCTACTATGGGGCCACGAACCGCGTGAGAGGTGTGCCAAAATGGGCGTCGGGCGCATGCGGCCTGTGCCACTGGGGCCTTCGGTGGAGCTCCCTATGGGGCCGCGAACCGTGCGATGGGTGTGCCACAATGGGCGTCGCTCGCATGCGGCCTGTGCCACTGGGGCATTCGGTGGAGCTCCCTATAGGGCCACGAACCGTGTGTGAGGTGTGCCAAAAATGGGCGTCGGGCGCATGCGGCCTGTGCCGCCGGCGCCTTCGGTGGAGCTCCCTATGGGGCCACGAACCGCGTGGTGTGGTGTGCAGAAAGTGTGGACATGCTGAGAGCACAGGCAAGGAGGGGGAGGAGGGAGGAGGGGGCAGTGGGAGTGAGGTGTGGGACGGTGACGGTGGTGATGTTGATGGATGATGATGATGATGCTGACGGATGATGAGAGGAGGAGGGAGGGGTAGCGGAAGGAGGAGGAGAAGGGGTGGGAACGCGGGGCGCTGTCTCTTCAAAACGAGGACCCAACACCACAGGATGGTTGGGAAATAACAAGCATGCATACATACATGCACACATACATACATACATACATACATACATACGTACGTACGTACGTACGTACGTACGTACGTACGTACATACATACATACATACATACATACATACATACATACATACGTACATGAATGCATGAATGCATACGCGCATACGTGCATGCATGCATACATACACACATACATACAAACATACATAGATACATAGATACATACATGCATGCATACATACATGCGTACACATCTACCTACCAAACAATATACCTACATATATACATACATACATACATACATACATACATACATACATACATACATACATCACATACATGCATGCATACATACATACATACATACATGCATACATCCATACATACATATATGCGTGCATACATACATACATACATACATACATACATACATACATACATACATACATGCATGCATACATACATAGATACATACATACATACATACATACATACATACATACATGCATGCATGCATGCATACACACACATACATACATACACACATACATGCATGCATGCATACATACATACATACGTACACATATACATACATACATGCATACATACGTACATACGTACATACATACATACACACATGCATACATGTATCCATGCATGCATGCATACATACATACACGCATGGATACATACATACATACATGCATGCATGCATACATGCATGCATGCATACATGCATACATTTATACATGCATGTATACATACACACGCATACGTACACACATACATACGTACAGACAGACAGGCAGGCATACGTAGATGCACGTACGTACATGCATACCGGCATTCATGCATGCATATATAAATGCATGCATCTACACATGCATGCACACATGCATATACACACATATAGACAGACAGACAGACAGACAGACAGACAGACAGACAGACAGACAGACAGACAGACAAACATATACACATACACGCAAAATACATACTTACATACGCACAAACATATCAGCACACACACACACATACATACATACATAAAAACATACGTGCAGTACATAGTTTATGCATATATATATATGCACATATATATGCGTATATCTACATTGTCACCTACCAATTGTTGCGCCTGGGGCTTTAACATGACTTCTCAGGAAATGGGCCTGTCTGCCGCTCCGGCGGCTATGAAATTGCCGTCGCCGCGCCGTCGCCACCCCGTCCCCGCCCCGTCGCGCCCATCGTCTGGGCTTGTCTACTGGTCTGGCGGCTCTGCTGTCGCCGTCGCCGCCCCGTCGCCGCCTCGTCGCCGTCTGTCGTCTGGGACTGTCTGCCGGACTGGCAGCTATGCCGTCGCCGTCGCCTCCCCGCCGCAAAGATTGCGCTACACAGATAGACTACCGTGTCTTAAGACAGTAAATTCCACCACCCTCCCAAGGGCGGACTCAACGGCACCGAATGGGAATTTGCAATTCACATGCGATTATGCCCCATCGTTCGATTTCGTTTTCGGTGGAGCTCCCCACGGGGCCACGAAACGTCTAAAGGGTGTGCCGAATTGGGCGCGGTGGTGCGATCCGGGCGTTGCTGCTGAACCCTCGGTGGAGCTCACTATGGTGCCACGAAGCGTGTGAGGGGTGTGCCGAAGTAGGCGCGATGGTGCCACGAGAACGCAGCCCTTGGGAACTTCGGTGGAGCCCTCGCCGCATGGGTTTTGCAAACCAAATGGCGACTGGGTGGGTGGCTAGGATGATTGCGCGAACCGTGGAATTGACAGCTCAGCTCGACCAAAACCAATTTGCGCCACACGGATTGCACCAAGTAGATTGCGCACCACACTGACTGCACAACATAGTTTGCATCACATAGACTGCACCAGATAGCTTGCACAACATAGATTGCACCTCATACATTGCATAATAGAGATCGCACCTCATCTATTATCCTCTCTTAAAAAAGGAATCCATTATAGCCCCCGCCCCCGGATTATCCCCGCCTGTTCACATTACAATGTACATATGATGCTGCCCCATCGTCCATCCGGAGTACGAATTCACACCATCCAAAAGGCCCGTATCGACACCCCCGCCATCCTCATCAAAACATTCTATGCGCGCGCACTCGTTTGTCAGAAATCATCCATGTTCCAGAATCCCTTAGAAAAACTGGACGACGTGCAAAAGCGCGCGTCGTCGCGCGCACATGCCGGAATCCTTCGAAAACCTGCGGTTCCACAAGGATGCCAAATCGAATGTCGAAACAATATAAACACCTAATTTCGCAGCCCTGATCTTCAAAACAAAAAATGCAAGCGCGCACTCTTGCAAATGCTTAGAAAAACCATTAGTTGTTCAACCTGTTCATACAATGCTACCAGAGTGGCTTCGCGCGCGCGCACGACGAAATCGGTCGAACGCCCTTGCGCGCGTGCTGTCGCAAGAACCCTTTCTGCAAACACGGAGCGCAGTGCAAGTGCACACGCGCGCGTCGTCGCGCGCGCATGCCGAAATCTGTCAAAAACTTTCGGCGTCATAAAGATTTCCGAACCGAGAGTCCAAAAAACGTGCACAAGACACTGGGTTTCGCAACATCAGTGTTCAAAAAAGCCTGCACTCGCGCTCTTGCGAATTCGTGAGCAAACCCGGAGTTTTTCAACATGTTCATGGAGTTCTGCCAAACGGGCCTCTCGCGCCGCATGCCGAAATCATTCGAACGCACTTGCGCGCGTGCCGGGGGGGCACGATCCGTGTCAAATAATACCATGCGGTTTCTCTCGCGCGTCGGCCGCGAGCGCATGTCACACTTCTTCCAAAACCTTCATCACCGACGCGAAGACGCCGTCATCGTCGTCGGTGTGATCAGCATCGGCGCCGTCCTTGGCCTTGCCGTCGTCATCGCCACCGTCGTCACCATCGCTACTCTAATAATCGTGTCTGCCGCTTTCGACGTCGCCATGATACCGCGCCCGCCCGAATCACCGACCCGCACTGAAGTGCCCGGTGTGAAGTGCCAAGCGGTGAGCGCCACCGCGGCCGCGTCGGCCGCGCCAAACTAGCTGACCGCTGTGCGCGCGAGCATGCGCGGGCTAGCGTGGCCGCAGAGATGCATCAGCCAAAGCCAAGCACTCATCGCAATCGCCGCCGCATGGGTTTTGCAAACCAAGTTGCGGGTGGGTGGGTAGCATGTTTTCAAGAGCATGGGAAGTGGTCAAGCGCGGTGCAGGGTAGTCAATTGCGCCACATAGATTGCGCCACAGAAATTACATCACATATACTGGACAATCAATAGACTGCTATTGCACAACACCGATTGCACAACATCTATTGCATCACATCGACAGCACCACATAGATTGCACAATATGGGTTGCGCCATTGAGATTGCACCACATACTGGACAGCATAGGTTGCACCAGATAGGTTGCTAGAAACGCACTGCTTGGGGCCAACGGTGGCTAACATATCTTTATGTATGTATATACAAAGAGAGATATACATATACTGGACGTGTGAAGTTATTCCTGACCCTACAGACTACAAGCATCGTCAGTGTTTCGCGCGCGCTCAAGTTCTGCTTCCCATTTGACCAAGCGTATACCGCGCCAGAGAAGCCGTGTCCAGATGAACGGGTCCTTGGCTTGGAAGCCCACGTTTTTGGTGTCTGAAGTCGCACTGGGGCCTGGTATTCTTGACAGTCCTGGGGCATCCTTTGGCACTATTGGGGAAAGGCTGGACCTCCGAGGCCATCTTGGAGCCACACTTTGTCAGCGAGTTAAAGTTCCAGAAACTTGTGAATGATACTGGAGAAAAACACCAATCATAGTCTTTTTAGGGCTGTAGGGCTATAGGTTTATAGGGCTATATAGGGCTATAGGGCTATATGGTCTATTGGGCTATAGGGCTATAGGGCTTTAGGGCTATAGGGCTATAAGGCTATAGGGCTGTAGGGCTGTAGGGCTATACGTAGGGCTATAGGGCTATAGGGCTATATGGCAAAAGGGCTATGTGGCTATAGGGCTATAGGGCGATGGAGCACCAGGGCAGCTGGGCACCCGGGCACCCCTGGGCACCTCTGGGCACCCCAGGGCACCTCCGGGCACCCCTGGGCAACTCCGGGCACCTGCGGCACCTGCGGGCACCTCCAGGCACCCCTGGGCACCCCTGGGCACCCGGGCACCCCGGCACCCCCGGGCACCCGGGCACCCGGGCGTGCGGCAAAAGTCGGCGGCAAACCTAACCTAACCATATGAATCCGCTAGGACCCCTACAGAGGCAAGCTCTGACTGGGGAAAAAGCCATGAACCTTCAGCAGGTTTTTGACTGATTTGGTCTTTGGCAGGTCTCTATGGGCACTCCGACGGCCTCTTGGGACCGTCTCGGGGCCCTCTTGTAGTGTTGGGAGCCTCCTCGGGAAGACTGGGGGGTTCTTCGGACCGTCTTGAAGCCCTCATGGGCCGTCTGAGGCTCCTCTGGAAGCCGTCGTCGTCCTTTTTGGAAGCTTTTGCAAGGGGAAGTCCTGGGCTATCTGGGGGGCAAAGTTGGGGTTTTCTTGGGGACCTGTCGGGCTCCGAAGCCATCGAGCTACATGTTGTCAACCAAACCAGTGAGAACTTCAGACAAATGTTCGATTGAGCATGAATTCCTTTCTGGTGTTTGACTAAGTTGGCCCCTCGAAAAATCTCTGTTGACATTCTGGCGGCCTCTGGGGACCGTCTTGGGAGCCCCTTGTAGCGCTTGGAGTCTCCTGAGCAAGCCAACGAGGAACGCTGAATAAGGAACGCATGGGCTCGTCTGGCCACGGCGAGCCTCGGTCACAACGGGGACCCCTAATCTAGATGTCATGAGCGGCCCAAAAAGCAAAGGCCCTGCAGAACCTGACGTGGTCATTATTTCAGCGTCTTGACTGACAGGGTGTTCATGAGGCTCTGATGCTCCTGTCGACCCTGAGGTTGAGGCGCAGAACAGGAGGCCCGAAGCGGAGCACAGGCGCACCAAGCGCTTACCTCCCCCACCTCGACGCCGACCTGCGGGGGAGGAGCAAGCGGGGCGCGAACAAGTCCTTAGAGACCTCATGGGTCCCTGTGATCCCACTAAGACATCCAGGACACGACACGAGTGCTTCGGCAGATGTCCACCGACACACGCTCGACGGGAGTGCAGAGGCGTCTGAGATGACTGGCTGTCCTGTCCCTTTCCCGCGTCGCCCCATCCCCTGGAACAGGAAAATTGGAGGGGCGAGGAGGAGCGAGGAAGGAGGAGAGCGAGGAGGAGCCAGGAGGAGCGAGGAGGAGCGAGGGCGCGAGAGGAAGGAGAAGAGCGAGGAGGAGGAGGAGAGGAAGGAGAGGAGCGAGGAGGAATAGGACAATTGGTCTTAAGTCGGGCGTGTCCCTCTAGGTCCAAAAAACCCGTTGGAAGGGGTGGTCGACGAACTCCCTGGCGCACCCCCGGGGATCTCCGGGGGCCTCGGAGCTCGAGCACCGGCACCAGTCGGTGCGGCTTCTCAACGATGCGAAATCAGCACACACACACACACACACGCACGCGCACACACACACACACACACACACACACACGCACGCACGCACGCACGCACGCACGCACATCCACCCCCCACACACACACACACACACACACACACACACACACACACACACACACACACAAACACACACACACACACACACACACACACACACGCACGCACGCACGCACGCACGCACGCACATCCACCCACACACACACATACTATACATGTGTGCATACATCGATGTATGTGTACCCGCATACATAAATGTGTATATATATATATATACAGATACACACATGCGTATACATACACATATGTGTGAATGCGCACCGCCCTTGTGAAATGACACCAGACACCCACCCTGATAGTCCACACCTGAGTCCTCACCCTCAGGGCCGCTCCGAGAAAGCTCCAGACGAGCCTACAGATTGAGTGGAAGTCGCCCCTTCAGGCCCAACGTGGCTCTAAGACGGCCCAAGACCACCCTGAGAGGGCCCCTGAGGGCCCCATGATGGCCCAAGATGGCCTCAGGACGGCCAAAGACAACCCCTACGACACCCTTCGAGGGCCCCGAAGGGCCAAGAGGACCTCCAGGAAGGCCTCCGGAGGCAAACGAGAACTGACACCCCATCGGTTTCCGCTCCTTTTCGCGAGAGCGGGCCCCAAGATGCCCCCAGGACGGCCCACGATGTTCCCAAGAAGGCTCCCGACAGGCCCCCGGAAAAGAATGACACGGCGCAGCGCCGGGCCCGCCTGGCTGAACTTGCCCTTCGCAAAGTCGGCGAAGAAGAGCGCACAGACGACGCTCCCGGGGCTCGCCTCGGCGGATCGGCACTCAGGCGCGCCAGCGGCGACCGGGGGGGGGAGAGGAGGCGGATAGAGTCGGGCCTCGCGCTGAGAGGAGCCGCACGTGAGGAACGAGGCTCAAGTCGGGCATGTCCTCATACAGGCATAACATTTTTTTGTTTTAAAAAAAAAAAAAAAAAAAAAAAAAAAAAAAAAAAAAAACCTAGCATAAAGATCGTCCCCGGACTACATTTTTTAACTATTCTTGGATATTCTTCCGCATGCCCGACTTAAAACGAGGCCCCGCTCTCGCACCAGTCGGGCGCAAGGCCTGGTCGGGAAGCCCCGGCAGCAGCTGGCCACCGGTGCTCGCCCCAGGCCGCAGCGCTTGCCGGGCCCCCCGGGCCCGGGGATGCATAGAGGACTGCGACGAGGCCTCCTTCCCCTCCTCCTCCTCCTCCTCCTCCTCCTCCTCCTCCTCCTCCTCCTCCTCCTCCTCCTCCCTCCTCCTCCTCCTCCTCCTCCTCCTCCTCCTCCTCCTCCTCCTCCTCCTCCTCCTCCTCCCTCCTCCTCCTCCCCTCCTCCTCCTCCTCCTCCTCCTCCCTCGTCCTCCTCCCCTCCCTCCTCCTCCTCCTCCCTCCTCCTCCTCCTCCTCCTCCTCCTCCTCCTCCTCCTCCTCCTCCTCCTCCTCCTCCTCCTCCGCCTCCGCCTCCGCCTCCGCCTCCTCCGTCTCCTCCTCCTCCTCCTCCTCTCCTCCTCCCCTCCTCCTCCTCCTCCTCCTCCTCCTCCTCCCTCCTCCTCCTCCTCCTCCTCCTCCCCCTCCCCCTCCTCCTCCTCCTCCTCCTCCTCCTCTCCTCCTCCTCCTCCTCCTCCCTCCTCCTCCTCCTCCTCCTCCGCCGCCTCCCTCCGCCTCCGCCTCCTCCTCCTCCTCCTCCTCCTCCTCCTCCTCCTCCTCCTCCTCCTCCTCCTCCTCCTCCTCCTCCTCCTCCTCCTCCTCCTCCTCCTCCTCCTCCTCCTCCTCCTCCTCCCCCCTCCTCCCTCCTCCTCCTCCTCCTCCTCCTCTCCTCCTCCTCCTCCTCCTCCTCCTCCTCCTCCTCCTCCTCCTCCTCCCTCCTCCTCCTCCTCCTCCTCCTCCTCCTCCTCCTCTCCTCCTCCTCCTCCTCTTCCTTATCCTCCTCCTCCTGGGCCCAGGATCGGTGTATATGCATTCTGCCCAAGGCAAGAGGGCGTCTACACGGGTCCTGGGCCCAGGGTGATCCTGGCCAGGATCGGTATTGGTGTATAGTTGGTGCCCTCCTGGCTCGCACGCGATGGTCGAGCATGAGCGCGTCTGAATGTGAGCAGCCCTGCATGGCTGGCAAGGTATGAGCGGGCTTGAGCGCGAGTGAGTCGGAGCATGAGTGACTGAGCGTGAGTGGGCCCGAGCATGAATGGCCCTGAGTACGAGTGCCCGGGTAGAATAAATAGGTCTGAGCATGAGCGAGTCAAATGCTGGATGGGGCTGCACATGAAACTGTGTTTTAGTCGGTCTGCGAAGAACGAGTCGGACTGCGAGTGGTAATACATCAGCAAGTATGACTGTGAGGGAACGGAGTGTAAGTGGACCTGGATATGGGCAACCAGCAACGAGTGACCCTGACGGTGAATGAGTCCAAGTATGAGCGAAGGAAGCGGGATGGAGAGAACGAACGAGCGACGCGACGGAATGACGTTACCCCGCCACCGTGTTGCAGGCACTGAGTACAAGCGCCCGCAGGAACCTTACAGCCCACTTTGGACCCCGAGTCGGAGTGGCCCCAATTCCTAGACTTGCAGGTGTGGACGCTTCTGGGACTCGTCGAATGAGTTCTCTTAAGAGCCCAAGGAGCGTGGTTCGTAATCCCAACTCCCACCATGTCCTCAGATGCCCGCAGGGCTACGTCTTGGGGATCTTGTGGAGAGTCCAGGGCCGTCTTACGTAGATGGCTTGGGCGCCGGCTCGAAAAGCCCAAAACATTGAGCACATGTTAAAGAAGTGCACGAGTTTAGAAAGTTCGCCCTTCAGTCTGAAGAGCGTCCAAGGCGGTCCAAGAGACCCCCGAGATCACTCCCAAGCGGCCCAATAACCCCATCAGAGGCCCACGAGCCCCGCGAAGGGGCCCCAAGAGGAGGGACCTGACAGGAGGAACTCGAAGGGCCCGCAGGAGCTCTCCCGTCCAAGATGGCCCCCGAGACCGCCAAGACGCCCCCACAAAGCCTCAGAGACCCCCAACAGGTCCCGAGGAGGCCTCAAGAGGTCCCAAAGAGGAGGCACCCCAAGAAACACCAAGAGGCTTCTTGTCCGCGACCTGGGCACAGTGGCGACATCGGCCGAAGGCCACTACGCCTCATTGAACATCTGGGGGGCCCAAGCTCTCCATCCTCCTCCTCCTCCTCCTCCTCCTCCTCCTCCTCCTCCGCCTCCTCCTCCTCCTCCTCCTCCTCCTCTTCCTCCTCCTCCTCCTCCTCCTCCTTATCATCATCATCATCATCCTCATCATCATCATCATCATCATCCTCCTCCTCCTCCTCCTCCTCCTCCTCCTCCTCCTCCTCCTCCTCCTCCTCCTCCTCCTCATCATCATCATCATCATCATCATCATCATCATCATCATCATCATCATCATCATCATCATCCTCAACAACGGGGGATTGTGGAGCCCCTCGGGGTTCCAGGGCGCGCGCGCGCGAGGCTTTCACACTGAGTTCGCGCGTGCGTCTTTCAGTGGTGTGCGTATTCTGTGGCGTCCTTCTCTCCTTCCACCTCCCCCTCCTCCTCCTCCTCCCCTCCTCCTCCTCCTCCTCCTCCTCCTCCTCCTCCTCCTGCTCCTCCTCCTCCTCCTCTTCCTCCTCCTCCTCCTCCTCCTCTTCCTCTTCCTCCTCCTCCTCTTCCTCCTTTTTTTCTCTCTCCCCTCCCCCCCCCCCCCCCACAAAAATAAATAAACAAAAAACAAATAGAAAACGGATCCGGTTGTTCATGTTATTTTTATGATTTTGAGGGGGGGGCTCGGCGGCGGAAAAAAAAAAGGAATGCGACGTGGCCTCATCTGCCCTCCCCCCTAGAAGGATTCCTATTGAACGCCCCCACAAGGAGGATTCATAGAGAAATCCTCTACAGACGGATTCCTATCGAACCCCCCCACCGAACGAGTCCTATTGAAATCCTCCGCAGATGAATTCCTCAGCGCGCGCGCCCTTTCAGTGGTGTGCGTACTCTGTGGCGTCCTCCTCTCCTTCCGCCTCCCCCTCCTCCTCCTCCTCCTCCTCCTCCTCTTCCTCCTTCTTTGTTTTTTTTCTCTCCCCCCCCCCGCCCCCCCCCCCACAAAAAACAA
Organism: Prorocentrum cordatum; assembly: GCA_963575745.1. Classification (NCBI taxonomy): domain Eukaryota; class Dinophyceae; order Prorocentrales; family Prorocentraceae; genus Prorocentrum; species Prorocentrum cordatum. Next base: position 120,316 of record CAUYUJ010019998.1, read on the forward strand.
CGGATCCGTTATTGTTCACTGTATTTGTGTGTGTGTGTGTGTGTGTATATATATATATATATATTGTTTGGGGGGGTCGGCGGCGGAAAAAAGAATGCGACGTGGCCTCATCTGCCCTCGCCCCTAGAAGAGTTCCTATTGAACGCCCCCACAAGGAGGATTCATTGTGAAATCCTCTACAGAAGGATTCCGATCGAAACCCTCCACTGAATGATTCATACTGAAATCCTGCACGGATGGATTCCTATTGAAATCACCCGCGGAAGGATTGATATTGAGATGCTTCGAAAGAAAGAACCACCCGTTGGCATTGCATTGGCATTGGTTTGGCAATGGTTCGGCATCGCATTGGCAATACGTTGGCAGTGCGTGGCCAGCGCGCTTGCATATCGCAAGCATTGCGCTGGCGAGTCCTAGTGGAACCCTTCACACAAGGACTCCGATCGAAACCTTCTACAAGAAGGACTCCGATTGAAACCCCCCACAAAAACGGCTCAAATTGACACACTCCAGAGAAGGATTCCATGCGAAGCCCTCCACATAAGGACTCCTATTGAAATCTACCACAAAAGATTTCCCCCATTGGCAGTGCATTGGCATTGGATTGGGATCGCTTTGGCATTGGTGTGGCATTGCGTTGGCATTGCGTTGGCATTGCGCTGGCATTGCGCTGGCGAGTTCCGACACCTCCCTTCGCATAATGATTCCTGTTGAACCCCCACAAGAAGGATTCCGATTGAAACATCCCACAAGAAGGGTTCACATTGAACTCCCTCACGGAAGGATTCCATCCGAAGCCATCTAAAGAAAGATTATTGTTGGACCCCCATTGGCATTGCATCGGCATTGAATTGTGATCGCTTTGGCATTGGTTTAGCATTGCGTTGGTATTGCGTTGGCATTGCGCTGGCGAGTTCTAATGGCTCCCCCACAGAAGGATTCATATGAAAACCTTGCACAAGAAGGGACCTTTTTTCGAAAGTTCCCACATGAAGAATTCAAAGTGACCCCCCTCCCCACAGAAAGATTCCAATCGAAACCATCCACGGGAGGATTCCCATCGAAATCCTCCGAAGAAGGATTCGTAACCAAATCATCCACATAAGGATTCCGAGTGAAATCTGTTGGAGGGCAGGAATCCCGCCATCGGCATTGCATTGGCATTGGGTTGGCAACGGTTTGGCATCGCATTGGCATTGCGTTGGCATTGCAATGGCAGTCCGTTAGCAGTGCGTTGGCATTGCGCTGACATTGCGCTGGCGAGTCCTACCCAAACACTTCACAGAATGATTCCGATTGAACACCCCCACCAAAAGGATGCCAATTGAATCCCCCCACAAGAAGGATTCAACTTGAAATCCTCAACAAAAGGGTTCCATGCGAAGCCCTCCATAAAAAGGCTTCCTATTGAAATCCCCCGAAGGAGGGTTCTTAGAAGGATTGTTATTGAAATCTACCACAAACAATTCACCCCATTGGCATTGAATTGGCATTGGTTTGGCATTACATTGGCACTGCTTCGGCATTGCGCTGGCGAGTTCGAATGGCTCCCACCACAGAAGGATTCCTTACCTTCCACAAGAAGGGATCCGCTTGAAAGCCCCCCACATAAAAGATCATACTGAAACCCCCCACGGAAGGATTACAATCGAAACCCTCCACATGTAGGTTTCCTTTTTGGAATCTACCACAAAGGGCACCCCCCTTTGGCATTGCATTGGCATTGGATTGGGATCGCCTTGGCATGGGTTTGGCATTGCGATGGCAGAGCTTTGGCATTGCGTTGGCATTGCGCTGGCGAGTCCGAATGGCTCCCTCCGCAGACGGACTCCTACTGAAACCCTCCACAAGAACGGTTCCGATTGAATCCTCCCACGTGAAGGATTCCTGATGAAATCCTCCACATGAGGATCCCGATCGAAACCCTACACACAAGCATTGCTATTGAAATCCTCCGAAGAAGGATTCGTAATGACACCATTCACAAAGTATTCGTATTGAAATCTACCGAACGAGAGGATTCCCCCATTGCCATTGCATTGGCATTGGCGTTGGTTGGGAATGGATTTGTATCGCATAGGCATGCATTGGCCTGGTGCAGGAGATAGACAAAGAGAGAGAGAGAGAGAGACAAAGAGAGAGAGAGAGAGACAAAAAGAGAGAGAGAGAGAGAGAGAACACTAGAGAACGATAGAACGAGAAAAGATTAGTATGAGAGGATCACGGCGAAAAAAATGTTAAGGGTGAAAGAGCGTCGCACCCGATAAAAACCGTATGAAGACGACGAGGAGCTCCACAATCCACCGGCCTCTCCCCCTCCTCCTCCTCCTCATCATCATCATCATCCTCCTCCTCCTCCTCCTCCTCCTCCTCCTCCTCCTCCTCCTCCTCCTCCTCCTCCTCCCCCTTCCTCCTCCTCCTCCTCCCTCCTCCTCCTCCTCCTCCTCCATCTTCTCCCTCTCCTCCTTCTCCTCCTCTCCTCCTCCCCTCCTCCTCCTCCTCTCCTCCTCCTCCATCTCCATCTCCTCCTCCATCTCCTCCTCCTCCTCCTCCTCCCCTCCTCCTCCTCCTCCTCCTCGTCCTCCTCCTCCTCTCCTCCTCCTTCTCCTCGTCATCCCTCTCCTCTCTCCTCCTCCTCCTCCTCCTCCTCCTCCTCCTCCTCCTCCTCCTCCTCCCCCTCCCCCTCCCCCTCCCCCTCCCCTCCCCCTCCCCCCCTCCTCCTCCTCCTCCTCCTCCTCCTCCTCCTCCTCCTCCTCCTCCTCCTCCTCCTCCTCCTCCTCCTCCGCCTCCTCCGCCTCCTCCTCCGCCTCCTCCTCCTCCTCCTCCTCTCCTCCTCCTCCTCCTCCTCCCTCCTCCTCCTCCTCTCTCCTCCTCCTCCTCCTCCTCCTCCTCCTCCTCCTCCGCCTCCTCCTCCTCCTCCTCCTCCGCCTCCTCCTCCTCCTCCTCCTCCGCCTCCTCCTCCTCCTCCTCCTCCTCCTCCTCCGCCTCCTCCTCCTTCCTCCTCCTCCTCCTCCTCCTCCTCCTCCTCCTCTCCTCCTCCTCCTCCTCCTCCTCCTCCTCCTCCTCCTCCTCCTCCTCCTCTCCTCCTCCTCCTCCTCCTCCTCCCTCCTCCTCCTCCTCCTCCTCCTCCTCCTCCTCCTCCTCCTCCTCCTCCTCCTCCTCCTCCTCCTCCTCCTCCTCCTCCTCCTCCTCCTCCTCCTCCTCCCCTCCTCCTCCTCCTCCTCCTCCTCCTCCTCCTCCTCCTCCTCCTCCTCCTCCTCCTCCTCCTCCTCCTCCTCCTCCTCCTCGTCCTCCTCCTCTTCCTCCCATCTTCCTGCCCATCCGCTCCCCCTGCGCTGCCTTCGGAACTGCACCTTCCCTCCCTCGCCACCCCCCTGCGCATGGAGCCCCAGTCGCCGATGCTAGCTCGCTGCGGAACGCTCCCTCGTCCGCCACGGCGACCACCGCAGCGGGCGCCATGGCCGGCGAGGGCGACGAAACGCTCTGAGCCACCAGTGCGCGGCGTAGGGAGGAGCGGCAGGAGGAGGAGGACGAGGAGAAGAAGCAGGAGAGGAGGAGGAGGAGGAGGAGGAGGAGGAGGAGGAGGAGGAGGAGGAGGAGGGAGGAGGAGGAGGAGGAGGAGAGGAGGAGGAGGAGAAGGAGGAGGAAGAGGAAGAGGGGAGGAGGAGGAGGAGGAGGAGGAGGAGGAGGAGGAGCAGGAGGTGGAGGAGGAGGAGCAGGAGCAGGAGGAGGAGGAGGAGGAGCAGGAGGAGGAGGAGGATCGGGGGGGAGGGAAGGTCAGCCAAGGGGGGAGAGGGGGGCAAATTAGCAACTTGCAAGTGTGCGCCTTCCGACCGCCCCCGAGGCGCTGGGCGCGACCATGCTGCCTCGAGATAAAGGTGGGAAACGGCTGCAAATGTCGGAACCTCCATTTTCCCCAGCCCCCCCCATGTTTCCCCAGCACCCCGAGCACCCCATGTTTCCCCATGTCCCCATTTTCCCCGGCACCCCCGATTTCCCCAGTACCCCCATGTTCCCCAGCACCCCCCCCCCTACTCCCTGAGGGAGTGAGGATGAGGATGTGGAGGACCAGAATAGGCCCAGGACTCATCCGCCGTGCTGCCATACGCCCTCCTGCCCCAAAGCCCCCAACTCGCACCGCGCCCTGCCACTGCAGGAGGCGCCCTGCCCGGAGAGGCGCGCGTCCCGGCTGGGCCTGCCGCTCGGGCAGGGGCGCCCCGAGCTGGAAAAAAGGGCCGCCCGGCAACCCTCCCGCCGCAGCGAGGGCGACGGGGGGGGGGGGGCACAGAGCTCAAGGAGGAGCCTAGGCTGGGCAGGTTCAAAGGAGGAGAGGGAGGAGGAGGAGGAGGAGGAGGAGGAGGGAGGAGGAGGGAGGAGGAGAGGAGGAGGAGGAGGGGGCGACAGGGGGGGGGGGGGGCCAACTGAGCTCAAGGAGGTGTCCAGCGAGAGCGAGAGCCTCTCGCCTCTCGGTGGCGGCGTCCGAGCCCTGCCCCCACCCCGCGGGGGACAGGGCCTGGGCCTCGCCGCGTGCTCGACGAGCTCTGAGCCCTGCCACCGCCGCCCGGCGAGCCGACGGAGCCGCTGATCGACGAGGGCGGGGCGCGGACTTCGCCGCCGGGCTTTGGAGAGAAAGCTGCCCTCCACCCTCGACGACACGCAAAGGGTGACCCCAGGCACCTTCTGCTCCACCAGTCCGGCCAGGCAGACAATCAGGGAAGGGCCGGAGGCAGAGGAGAAGAAGCCCCAGAATTCTGAGGGCAGGATGCGGGGAAGAATGCAACGTGAGACAGCTCGAAAGAACAAGAATGGCACGCACGTGGAGTTACGTAAGAGGATGAGGGTGGACTACTTGAACACCTTCTGAACATACGGAGCACGTGACCGTCTCTGCGAGCCTGACAAGCGGCAAATATCCAGATGTCGCCGGGTCTCTTCCCCACGTTGCGATAACGCGTGCACAACGAGGGAGCGCCCGGCAAATATTCACTTGAACCTCACCACCAAGCCCATCCGCTTGACGATGCTAACATTGCAGAGACGCGCGCCGAGAAAGATGACAGAAGTACTTTCCATGAGTTTCGGGATCACGACGATGCACCCACTTCATGTTCTGCGACACCAATGTCTGGTGGAGCTTAACACTTTTCGGTACAGCTTTCCGACGTGCCTGAAACAGTCCATTGAACCGTCGAGCACTCCCTTTTCAGAAAGGATTGCGCACTTGGGCATGGTCATTTGGAGCAACAGACAATGCCTACATGCGAAGAACATCCACAAACTCCGAGGAGGAGACCGAGGTGTGGGAGCAGAGGGATACGGAGAAGTGCACATGCACGCGGATGGGACAGGAGCAGAAAAGGCGGGCCGGTCTCCTGCGGTCGTGCTCCCCGTCAGCGAGCGAGGCAGCCGACTCCTTCGTCAGAGTCCCTATCCGACAGATACTCTCCCACCCGACGTGTCCTGGTGATCAGCGCAGGCTGATCGCACAAGGCTTGCAGCTGTGGGAGCGTGGCCTGGCAGTGGGCTCCTCTCAAGTCTAGCTTCTACTAGCTGGTCAAAACTCAACATGGCTCACCCACTCGCCCCCTTCAGGCTACCTAGCGACGACTACGTGCCAAGCATGCCTGTTCCTACACTGCCCAACATTAAACCGCCCTGCTCTTGAGAAACAACTGAAGGCCAAACCATCGAAGCCACAAATCTCATTTCAGATTCGGCGTATAGGGTGCGATCCTCTGTCAACTTCGCATCAGGTGGTGATTCGCCTTACTCGATACGCCTCCTACTTTGCACTCGCAGAATGTCGATTGAACAGCGTCTTTCACAGGTGTCTGACATCGCCACGGAAGGCCACTCGTCAGATAATTATGTGTTTGCCAAGTTCACCAGGTCACGAACCTGTCTGCAAGCCTATACTACTAACTCAGCGGGTACACTTCATCCATGGTGAACTCCACTGAGTGAACACTGCGAACCACATCTGAACATGAACCACCCTGGACGTGTCCCACACCTGCCCAAAACACGTACTGGAGACGACCAAAAACTACATTTCGTTTGGAGTCACCATTGCGCGAAGCGTTGGCCTGCCCGTGCCTCACAAGGAGAGCTCCACCGAACTACTGCACCGTGACCACGAACATCCGTGTTGCACGCAGTGCTATCCTCCGTGGACACGTGCCGGGAAGGGCCCTGCGAAGCACCCCCACGGAAGGAATCCAGACTGGGGTTAGGTCGGGCGTGTCCTCCTACAGGCGGATTTTTGACGAAAAATATGGAGCAAAAACGGACTAAAAGTTCAAACAATGATCAAAAATCCTTCACAGATCGTCCCCCATACGATTCGCTCACTATTTTTGAACTCTCCTCCTGTACACTCAAGACTGGGGCTCTCGACGCTTCTCGCGCTCCATGGGAACCCCCGGCCAGAACCTTGGCGGACCCCCGCCACTCTGCAGCGGCCCCCCGGGTGCCCCTGGGCACGTGCGGGCGCACCCAGGCGCTCCCGCCGTGAGGCTCCCAGCGCTCCCGGGCTCTCCCTGGCGCTCCCTCGGAGCTCCGACGCGTTCCCCAATCGCCCTCGAAGCAAGCATCGGGTCAAGCACGCCCCCCTGCAGGCGGAGCTTGAGCGAGAAATTGAGAATACCCCGAAAAATGTCTTTACCAAAAAAATCCAAAAAATAACGGACAAACCGTCCCCAGACTATTCTTGGACTACTCTTGAAGATCCTTCCTGTAGAGGGGCAGACCCGACTTCAAGCAAGCGCCTCCACCACTGCCCGGACGCTCTCAGCCACTCCCAGGGCGCCCCGGGGGCACTCCCGGGAGCTCCCGGGCGCTCCCCATGGGAGACCCCCCCCGGCGCAGCCGAGCACCCCCCGCCAGCACTGCGCCAGCAGCGCTGCTCCCGCCGCGCAGTATTTGAAGGGCCGGCCTTCCCCGTCCCCGTCCCCCTTCCCTCGCCCCCCTTCCCTAGGGAGCCCACAAGGGACGTACGCGCCCAGCTTTGTACATGAACACGGCCTCTTGACCCGCGAGGCTGGCCGCGTGACACGAGCATCCGCGCAGCGCGAGCTCTCGAAACCAGCGTGGCTTCATGTACGTGTACGTCCTTCTTTCGCTCCTGATTCCCCCTCCGAGAGCAGGAGGGCCGGACAGACCCCTGCCTCCTCTCGTCGCGAAAGGGTAGCATTTTCTTACTCGGCATTTCGGCAGTGGGCAGAAGGGGGGGGGAGAGGGGGAGGGTCTGGCTCCGGACCTCTGCTTAGTGCGACTGTTTGCAGCAGTGCGTCCTGTGGGGGGAGGCTCCACCTGATCGAAACAGGCGCCAAAAAAACAGCCAAGATCCACTCCAGGGGGGAGGAGGGGAGGGGGGGGGTGCGAGGGCCCGCGCCGATCCGCAAAACAATGAATAAGAAAACGGTCACATGAACACCACGGTTGTTCAGCCGCGTTCGGCCCCCGGGGGCCCTTATACTAGAAGAACAAAAAAACAGCACAAACAGAAACTTTTGGCGCTCCGCGCGGATTTCTTGGATCTGCGCCAGACCCCCTTCCTGGCGCGCGGAGCGCGCCAGGGGCGGCGCCGGAGGCGCCGCCAGGGGGGCCCAGCGCGGATCCAAGAAATCCGCGCGGAGCGCCACAAGTTTATGTTTGTGTGGTTTTTCTTCTTCGATTACTCGGCGCCCGGGAATGCCAAAACACGGCTCGGGGTGAAAACCCGGTTTCGGGGAAACGGTCCAGACATCCAAGCTTCCCACGCCGAGACAAACACAGCGTCGGAGCGCCAGGGAGAGGCAGCAAAGCAAAGGCCAGGTAGTTCAGAGCATGAGGATGTCGGAGGCGAGAGGCGAGATTACCGGGAAACCGACGAGGGGCGATGACGGGACCGTGCCAGGACGCGCCAACAACTAGAACTGCATGCTGCGTCGCTGACTTCCAGTGGTGGGGGGGAGCAGGGCGAATGCGGGATCTCCTTGTATGCCAATGTAGGGCACGCGCCTCCTGCAGTGACAAGCGAAGGGGGGGGCTTGACAGAGAGGACAATGGAGAGAGAGAGAGAGAGAGAGAAACACACACACACAGAGACAGAGACAGAGACAGAGACGAAAAACAATACATATGACAAACAAAAACGAACAAGGGCGTTGCCACGCCGAGGCGTGGCACAATGCCAAGTGCTTCCTGGTAGGGTTTCTGTACACGTCGTTCATTTCTAATCGTGCTCCTTTCTAATTGTGCTCGTTTCTAGTTGTTGCTAGCCCCCTGGTGACCAGGAAGAGGCCCAGGATAGAACAACTCGAAACGAAAGGATCTTGCCCCCCCCCAAAAAAAATCAAGGAATCTTCAAAGAAGTAGAAATCAACCATGTGTTAGTCTCCGTGTCCCCTCCGCCCGCGTCAAGGCGCAGGCGCCCTCCCCCTCTCCCGAGGCTGCCTCTGGCGCCCCGACGCCTGCGCGGCGCCCTCTCCCACGGCGCCCGGGATGCCCCGGGTGGCTCCGAGGGCGGCCCCGCCCGGCAGGCCACCAAGACTGCGGAGAGTTGTGCTTCCCAAGCGCTACCGTGCGGGCGCGGTCGCAAGAAACCCTCGCAGGAAACCCAAACCCTGGAAGCCCGCGCGCGAGGTGCACCCGAGGGAAAAGCCCGAGCATCCTGAACGAATCAGCTCCCTTGACGGCCGCAGGAAGCCATCGCGCAGCGCGCGGAGCGAAGAAACCCAGGGTGCCCTGACGAAACTCGGATGGTTTCTTGATGCGCGCCCCCACTGTAGAGGGCTTCCCAGCGGATCCCCAGTAGAACCGAGGAGGCGAACACCATTCGCGCTCTCGCTGTACTCGGCCTTCGGCCCGCGCAAGACGGCACAGGAATCTTCCCAGGTGGCCACAAGGAAGACTGAGAGACCCCCGAAGGGGCCCCAAAACGGCCCAAGAGGACCTCCCATGATGGCACAAGAGGCCTCCGAAAACGCCTTAAGACGGCCCAAGACGATGCGAAGGCGGCCCCACGACGGCCCAAGACAACCCCCATACGGCCGAGAGGGCCCCAAGAGGGCCTAAGGGAGCCCCAAGGCGGCCCAAGAGAGTCCCAAGACGGCACCGAAGGACCCCAAGACTTCCCCACGGGAGCCCAAGACAGCCCCAAGACGGCCCAAATAAGCTCTACGATAGCCCCACAAGGCATGACAAAAGTGCCACATGTGACGGTCTCCTCTTCCTCCTTCTGCTCCTCCTCCTCCTCCTCCTCCTTCTCCTCTTCCTCCTCCTCCTCCTCCTCCTCCTCCTCCTCCTCCTCATCCTCATCCTCATCCTCCTCCTCCTCCTCCTCCTCCTCCTCCTCCTCCTCCTCCTCCTCTTCCTTTCGCTCATCCTCCTTCTCCTCCACCTCCCCCTCCTCCTCCTCCTCCTCCTCCTCCTCCTCCTCCTCCTCATCATCATCATCATCATCATCATCATCATCATCATCATCATCATCATCATCAGCATCATCATCAGCAGCATCATAATCATCACCACCGCCACCATCACCAGCACCATCACCATCACCATCACCAACACCACCATCAGCAGCAGCAGCATCAGCAGCAGCATCATCACCACCACCATCCCATTAAAATTAACAGCATCATCATCATCAGCATCATCATCTTCGTCATCATCATCGCCATCATCAACAGCATCAGCATCAACAACGTCAGCATCATCATCAGAAGCAGCAGACGTATCACCAACATCAGCATCAGTATCATCATCAGCATCAGCATCAGCAGCATCATCATCGTCATCAGCATCATCAGCAGCATCATCATCAGCATCATCATCAGCATCATCACGAGCATTATCATAATCATCATCAGCATCAGCATCGTCATCATCAGCGGCATCATCATCAGCGGCATCACCACCATCATCGTCATCGTCACCATCATCAGCAGCAGCATCAGCAGCAATATCGTGATCATGATCACCACAATCCTATCATCTTCATCAGCGTCATCATCAGAATCATCACCATCACCGTCATCGTCATCAGCATAAGCATCGCCAGCATCATCATCATCAGCATCATCAATATCTGCAGCATCATTACCATCATCAACATCATCATCAGCATCATCAGCATCGGCATCACCATATCATCAACACCCTCATTCGCATCATCATCAGCATCGTCATCGTCATCAGCAGCATCACCATCATCATGTTCATCATCTCTGTCACCATAATTATCATCAACAGTATCTTCATCATCATCAACAGTATGAGCGTCATCGTCATCGTCAACAGCATCATCATCATCATCATCAGCAGCATCATCATCAGCGCCACCATCGTCAGCATCATCATCACCATCGTCATCATTATCACCAGCAGGATCATCACCTTCATCATCATCATCAGCAGCAGCAGCATCAATCATCATCACCGTCGTCCCCATCACAACTTTCCCAAGCCTGGGGCACGAAATGTCACAAGTTACGGCCTCCCGTGCCCCCTCGAACGGTCGCAACCCAGAATGCTGGGGTGGCACGGTGGCGGGACTTACCGCAGGCAGCTGGATAATCGATCGAGAACGCTGATCATTAGAGGACGGCCCATTGTCATTCCAACGCATTTAGCTGCCTCCAGACTCGTGTGAATTTCGAGTTGTCTGGGGCGCCTCGGAGCTGGATTCGAAGAGGGCGAGAGCGGACATTGCGAGGGTATCGGAGCGCCGACTTGACGATGACGTGGCGAAGGTTCCCTCGAATACAGCCACTGTGGGCACTCTGTGCCAGCCGCTGCTCCGCGGTCCGTATCCGAGCCAGCGTCACGGTGGCCTGCCAAGATAACTGCCGATGCCGTCACCACTGGGCCAAGGATGAGAAGAATCAGCACTCGGGGAGCACGTACGAGCGCGGCCAGCATGCGGTCTACACCAGTCGCGCCGCGCGCCGCGCGGGGAGGGCAATCTGGCGGATTCTTGCCTGCGCATGTCGGATACAATGGAGGCCAGACCACAAGAAACCTTCCACAAGAAACCCAGAACCCTGAGACCCCAGGACGTCCATCGATATCTGGTGTGGAAGCGTCACGATTTCCACAGCAAAACTATCGAAACCCAAGAATCCCAGGGCACCCTGGAGGCAAGCAGTGTGTTTCTTGGCATAGGCCTCCACTGTATGAGGGATGGCCGCATGAGAGAGAGAGAGAACAAAAAAACGACGAAGTGAAGGCGTGCGCTGCTGCCACTATGGGTCGCATGGTAGCACTAGAGAGGGCGGGCGTATGAAAACAGCTCTTGTACGCTAGCCGCTCGGCTGGCTGCAATTGGCGCCCCACATTAAAAATCACAAGGGCGGGCGTGGTAAGCCGTAACTGATCCTGCTGGCCAAATTCGTCATCTTTTTCCAGCAAGGCTCTTCCGACCTGCGATACCTCTGGGACGCCTCGAGCACGAACAGTCAAGACCTCCACGCCGCCGCCAGCTCTACCGGCAAAGTACGATACAATCCGCCCGGTTGCCTCACCACATGCTGCACGAATGGTGCGCGTCGTGGCCGGACAGTCGCGCGGTCAGATTCGACTGGAAGATCAGCGGTGTATTGTGATCGCGTGGGCCGAGTAGTCCCTGATAATTAGGATGCCCCCGATGCGCCCTGATAGGAAAGAAAACTTGGTGCACCCCGACGTGGCTCAAAAACAATCGCACGCGTGAGCAGGTGCCCCATGGGCACCTGCTCGTACGCCAGGCGCTTAAACGTTTGTACAGCTCACTCCTGGCAGCGCCCGCGCTGCCGTGAGGGCTCCGGGGGCCCCGAGCCTGGAAAAGCTCGGCCGCACGGCACGCCATGGCAGGCGGCCCACCGGGGAGGTGCCTGTGGGGCTTCGGAGCACGCGGGTGCGACAGCGTCAGTCGCTCCAGCGGGCCTCGTCGCGGCCGCCGAGGAGCAGCAGCATGAGCTTCGCGTCGGGATGGCCGAGGTCGATGAAAGCTGGACCATCCGTCGGCCTCGCTGGCGCATCCGCCCCCGACTTCGAGTTCAGTGAAGACCTGCTGCTCGAGAAATCTCCGTTCGCCTCGTCGCTGCAGCTGCCACACGACCAGCGCCCCTCCGGGCACGCCGCCGCTGGCGAGGCCACCTTGCTCCCCGCCGCGGCAGCCGAGCCCCCCGGCAGCTGCCACTGGTCTGCAGGCGAAGAAGTATTCAGCCCCGGCGCCTCTGCATCTGCCAGGCTCTCGGCAAAATCGTCCATCCCGACCAGGGGTGCCGATAGCCTGCAGCCTACGGGCGCCAGGAGCACCAGGGTGCTGCACCTGTCAGAGAGGTCTGCGGCGGGTTCCGGCTCACCCATCTCTAGAGCGGCATGGGCCGCGTGCCCTCTCTGCTGCCAGAAGGCCGATTATGGACCCTCCAGTCGGCGACTGCTCGACAGCATTGCCTGGGGCCGGAGGGGATGCTTCCAAGGCAACTCTTCAGCTCCAGCCAAAATCACTGCGGAGGGGGAAGGAAGAGGATGGTCCAAACAACTCGGGACTCATTTCCGCAGCCTGCTAGAGGTCGGAACAATACGCATCATGCCTTGCATCACTAAACAGGTCGTACCAGGGGAATGGATCAAACAACATACGACCATAAGAGCTAGGACATACGGGACATCAGAGGAGCACCGCCCATAATAAGCATTAACGCATGACTGGAGGCTAAGCCGTCAAGAGATGTCGCCATTAGCTGGCGAGTCTTGGAGACAGCCTGGTCGCCTGGCCGTCTTGCCAACGCCTTGATCGGCGAGGGGTCCCGAGGGGCGCTTGAGCTCATCAGCTCCCCTGAACGGCGCCCTGGGCCTTTCGGCCCATCGTTGCATGCCCTTAGCGCGCGCGCACGCGAGCCAGGGGCCCGGGTTTGCTTCGCACCTGCGCGTCGCCAGGCAAGCTCTGCGGTGGCATCGCAGGGGCCCAGCACAAGCAAGTCTGCGTGCACCCCGCGGCCGCAGAGGTTGGGATGTGTGGCGGATGCATGGGTCTGGCCTGGCCGCGCAGGAGGAGAAGTGAGGAGACGAAGGAGAGAGGGGGGCACCTTCTCTAGCAAGCTTCTGTCCCCCAAGAGCGCGGGCGCACCACGAGGTTTCTGAGGTATCCGCCATTGACGCTCCTTTTTATCATCGCCATCAACATCACCATCACCATCACAACCCTCCTCCTCCTCATCCTCATCATCATCATCACATCATCACCATCATCATCAGCAGCAGCATCAGCATCAGCAGCATCAGCAACTACAGTAGCAGAATCGTCATCACCATCATCTCCCCATCAGAACCATTGACAACAACTAAGAATCATCATCGTCGTCATCATCATCACCACCACCACCATCATCATCATCACCATCACCATCGTCATCATCACAACCATCATTGTTGTTGTCGCCGTCCTCATCCTCATCATCAGCAGCAGCATCACCATCACTCTCCAAACTGGAAGCAGATCGCGAGCCCCATGTCCTCTTCACGAGCCTACGAGGATTGTCAACCTCAGACTAATTACCAGCGCACTGACTGTCTCAGAAAACCCAATCGACCGAAAACAAAGTTGCTGAGCGCTTCAAGGAGTCCAGACAAAGGAGCACCAATCTACTTACTGATTGCTTCAATCGTTATGATCCTCAGACGACCGAATGGTCGACGTCCTCACGAGTTGCCCCAAAAATCAGAAACACGTCAGACGCAGGAGCAGATTGAACAGAATACTATCCACAGGGCAATTGTGGGCTGAGAATGCGGCTGGCGCTGAGGTGTGAGCTCCGATCAAATTAAGCATGGCGTGAGCCCGGCGCTGGAGGACCACTAGCGCGGCCGCCGTGGTCACCAGCGGCAGCCAGGGCACTAGCCGGCGAACACTGTGACCTTCCCACGCGAGAGAACTCCAGCACAAACTGGGCAGCGCATCCAAAGAGGGAAGAAGCACCAGGTCCAGGCACGGCTGGCGACAAGGCGGGACCGCCACTCCAGGGGCGGAAGCTGCGCCCGGCGCCGAAGCGAGGCCTCGCTTCCCAGCAGGAATGTGGTCGTTGTTGTGACACCATTCCGAGCTGAGAGTGTTGCCGTCGCTGGGGCGGGGGCAGAATTTGAAGCTGGGAGTTTGGCCATCGCCTGCGCGGGGTCAGTCTTGATTAAGCCAGGGGCGTGACCGGAACTTGCGCGGGAACTAGTGTGGGCACCGCGGGCTGTCCCACGGGGAGGCTCGTAAGGGCGAGCGCGGCGTAGAACCCGAGCAAGAACACTTCAAGTGCAAGCTCTGACTGGGGAAGTGGCCGCACAGAAGCAAGCTGGTGAACAAACAAAACACTCCTGCCAGAGCCAAAGCGAAGTTCTTCGAGTGCAAGGTTCACGCAACAGCTGATACCCATACACGACACAATGAAAGCAATAATATTCTTAGTTTCTTGACCCATAAGTTCTTGTATGATGGGTGGTACTGTAGCAACTAGGATGCTAGCCATCCTTCTGGCTACAAAATTTCGGGCTTCTGGTCCACATGAGGTCGCAACCATGAATGTCTGGACTGATGCTTTGATTTTCTGATCGTTCATCGGGTTCAGGCCGCAAGATAATAAACTGAATGCTGGGTTTCCGTGTCGATCACGAAGGTCCGCACATGGGGTCCTGCCCCCGAATTCCTGACTTCCGCCGCTTGTGGCCAACGCGCCTTCGAGAACCAAATGGCAATGCCCGTCAAGCGCTTCAGTATGCCATGTTGCGTCGTCGAAAGGCATGGTGCGAGTATGACATTCCGCGAGGCACCTTGGAACTTCGCAAGACTGGGAGACCAGAGGACTGGACGAAGTGGGAGAGACGTTGGATGGGTCTAGGGTCTGGAAGAGCTGCGTGTTGGAACGGCGCCTCCCTGCACTCGACCGTGCTCGAGGACTGAACAGGCACATGGAAAGATAGCCCGCGCGTAGCCTTGTCGGAGCCCTTTGAAGGCCGCAAACCTATTGGCAGAGCCCTACTCCAAAATACAGTCAGACTTTCAAACTCTGGCCTGATGCGTGAGAGATACCGCGCGTGGGTGGAAAGTTTGACCCACGTCGGCCCATACAGTTGCGCTCTTAAAGCGCAGAGTGAGACGCGCAAAGATTTGACCATCCTGTCGCTAAACTGGGCTGTGAATCAGCCACCCGCCAAGGTCCTTGTGACGCGGCGGATGGGCCATGGCCAACACAAGGTCCTTTCCTCCTCCACCGCCCCCTCCTCCACATATCACCACCCCTGTCCTGCTCCACTCCCCCTCACACTTCCTCCGTTCCCTGACTGGCCACGGTATCCTTTGACTGGCCCATCTCTTCGGTACCGTTCGTAGTCTTCGGTGGTAAATCATGGGAGCCTCCCATCTCATCTTGTCGGTGTTTGCGAATCGACGCTAATCGGCGCTACCTCATCGACTCCAAGACGCTAATCGGCGCTAGTTGACGCTAAAGACGGAATTGCGAAGGCTTGCAAGGCTCCCATGGCTTGTTACCGAATCGTCCTCCTGCTCCCGAGTCCTGGACGGCGGGGCGGGCTGCGCTCACCTACAGAGGCCTAAGCCAGGCGGCGCGCTCACCGGCCTAGATCGGCCCGCCCGAGGTTGGCCGGCGAGATACCGACGGGGAGCCCGCCTTGGAGGGAAACACAGACGCAGGACGAACGGGAAGAGAAGCTGGAGGAGGAGGAGCAGCAGCAAAAGACTGGCAGTGATGCTGGCCGGAAGGAAAGGCAATAGAGAGCGAAAGTTCCGCCCTCATAACAATCACCCCGGACACGCGAAGCCACTTAGTAAACGCACCCGAAAAAGAAATCGAACTGGGCAGGGCTGTTTAGTAAACGCCCAAGGCAGTTTAGCAAACGGAAATTACCGGGTCCGGGTGGTTTTCCTCCCATAAGGCAAGGAGCGCAGCAAGGGAAGGCAAGCTGCCGGCCCGCCCGCCCTCAATGATAACCTCCGCAATCAACTGAACTCGCACTAATCCGAAAGAGCTTCATCACTGAATTTCCACAACCCCTCAGAGTGGCTTTGAACGCACAAGTGCAGGCTGATACTGAACACCTGACACACAACAAGTCTGATAAAAGTCGCAACCGAGACCATCCACTAAACACAGCGCGGCAGAGGCGATGGGGAGGGAGATGGGGCCTACTCGAGCAAGGAGCATACGAGCACGATGCAAATGATCATGACGCCTCTCTCTGTATGGCGATGATGTCCGCGGGGAGGGCCCATGTATCGACACAGCCGCCGACGGCAGAAGGAAGACGACGAGCAGGCGGTAGGGCAGGCTAGGAACTGGCAGGAGAAGAGCGAGAGACGGGAATGAGGAGGGGGAAGGACTGGAGGAAGAGGAGGTTTAACAGAATGGGGTGACAGAGGAAGAGTAGGCACACAAAATGCAACACTGCTATAGGATAGCTTGGGGAACGCAGAGGCGAAGGCGGGGCCTAGGAAAACCAAATGCTGGGGAGGGTAGAGATAGCAAAGCTAGGCGTGGACGATCGCGCGTGTGATTGCCACTGCATGTGTAAGCGCTGTGGGGTCGTTGCTATTGCCACTCTCATTGTACTGTCGCGTGGGCCATGATCGACGAGTGGTAGGAAGCCGCGCGATGTCAATGGAGGCAAAAGGCAGCCATAAAGGCGGGGTCAGTTAGGGCCTGTTGGTGCCAGAGGCGAAACAGTCGACATCTTCAGGTTCCAAGGCCAGGGGCAAGCAAAGGCCAGTCCTGGATCAACCGATGTATCGCCGCATCATGGCAATAATTTGAGGGAATTTCTGTGGAACTCACGTCATCCTCACCCCCGGCGCGAAGAGCACGAGTCCAGAGCGGCCTCCGGTACCGTTTCCGGACGGATCCGCTGGATCCGGTGACGAATCCCAAACCGGCGCCCTCGCTTGAGACATCCTCGCAAAACCGGCCCCGGGGGAGGTGCCCAGAGGAGCCCAGAGCGGCCTCCGGCACCGTTTCCGGACGATCCGCTGGATCCGGTGACGAATCCCAAACCGGCGCCCTCGCTTGAGACATCCTCACAAAACCGGCCCCGGGGGAGGTGCCCAGAGGAGCCCAGAGCGGCCTCCGGCACCGTTTCCGGACAGATCCGCTGGATCCGGTGACGAATCCCAAACCGGCGCCCTCGCTTGAGACATCCTCACAAAACCGGCCCCGGGGGAGGTGCCCAGAGGAGCCCAGAGCGGCCTCCGGCACCGTTTCCGGACAGATCCGACGAATCCCAAACCGGCGCCCTCGCTTGAGACATCCTCACAAAACCGGCCCCGGGGGAGGTGCCCAGAGGAGCCCAGAGCGGCCTCCGCTCCCCGAACGAATCCCAAACCGGCGCCCTCGCTTGAGACATCCTCACAAAACCGGCCCCGGGGGAGGTGCCCAGAGGAGCCCAGAGCGGCCTCCGGCACCGTTTCCGGACAGATCCGATCCGGATCCGGTGACGAATCCCAAACCGGCGCCCTCGCTTGAGACATCCTCACAAAACCGGCCCCGGGGGAGGTGCCCAGAGGAGCCCAGAGCGGCCTCCGGCACCGTTTCCGGACAGATCCGGTGGATCCGGTGGACGACGAATCCCAAACCGGCGCCCTCGCTTGAGACATCCTCACAAAACCGGCCCCGGGGGAGGTGCCCAGAGGAGCCCAGAGCGGCCTCCGGCACCGTTTCCGGACAGATCCGGTGGATCCGCCGACGAATCCCAAACCGGCGCCCTCGCTTGAGACATCCTCACAAAACCGGCCCCGGGGGAGGTGCCCAGAGGAGCCCAGAGCGGCCTCCGGCACCGTTTCCGGACAGATCCGCTGGATCCGCCGACGAATCCCAAACCGGCGCCCTCGCTTGAGACATCCTCACAAAACCGGCCCCGGGGGAGGTGCCCAGAGGAGCCCAGAGCGGCCTCCGGCACCGTTTCCGGACAGATCCGGTGGATCCGGTGGATCCGACGAATCCCAAACCGGCGCCCTCGCTTGAGACATCCTCACAAAACCGGCCCCGGGGGAGGTGCCCAGAGGAGCCCAGAGCGGCCTCCGGCACCGTTTCCGCTGGATCCGCTGGATCCGCCGACGAATCCCAAACCGGCGCCCTCGCTTGAGACATCCTCACAAAACCGGCCCCGGGGGAGGTGCCCAGAGGAGCCCAGAGCGGCCTCCGGCACCGTTTCCAGGCACCGTGGATTCCCAAACCGGCGCCCTCGCTTGAGACATCCTCACAAAACCGGCCCCGGGGGAGGTGCCCAGCCCAGAGCGGCCTCCGGCACCGTTTCCGGACTCCGCTGGATCCGGTGACGAATCCCAAACCGGCGCCCTCGCTTGAGACATCCTCGCAAAACCGGCCCCGGGGGAGGTGCCCAGAGGAGCCCAGAGCGGCCTCCGGCACCGTTTCCGGACAGATCCGCTGGATCCGGTGACGAATCCCAAACCGGCGCCCTCGCTTGAGACATCCTCACAAAACCGGCCCCGGGGGAGGTGCCCAGAGGAGCCCAGAGCGGCCTCCGGCACCGTTTCCGGACGGATCCGCTGGATCCGGGATCCGGATCCGACGAATCCCAAACCGGCGCCCTCGCTTGAGACATCCTCACAAAACCGGCCCCGGGGGAGGTGCCCAGAGGAGCCCAGAGCGGCCTCCGGCACCGTTTCCGGACAGATCCGCCGACGAATCCCAAACCGGCGCCCTCGCTTGAGACATCCTCACAAAACCGGCCCCGGGGAGGTGCCCAGAGGAGCCCCTCCGGCACCGTTTCCGGACAGATCCGCCGGTCGCTTGAGACATCCTCACAAAACCGGCCCCGGGGGAGGTGCCCAGAGGAGCCCAGAGCGGCCTCCGGCACCGTTTCCGGACAGATCCGCTGGATCCGCCGACGAATCCCAAACCGGCGCCCTCGCTTGAGACATCCTCACAAAACCGGCCCCGGGGGAGGTGCCCAGAGGAGCCCAGAGCGGCCTCCGGCACCGTTTCCGGACAGATCCGGGATCCGGATCCGCCGACGAATCCCAAACCGGCGCCCTCGCTTGAGACATCCTCACAAAACCGGCCCCGGGGGAGGTGCCCAGAGGAGCCCAGAGCGGCCTCCGGCACCGTTTCCGGACAGATCCGGACAGATCCGGTGGATCCGCGCCCCGGGGGAGGTGCCCAGAGGAGGAATGAGGAGGAGGAGGAGGAGGAGGAGGAGGAGGAGGAGGAGGAGGAGGAGGAGGAGGAGGAGAAGATGATGGAGCTGCGGGGCGGAGGAGGACAGACGGAGGCAAGAGAAGGACGGAGGAGGAGGAGGAGGAGGAGGAGGAGGAGGAGGAGGAGGAGGAGGAGGAGGAGGTGGTGGTGGTGGTGGAGCCGTTGGGGGCCATGAGTCGATGACTTAACAGCACATCAAGCCCCTAGGACAGTGAGCTACTGCAACTGTGGGTATCGTCGCCTCCGCCGCCCGCGGGAGCCGCGCCAGCTGTTGCTGGAAGCGGCCCCGCTCCAGCAGGGGCTCCCCCTTGCAGCCTCAAATCCTCCACCGATGCAAGCACTGCCTGGGGCCAGACCTCACGCCCAGACCCCAAACTGAGCAAGCACTGATGGGGGAACCAAAACTGGGGAGCGAGCGAGCTAACCTCTGTGGGCCACGCTCGCTCGCTGCACTCTGCTGGCTCACTGCACTCTGCAAGCCGAGAAAAAATCACGATTTTGTTTAAATCCTCCTCCCCCGCTGCGCGCGGCGCCGGCGCTCCCACTGGAAGTCGCAGCACTGCACGTCGTAGTAGTAGAGCGGGGGGGGGAGGCGGGGGGAGGGAAGGGGCACTCTCTCGGGAAGGCAGGGGGGAGGGAGGGCAAGACACACGTGCACGTGCCAGATACTACTGCCTCGCACTGCCTCTCACCTCACTGGCACCATCCCCATCTGGATCTGGCACATAGCTATGCTCTACAACGCTGGGACTCTTCGTGTCGAAATTCTCAAGGAGCTGCGAGATTATGTCCCTCTGGTGCTTAATATACTCGATCTGGGACGAGAGATTGCGCACCAGAATCACACGCTCCCGTTCATCCTCGGAGTCCTCAAACCTCAAGTTCCTAAGCACACTGAATTGTGCTTCGCTCGATCTGAGGCTTGCCGTCATGCGAGAGTATTCACCGATCATGATGGACTGGTGTTGCTTGATGCGCTGAGCTGCAGTGACGTGGGTCATCTTGGCCGTCTGTATGTAGTCATCTGCCTCCGCTCCACGGGCAACTGTCGTAGGACGAGGCCTCGGAGCTGCTTTCGGGGTCGGAGCACGTGCAGAGGATCCACTGGCCATGGTGCTGGGCGTGCTGGTGCCTTGCGCTCTCCAGTAAGCTCGAGGAAAAGGCTAAGGACGACCTCCTAATACCCTCATGTGAATGACAGCTCCCTCGAGTAGTCATATCTGTGTAGTAGATGAGGTGCGCACTAAAGATGTGGACCCCGTAAAAAATTATTTAGACCCAGACCCACTTCCCTGAACGTACTTGGCTGTGGTGCTGGCCATTCGGGCACGAACGAATTCTACTGCTTGCACTATGTGTCGCACGCGCTCAGATCCCCCATCAAGTAACCGATACATATTGGTCAACTTCTGTGGGTCTCGTGCTAGTATCTCCGCTTGTGCAATCACTGCCTCTGTAAATTGCGGAGCTGCCTCTCGACTGCGCGCTCGAGCTCCGTGCGAGGTCCTGGTCCCACTGGCCTGGCCCCCCGATGCTTGGTCAGTGCTAAGTTGAACGCTGCCTGCAGCGCGCGCATGTCGATCGTGGACGGGACTGTGGGGACCTCCTGGCCCTGCTTGGTGGCGAGCTGGAGGGTCGTGCGAAGGTCTGGCTGCATGTTCATACTGTACTGTAATTTCACCTTCCGAGCTGCGTCCTCGACCCCATCTGGCTTGTAGGTCTCTTTCAGGCGGAACACTCGAAATATGTCGCTGGTGATTTGCATGCCGTGCTCGCTGCCCATGACCTGCATCAATTCTCCTAGTACTTGCTTTGCTGGTCCTTCGTGCTGGTCTGCCTCGTTCAGGCTGCCGTGGGCGCTCTCTAAGAACCCTGCGGCGACGTGGGAGTGGGGGGGGCCCTGGTTGCGCCCTTTGCCGATCGAGCGCACGGTTTCGTGATACGCCAAGCCGGCTTCCAACCCCGCCTGCACAGGCGGCGCCAGGTAGGGCAGAATCCAGAACTCGAAAACTGTGTTCGACATCTCTCTCTGGTCGGCGGCTGTCTTCAGGGCCAGTTTCTGTAGTGAAACGACCGCTGATTGAAGCTCGGGGGCTGCGGCCACGTTGTGCTGCTTTGCTGACTTGGCCCCCCTGCCGCCTGCCCCCTTTGCTGCATGCCCTCCACCCGAAGCTGCTGCCGCCGAGGCCGCTGCCCCTCCCGACGCTGCTGCCTCCCCGCCCAGCGTCCTCTTCGCCCTCCAGCTCATCATGTTGCCTTGTGTGTAGTACACCTACAGGCCCTGGGTGATGGAGGGTAACGTGCGTCTGGAAGTCGTCGAAGTCTTTCGCTTGATACTCACAAATGCTGCATGACAGATCTGCTGGCTCGATCACAGGGTGTACCCATCTAGAATGATCCACGTGGCAAACTCCGTGCTGTGTCGCTGCTCGTACTACGTGGTCTGTCGCTATCTTACGCGTCGAGAAAGTAGACCTACACCACGGGCACTGGTTGCTTACAACTAGTTTGTGCAGTAGTGGTTCGAGACGATGGTATTCCCTCTTATGCGCTGCAAGTGCTGCGTGCGATCGAAAACGACACCCACATACCTCCTCCTCGCCCGTCTCCTCGTTCAGTCCCCTGAAGTCGCACCAAAAGGGTTTCTCAACTTCCTCTGGCTCCCTCATGTCTTCCTCTGGCTCCTCTGGTCTGCTCTTTGCCCATTCTCTTGCTGCGCTATTCATGATGCTCGGGTCTGTCCTGATCCACATGCTGTATTCCTCTGTGCTGGGGTCGAACACGCTAATGTCGTTCGCGCGCGCGTGCCACCATGCATGCATGTCAGGATCCGTGCTCGCAAGGTCATTCATGTCTGAGACGAACTGCTTTGCCCACGGTGTACTCTTGGCCCAAATACGCTTACCTGGTGCTAGTCTGGCTGCTCCCATTTCTGCGTCACTCTTCGAGGTGCCGAATACTGCTGCGATAACTGCTTCGTGATCCTGGGGGTAGAGGGCCCACCTGCGATAGGCATGCAGCCTTCTAACCTTCAGCGTGTCCGCTGTACGTTCAATGCGCCATTCCTTAAATACTGCATTCATGCTACCTGCGCGCCTCCTCCCCTTCTCGCCCACCGTGCAGTGTTTACCTCTGGAAAGGTATCTGAGCAGCTTGCACAGCACGACATCAATCGCGTCCGTGTGTTTCTTGGGGATGATGAAACTACTTAAGCCACTAAGCGCAGCCCCCATTACAAACGCGATAAACATGCTCCTCTTAATACCCTTCGTAGTTTTAGATGACCAAAACGGTGAACATTGCCTCCATGCTGCCCTAGCTGCTGTAATACGCCTCTTGATCTCGCCTCCAATACCCTGGTCGCTCGGGATATATGGTCCAAGAACCCTCATTTCGCGCAAGGCCTCTCCGTTCAGCCCACTATCTTGTTTCCTCAGCGTTCTTGTACTATGATAAGAACGAGTACCTCTAAGTACTAGCAAGTGGTTGGTCTTTGTCGGGTTCAGAAGCCAGTTCCCTATCTGCAATGAGGTCTCCAATCTATGCGTAACCTGGTTCATCTGTTCTGCGATCTCCTCGGGTAAGGCACCTATAGGCAACATGGTAATCTTCGTGATGTCATCCATAAACGTGCTAATCGAAAGGTCTAGCATCTTCATACTTATAGGATGCAATGTATCATTAATGCACTGGCCCTCTTGTTCGCGCTCACCGTCCAGCCACTCCGAGACCACTGGGTTGTAGACGTCGTTAAAGTCTCGTGGAGCTAGAGTGAAGCCCATCTGGGCCCCCTGCTGGCTCATCATGTCAATGCTCATGTCTGAGGCCTGCAAGGTCAGTGCTGTGTGTTCGACTGCGCCAAGTGCATAAGGTACGTCGTGCTCCGCTGCCGTCTGCCACGCGTGCTCTCTAAGCAGCTCACGATCGGTAGAGGCAAACGCGTTCGTGCAATCGAAGTTGCTCATGATAAGGGAGCGGCCTGCTTTTTCACAACGCCATTTTGTGGCCAGTAGAACTAAGATGGCGTTGTCACGAGATCTGTTCGCCAGTCCACCGTGGGCAAAATAGGGACGATTCTGTACTAGAGCGCGCTTGTGAATACCACTGTGCCATGACATGCCTACCCCACAATAAGCATGCATAATGCGCTTTCCAGCTATCCCCTTCTTGCGGTTCTGCTTTTCGCTCGAGAAGCTGTGTGCACGCAACATGTTCGACGGCATGGCCTGGCACTGCCTGAAGTGGATCAGTAGTTGTCTAAGTTTCTTCGGGCTCGCAAACTCCTGCTCTGCAAACTTCGGGGCGCCAACTCCTGCTTTTTCTAAGTGCTCGAAGGTCCAATGCGATGCTTCAAGTGGCTCTTGGGGGGGGAGTCCTTCTGCTCTCTGGCGTAGTCCGATGGTCTCCCCCTGGATCCAACCTAGGTTCTTCAAGAGTTGCCGCCCTTTCTTCATCAGGAAAGCCGTGGTGTGACGCTCTAGTTCCTCCTCGTCCTCTTCTTTCTGTGCTTCACGTACTCTACGCTCCTCCCTCCACCTGGAACTGCTGTCGGGTCTGTCTAAATTCGCTGCCGGTTCCAACAATAGCCAGCCCATCTCAACAGGAAGCCCCCACTCAGGATAAGCACGCCGCTTGCACGCACGTCGACAGTATCTGTGCATGGCGCGCGCGTCCTGATGCACATGCTCCATCAACTCAGCACTCATGGGGAGGAAGGGAAAGTCGCCGTCGCTAACCTCGAAGTCGGCTGTATAATCATTCACCGTGGACTCCCAATCTAGGTTCTTACAGCCTAGTCCACCTAGGTGTGGATGCTTCGCCAATTCTTCTCGCCATTGCTCGCCCGACCAGTGGCATCGGTACGTGTGGTAGAATCTTTTTTTCGGGCCACGGCCGTTTCTTTGGTAAGCTACTCGCAGGCGATGCATGTCGGCAAAGCGATTCTCCGAGTACGCGAGCCATATTTCCTTAACAATCTCAGCCCGATCTGCATCACGATAAGCCTCTCGTAGTTTCTTGAGGGCTCCTGTAACCTGCTTAAGCTCGTGCTCGACATAACTACCCTCGTACTCATTCGTCGCATCAATCCTGCGCTGCCTCCACTGTCTTCTCTCCTCCAGGAGCTCCATCCTTCTCTTCTTCATTTCTAAGTACGCCTTGTCCCCCTGCATGCGCTGTACCCCGAATGTCTTTTGCATACCTGCTTGCACGCACTCGACATACTTCTGCCACGCACGATCAGGGGAACGAGCCTGGAAGAGACTCTGCCACTCTTCTTCTGAAATCTTGTTGAGCTCGGTGTCAATATTCTGGAAAAGCTCATCCCTCCGATATCCTGTACGCAGGCATCTCATCAGCTCGCCACGGTCAATCTTCTTTTGCGTTTTCATGGGGTAGCCGTGGTTCCTGATGTCTATATCTATGTCCATGCCTACTGGTAGGTGGTCTCTGTAACGTCGATCAGGGATTTTTTGTAAACGCTTTCCCGCATGGTGGAGGCAGCAACAGGTCTTAACGAGTGGTATTGCGGCCACAGGGACCGCTAGGTGGTCGATTCTGGACTGGCCCCCTTTAGGTCCGTAGTACGTGCTCCCTATGTCGTGGAACGTCGTCGCTACTGCAAGTCCATTGTCCATGCAAAACTTCCTAAACGCCGTGCCGTTCGTGTTCTCGCACTGCGGGCGTACTCCACCTATACATACCGTGCGCGTGCGCTGCATGCTCCCATCATCCTCCCTGTGCACCCCCAAGTCGCTGTTGATGTCCCCTCCCACGACTATGGCACTCCTGACCCCCAGCCCATCCAGCTCTTTCTCCATCCACGAGAAAACCTTTTGGGCAACGACTTTTTTTTTTCCGTCGTACATCGGGGCCAGGTACACGCAGAAGATCACGAAGTCCAGGTTTTTTGTCTGTATCCTGATGCCTCCTGCTCTTCCCTGGATGTCGCGCGGGGGGGTGAACACAGTGTGCAACGCCGAGGAGGGGATCTTACTGCTGACAAGGATGGAAACGCCACACGACGCCGTGACCAACTTTTTCATGAGGCCCATCCGTCTGCCGAAGTGAACTCCCCAATGGTATGCATGCATGTGTTCCTGAACAGGGTGGTCCAGCTGTGCGACGCGCTGTGTTCCCGAGAGTAGTATAATGTCCCAGCTTTTAAGCTCATGAGAGATATCCTCGTGTCTCTCGAAACTAGCCTCCAGAGGGTTGTAGGTAACGATGCGCATGATGGGTTCTGAGCGTGCTACGCAACACAAGCAAGCGAGAGCAAGAGAAAATGCATGCATGCAGAGTGTGCCCCCTGCGGAAGTGACTTGGAAATAGTACAGTAGTGCGCTCTGAAGTGTGAGTCTCCAACTTAAGAGCGGGCCGCACGCACTCGTTCGTGTCTGAAATTGCGGCTGAGGAGGAGGAGGAGGAGGAGGAGGAGGAACCTCATCCTCACCCTCGCCAACAGGCGCACGCACCTTCTTCTATATACAGAAACTCCCGATCAACCGCAGAGCGGCCGGCTAGTGTTCCAAGGCCAGAGGCTAGTCGATGTCCAGCCACACCAAGGCACGGGGCAAGTAGGGCACAGTCGGGGATGGTCCCGAAACCATCCCGACGCCGCCCTGCTGGGGCAAAGAGGTGGTCGGAGCTCATCGGGCCTGGCCCCGAACCAGAAGGCAGTGGGCCGGTCGAGACTGGCCGCGGCTCGGCCCGGACAGGCTGACACCCAACCGAGTCAAGGCGGCTGGCTTGTCGAGGCGAGTCGGAGACTGTCGGGGCTTACCGCGACAACTCCGCCGACCCCCGCCTGCCGGGGGGGAACAGGCGGTTTTGAGACATTTGGCTGTCCCCCCTTCCCCCTCCCCTGGGGTCCCAACTGCCATTTTTGGGGGGGGGGGGGGGGGAGGGGGGGAGGGGCACGAGCTCGTCCACGCACCCAGGGCCTCCAGAGCCCCCATAAAGCCCCAAGACACTCCAACGGGGCCCAGACAGAGCGCCAGCCAAAACAGTCGAATTGAGCGCCATAACGGCCCAGGGTAGACCCCACCACGATCCAAGATGGCTTCAAGATGGCCCGCGAGGCCCCAAAGACAGCCCAAAAGCGCCTCCAGAGGATCGCCGAGAGGGCCCTAAGAGGCCAAAATCATGCCGTTCCCTGGGGGAACAATGTACTTCTTCAGCACATTCGCATTTTACGTTTCGACAGCGAAAACGACGGCCCAAGTGGCCCCCAAGATTATCCCAATACGGCCCATGATGCCTCCAAGAAGGCCCCAAGACGGCCCAAGAGGACCCAAAAAACAGCCCCAGGGCCCCCCCAAGACGGCCCAAGACAGCCCCTGGAGGGCCCCAAGAGGGCTCCAAGAAAGCCCAAGATGGGGAATACGAGCTGACATTTCGAGCCTTTCCCACTGAGATGGCTCTTCGAGTCCCCCAAAGGCCCCCGAGGGCCCTCCAAGAGGCCCCAAGCGGCCACCGAGACACCCCAAGAAGCCCCCCAGAGGCCTCCACGAGGCCCCATAAAGCCTCCCACATACCCCAAAGAGTTCTCCAAGAGGCCCCAGAGAGGCATCCCAAGAAACCCGCATATTCATCCAGGAGGCTCCTGACCCAAGATATTACTTTCACGATCGTCTCAATCACTCACTCCTTGTGGGGGTCGGCAGAATGGCGTAAGCCACTTGAATAATATCTCGCCGCGCAAAAGTGAAGGTGCACTTGATGCCAGTCACCGGTCTAAACTGAATACCGCTGCACCATGGCAAGGGGCAAGCCAGAGCTAGTCGGGGGCTGCCGCAAGGGCAAGGGGCTAGTCCGGGCTAGTCGGCGCCAGTCAGGGCTACTTCCGAACCAACCGAAATCCCACACCACCAAGGCAAGGAGCTAGACGGGGCTAGTCGGAGTTAACCCCAATCGACCGAACATCCGTCGGCACCAGGAAAACTATCGTGTGATCATGACTAGGCTCGTCCATAATCGACCATAATCCCGCCACTCCAGATAAATGTGCGGCGTGTCGGGCCCCAAATTCATTGAAATTTAGCCACACCAAACGCACTTGCTGATTTGGGCTAGCCCCGAACCAACCCAAAATACATCCAAATAAATGCCGCCTCGGGGCAAGCCCGCGCTAGTCATGGCCAGTTCCGAACCACCCGAAGTGCCGCCACGCCTGGGCAGGTGTGCCTCGAGCTAGCCGAAGTCTAGCTACACCTAGGCAAGGGTCCGGTCTGAGCTGCTCGCGGTCGCCACGCCACAGCCATAGTCATTGCCTGATCGGTGTCTACCAGACCTGGCCTCAAACCAATCCGAAATCCTGCCACACATAGGCGAACAGGGGCTAGCTGGATGGATCCTACCCCGAGCCAGCCGAAATTACACCACTCCCTAGCAAGGGGGCCGTCGGCGCTTGCCAGGGCAGGGCCCTAATCCCCACTGATGTCGAGCTGACCCCAGTGCTGGCACAGCAAAGCAAAGGACTGGTCGGGCCTAGCCCCGGACGAGCAAAAGTACCGCCTTGAGGCCAGTCCGCGGTGGCCAGGCCCAGTTTCGAATCAATCAACCAAGCCGTTGCGACTGTGCGTTCGGGGCTGCTCGTGGCCAAGTCCCGAGACAATCAACATCAGCAGCCGCACAAGGGCAAGGGGCTGGACAGGGCTAGTCCTGGCTTGCCCGAAATGCCGCCACGGTATGACAATTCTTGCGCTCACAACAGAGCTCCTTCAGCGCAAGCGATGTCTAACCTTTCCTTAACATTCGCACTACAGAACTCGCAACATGTAAATACGCTTTGCCATCCAAGCGTCGTTGTCCACGGCAGCCCACTGCGGACCCTAGGAGGTACAGAAGAATGCGTAAAGACGCCATTGAACGGCGATGCTCTTCAGGAGTCTCACGAATGTGACCCACGAGGCCGCAAGAGATCACCCGAGAGCCCAGAGAGGGGCCCAAGACGGTCCTCAGAGGCCAGTGGGAGGAAGAGGCCACCGAGGCACCCCAAGAGATCCGAAGAGGCCCCGAGGGGACCCCAACGGGGTCCAAAGAAGCCCCCCCCCCCAGAAAGATCCAAAGCGAGCCGAAAATTGTCCCGCTATGGCCCAATCGAAAGACAGCTCGCCGTGGCCCCCGGCCTGACTACCTACCAAGCCACTCCAACCAAACCCCAAACCACCGTTGGAGTCGTCAATTTCCGGTGGAGGCCACTCCAGAACATCGAGGAAGCACAGCAGAACCCGTACACCCCGCCAACCCGAAAATTGGGAGGGTCTGGGACCAGCCCAACGCGGGAGCACGTGCCGAACAGAGCCCCGAAGAAGCTGCGACAGCAGGCCGCTTGATCTCGGGCCCGCCCACGGCTGCTTCTCCTCGGCGTCGGCCTCGTCGTCGTCGTCGTCGTTGTCTGCATCCTTCCCCTCCTTTTTTCTATCCTTTTTTGTCCACCCCCCGTCGTTCCTCCTCGGTCCGCCCTCCTCCCCAGACCCCCTCGCGCGGTGCAAAAAAACACGACGGGAGGCTGTTCGCTATTTTCGGCCTCTGGGGGCTCTTACCGGGCCTCGGGACCGTCAGAAAGCGACTCAGGATGAAAAACTGGTCCCGCGGAAGGAGTCTGACCTGTGGGGGTCGACGATGTGAAAAACACGACGTCGGGGGTCTGGGTCCCCCGATGTCCATAGGTTGCGCCGCAGACTGCGCCACATGCTCGGCGCCATTGCTTGCGCCACTGATCACGCGCTGCGTCAGAGGTTGCACCACAGATTGCGTCGCTGGCTGCACTACACGTTGTGCCACAGTGTGCGCCAGAGGTTGCGCCAGAGGTTGCGCCATGTCTTGCGACATGAGCTGCGCCGTAGGTCCATCCTCCCTCCTGCGTCCTGCCTCACCCCCGAGCTTCACAAGTTGCGCCACAGGTTGCACCATTGGTTGCGCTATAGGATGTGCCATAGGCTGCGCCATAAAGGTCGCGACATAGATTGCACGAGAGTCGCGAAACGGTTTGCGACACGTGCTCTGCCACAGGTTGAGCCAAAGGTTGCGCCAGAAGTTGCGCCAGAAGTTGCGCCACAGGTTGCGCCGCAGGCTGCGCCGTAGGTCGCGCCCTGAATTGCGCCACGTGCTACGCAACAGGGTGTACCAAAGATTGTGCCAGAGGCTGTACTGTGAAGGCGATTGGCTTGCGCCGTAGTTTGCGCCACTGGCCGCCGAAACCTAGAAAGGCCTGTTGGCTGCGCTATAGGATGCCCCAGCGGCCACCGAAACTTCAAAAAGACTGTGGTCGATTGCGCGGTCGACCGTGTGCTAGCAGGCGCGACAAGTTCAGTTCAGTCGGCTGCTTCACGAAAAACTAGTTCTAGCGGTGCCCTCGAAAAAGGCTTTGCGCGAAGGCCCCAAGAAGAGCGGCGTAGTTACACTGAGTCTCCAAAGAGGAGTCGAACAATGACGGTCGCATGCAAAGACGTGCTGACACGAAGCGCGAGGAATATAGACAATTGCTCCAAAACGGGTTGGTAGCGGCGAGCATTGCAATTCACGGGACAACACAGCCGCATCGCAAATGCACCATTGCAGTGCCGATGAATGGGCTTGCGGTGACCATGGTGGCAGCACGGTGACGATGGTACGAGTGCTCTTGAAAGTGGTGGCGATGGTGGCACCACCTCTGATGCAGAATGCACGGACAAAGGCATGAACGTGAGAAATTGAATGGAAGAACATACACAGGGTGACCGACGACGGCTGATGCCAACCGACCGCAAGCAGAACAGGACAGTTGCAGCCTCGGAGCCATGTAGAGCGGGCTCTGATAGACTCCCTCGCAGGTCACCACGCTTGAAAGCTCCTGGCAATGTCGATGTGCCGCCGCCCACGCCGACACCTGGAAGCTGGTTATTGAGACTGCCGGGAAGCATTTCAACGACCTAATCAACCATCACGAAAACTCCAAATGCATCAACGATATGCGCGTCTCCCCACGGCATCCCATTGAACATTCCAAGGCCAATCGAATATGGCAGAGCCTTGGCATCGGCTGCCGGCTTGCCAACAACAGCTCCCCAGGGCAAGGTTGGACAAAACAGGCACACGCGCACGCACGCGCGCGCAGCGACGCGACGGAGTCAGGCAGAGCCGTCGAGGAAAGCTCGAACGCGGAAGAGTGTCGGCCGCGGCCGGCCCAGGCTCGCCCAGAATTGATCCTGGAGCGCGTTCAGTGCAGAAGCATTCCCCAGACGAGCCCGAAGGTCAGCTATAACAGGCTTGTGGGCAACCACTGGGCAGGCTACAGTCACAACAACAACCACATGACAACAACAACAACAACAACAACAACAACAACAACAACAACAACAACAACAACAACAACAACAACAACAACAACATCAGCAGCAGCAGCAGCAGCAGCAACAGAAAAAAACAGTCAGTAACAACAACAGGATGTGCTGTTTTTTCTTGACTTTCCAGTTGTGAACAAAGTTGGGGCCAAGAAGCATTCCTGAGGGCCCCAGGAGTGCCATCCACGCGTGGCCATCTTCCATGCTCGAGCAAACATCCCACCTACGACTTATTGGCAGAGCTCTTAGGACCGTTACTGCAGTTACCCATCGGAACCTGCGTGCAAATCTCAACAGGCGTAGTGACACGCAGGGCCGACTCATGCAAATCCATTGCTCGGGTCGACGAGTGATGATAGTGACGACGACATCGGCCACGAGATCGATGATGATAATCGCGGTGGCGATGATGACGAGGGCGACGGCAACGACGGTGACAATGATGACGATTACGATGATGAAGATGTTGGTGGTGAGAATGACGACGCTGCTGGTGATGGTGATCTTGATGATGATGACATTCGCAACGATGACGCTGGAGATGATGATAGCGATGGTGCTGACGATGATGACGATGATGCTGATGCTGATGCTGATGCTGATGATGTTGATGTTGATGTTGATGTTGGTGCTGATGTTGATGTTGATGTCGATGCTGGTGCTGATGATGAGGATGAGGATGAGGATGATGATGGCAATAGTGATGATGACGGTGATGGCGGTGATGGTGATGACGAGCATGTTGGTGATGATGCTGATGCTGATGCTGATGCTGAAAATGACGACGACGATGATGATGATGATGATGATGATGATGATGATGATGATGATGGTGATGATGAGGGTGATGATGATGATGATGTTGTTGATGAGGATGATGTTGATGATGATGGATGTGAAGGTGATGATGATGCTGAAGATGAGGATGACGATGATGATGATGATGATGGCGCCAATGATGCTGATGCTGATGCTGACGCTGATGTCGATGCTGATGCTGATGATGACGATGGTGACGACGAGGATGCTGATGATGACGACGATGATAATGACGATGGTGATGATGACGGTGATGATGGTGATGGTGATGGTGATGGTGATGGTGATGGTGATGGTGATGGTGATGGTGATG
This sequence comes from Prorocentrum cordatum, assembly GCA_963575745.1. Taxonomy (NCBI): domain Eukaryota; class Dinophyceae; order Prorocentrales; family Prorocentraceae; genus Prorocentrum; species Prorocentrum cordatum. Next base: position 151,950 of record CAUYUJ010019998.1, read on the forward strand.
GTGATGGTGATGGTGATGGTGATGGTGATGGTGATGGTCATGATGATGACAGTGCTGGTGATGGTACTGATGCTGATGCTGATGCTGATGCTGATGCTGATGCTGATGCTGATGCTGATGCTGATGCTGATGCTGATGCTGATGCTGATGCTGATGCTGATGCTGATGCTGATGCTGGTGCTGATGCTGATGCTGATGCTGACGACGACGACGACGACGACGACAACGATGATGATGGTGGTGATGATGATGTGCACGCGCAGAAACTCTGGCAGATTTCGTGATGAGAGACAGTTTGATGCGTTGGTGAGCACCTCTACATTGAAAAGCTTGGAAACCATAGTTTTTCAATGGTTTCGGCATGCGCTCGCGGAGACGCGCGCGTGTGGCCCGAACTGCGCTGGTTAACAGACCTGGTGGGTGCGATTCGTGTGGAATTGTTATGCACTTGATAGATCAACGCGTGTGCCCCGCATCGATCTGTTGCAAGGGATGACGGGGGCGTGGAATCGATATCAGTTGGCTACGCATGCAACCAGCTGTTACTTAGAATGGGCGGTGATCCAGGATAGCTGTGGAGGAAAACAAGGCCAAGGGCGACTCCTGGGTCTGGTCTCGGCGTGGGGGTAGATCCGAATTCTTGAGAGAGAGAGAGAGGAGAGAGCCTATGTGGTGCAAGCTATTTGGTGCAAGTAGGTCGGCCTCCAATACATGGTTTAACTCAGGCAACCTACGTGCGGCACAAGTAAGGTAATTATTGTGGCGCAGTCTAGGTAAATGGAGGAAGATTGGCGACGAGAACGCCGAACGGAGGGAGGTGCGACTTGGGAAGAGGGGAGGTAGAAACTGAGGAGGCATGGGGGGGAGGGAGAAGCTGAGCCGCGACGGGTGTCAGCAGCGCCCGGAGCCAGCACTGGCAGATCGTGCGAAAACCGTGTCGGCGAGGCGCCGCTGGGGAGGCCCGCTGCAGTGCGCACACGCTTGATGGACCCGAGGGACAACCACCAGCCCGAGCGCACGAAAGCAGCCAGGGCCAGGAAGTAGCAGAAAAAGCATGTCGATCCTTGAAGTAGGAAGGCGCCTAGAGTAGATTGCGATCTGGGAATCCAGAATACCTATTTTCAACCAGCGGCGTGTGTATGGGCTGGGCCCGACGAGCAACTGCCAACCCGAGCAGCGCACGAAAGCAGCCAGGGCCAGGACCCCGTAAGCGGTGGCCCACTGGCAGCTATCAACTTCTGCTGGGGCAACAACGGCCAGGACCCACGACGACGACGACGACGACAACGAGGACTACGACCACGACGACCACGACGACCACGACGACCACGACGACCACGACGACCACGACTACCACGACGACCACGACGACCACGACGACCACGACGCCCACGACGACCACGACGACCACGACAACCACGACGACCACGACGACAACCACGACCACGACGACCACGACGACGACAAAGACGAGGCCTTGTGAGGGGTAGCGGTAACGTGATCGGACCCGGGCGCAGGACGACGACGACGACGACGACGACGACGACGACGACGACGACGACGACATGGGGCGGCAGGACCCTGCGGATGGGGCGGCACGGCCAAGGCTGGGCTAACGGCGATGCTGCTTAACGGTGATGTTGGGAGACAAATAGTAGGCAGTCACGAATCACACGTTCCTATAGCTCAGATCTGCGAACGGATCGAGTGAGCACGTCACGGCGAATTGCAAGCAAGCGCGAGCCACGCGTTCCCACGCTGCCGAAACCTACATCGCCGTTACCCACATCACCGTCAGACCGTCCACTGCTTGGGCAGCCACCAGACTCGGCACACGGAGCCCAGCCTTGATGCCACCGTACAAGACGGAAGCCCCTAGCGCAAGCTCCGTGGGGAAGCACGGGCGATCGGCCTCTGAGTGCCTGCAGCACTGCAAATGTGACCCGCCATTTCGCTCTCAAGTGTCTGGGTGTAATGATTGCACCTGCATCGTTGAGAATCGACCTTCTTGGATCCGCCGTCGCCATACTGATTGAGTATGTTCTCGCATGCTCTCCTCTGCGAGCAAAACAGGCCGTGAGAAGAAGAACGAGTTTGGCCTCAAAGAAACTTAGAAATCCCCCCGCCCTGGATGCG
>CAUYUJ010019998.1:159085-166435 GCA_963575745.1 Prorocentrum cordatum
CCTCCTCCTCCTCCTCCTCCTCCACCGCCTCCTCCTCTCCCCTCCTCCTCCTCCTCCTCCTCACCTTCCTCCCCTTGCTTCCTCCTCCTCCGTCCTCCTCCCTCCTCTCCCCTCTCCTCACTCCTCCTCCTCCTCCTCCTCCTCCTCCTCCTCCTCCTCCTCCTCCCGGCAGCTTCGCACGCAAGCCTTACTACAAACATGTTTGGTGGTACCCCTCGCGGCCAGAGCTGACCCCTCGAAACAAAGCACTGGCCCCCTGCGGGGGCACCATCCCGGCAGGCGGGTCGAGTCCGGTGCCGCCGTGGCGACGAGGGCCCCAGCGAAGAGTGCAGCACGGCAGGCCAGGGGACAAGCACGCGCTCGAGCGCCCGAAGCCCTGTCGCTGCTCAGCCGCCGACCCGGTCCAAGTGGTTGCAGCTGCTCGCGTGGGCGCGGCTTCCGAGGGACGGGTCCTGCGCGAGCTCCACGTCCATCATCAGCCGCTTCAGCGAGCGGTCCATCTCGCTCTTCCACTGGACCCTCGGAGGCGGCGCGCCGGGCGGGACCGCGAGGACGGGGACTGGGGGGGGGAGGCCTCGGGACCTCGCGCTCCGAGCACAGGAAAGAAGACCCTACTCCTCCTGCTCTTGCGCATCCTTTAGCATTGCCAATATGATGTATAGCACCATTGGTGACATTAGCTTTTGAATCTATCCTCCATACTGCTATTATATGTTGAAATATTATGATAATCATCCCTAGTAGTAGTAGTAGTAGTCGTCGAAGTAGTAGTAGTAGTAGTAGTAGTAGTAGTAGTAGTAGTAGTAGTAGTAGTAGTAGTAGTAGTAGTAGTCGTAGTAGTAGTAGTAGTAGTAGTAGTAGTAGTAGTAGTTGTAGTAGTAGTAGTAGTCGTCGTCGTCGTCGTCGTCGTCGTCGTCGTCGTCGTCGTCGTCGTCGTCGTCGTCGTCGTCGTCGACGGTCGCGTCCGATCTTCAACCGACGCGACGTCGTCGTCGTCGTCGTCGTCGTCCGTCGTCGTCGTCGTCGTCGTCGTGTCTTCGTCGTCGTCGTCGTAGAGTAGTAGTAGTAGTTAGTAAAAAGTAAGTAGTGTCTAGTAGTGGTAAACAGTAGTAGTAATGTACTAAGTACTATATTAGTAGTAGTAGTAGTAGTAGTAGTAGTAGTAGTAGTAGTAGTAGTAGTAGTAGCAGCAGTAGCAGTAGCAGTAGCAGTAGCAGTAGCAGTAGCAGCAGTAGTAGTAGCAGCAACAGTAGTAGTAGCAGTAGTAGTAGCAGTAGTAGTAGTAGCAGCAGCAGCAGTAGTAGTAGTAGTAGTCGAAGTCAAAGTCGTAGTAGTAGTAGTAGTAGTAGTAGTAGTAGTAGTAGCAGCAGCAGCAGTAGTAGTATCAATGTTGTTAGTGCTACCATTAGTAGTATCATTGGTAATGTTATGCTTAGTAGTAGTTTCATCAGTACGACTCCAAATCGTCTTATTACTAATACTATTCTTATTAGTCAGTGTACTGTATGTTTGCTCGTCTTCGTACAATGAATATTGATACGAGTACAAGTATTCCTATTGTTAGTACGATTCGTCTTCTTATCACTGTTATACATAATAGTACTGTCTGCTGTTGCTCTGCTTTATTGTTATTGGTATCACTACTATGATTATGTGCAGTGGTCTTCGTATTGCTACCGCGATGGATGTCTTCGTATTCATATGATTGCCCTCCAGAGCATTACTAGTAATACTATGATTCCTATCCGTAGAATTGCTCAAATTGCTTGATCAAGATCAATAATATTCCCCAATCAGAGCTTGCCTCTGTAGGGGTCCTAGCGGATTCATATGGTTAGGTTAGGTTTGCCGCCGATTTTCGCCGCACGCCCGGGTGCCCGGGTGCCCGGGGGTGCCCGGGTGCCCGGGTGCCCGGGGGTGCCAGGGTGCCCGGGTGCCCGGGGGTGCCCAGAAGTGCCCAAGGGTGCCTGGAGGTGCCCCAGGGTGCCCGGGTGCCCCGGGGTGCCCGGGTGCTCTATCGCCCTCTAGCCCTATAGCCCTACAGCCCTATATCCCTATAGACCTATAGACCTATAGCCCTATAGCCCTATAGCCCTGTAGCCCTATAGCCCTAATAGCCCTATAGCCTTATAGCCCTATATCCCTATAGCCCCTGTGCCCTATAGCCCAATCGCCCTATAGCCCTATAACCCTACAGCCCTTATGGGCCTACAGCCCTATAGCCTTATTGCCTTGTAGCCCTATAACCCTATGTTCCTATAGACCTATAGCCCTACAGCCCTATAGTCCTATAGCCCTAGCCCGATGGTCCTATAACCGTATAGCCCCACTAAAAATATGATGATTGAGGTTTTTCCCCGGTTTCCTTGATATTATATTGTTTCGAGTATTACGAGCACTCCCATTCTCAACGGTTGTAATGGCATCGTTCTTAATCGTAGTAACGATAGCCATAAAGAAGTTTAGTACGAGTCTTAGTATGACGATTACCCTCAGCGTACATACTGTTATTGCGATGTGTCATACTACTTGTTTTCTGCCATTATTAGCACTGTTCGTGAGGGGCTTAACGACTTCTGCCATCCCTCGACTCGCGCTGGGGCGCTGGGCCGGCCACGATCAACTCCTGATGTCCTTGGGAATCGCCAGATTTACCTGGGTCTACCAGGATGTATCACTGGACGTACCTCGAATTATCTGCATCTACCTTCACTCTTCCGGCTTGATCTCCTCAAGCCGGCTGGTGAAAGTCGTCGAGCCCCTGGCACCGCGGCAAACCCCACGGCGAGCCCACCCCGCCCGAGGCGGCATTCGCCCTGGTGGCCGCGGCGCCCTCCCCGAGACGCAAGGCCAGACGTCGGAACAAACAGCGCGGCAACATGTTATCGTTCGCCGCGGGAGGTGCGGCGCAAGCGGCGAGGCTCGCAAAGGGGCGCGCCGCCACTAAGGGGGTGGCGCACCCACACGGAGGGCTGGTGGCGCGCCAGGGAGGGCGGGGGGGAAGGCTTCTTGGAAGGAGGCCGTTTCTTAGAAGGCGCTGGCCCTACATCTACAGACACCCGCGCCTTCCAAGGAAGAGGGGTGTTTCTAAGAAGCCCCCCCCCCTTCCCCTGCCCCCCATCTGCGCGTGGTCGAGAGGGGGAGCAGTTTATCTTAGGGCCTGGCGCCCAGGGCCTGGGAATGACAGGATGCCTTGAGGCGGGCGTTCTGCGCCCACAACGAATTCCCGAAGGCGCCCCATATCCAATCAACCCTACCAGCCCTTTAGGGCGCGAGTGGTTTAGAGCATTTCCTCTTGTAACCTCCATTTACCCCTTCGTGGAAGGGTTTTGTCATCAAAAAAAACTCCCACAGGTGACGCGCAGCCAACCCAGACCAATGAGCCCCTCACAGCATCCATTGCAAAAGGAAGCAAAACAACATACACTTTGCCTCCAAACCTGGCGCATGCGCGGGCGCCCCGCGACCATGTTGAAAGTGACGGCGGGGGTGCCGGCAGAGTACTTGCTGCATGCTGGCCAACGTTCCCTGACAAAAACAAGAAACCTGTGGCTCCAACAAATCTGGAGCATGCGCACAGCCCTGTTTTCTCTGAGCTCCCATCTATTTAACGACTTCATCTATTTCACGACTATTTCTCTCGCACTCTCACTCCGATTAGTGCACCCTGCTCATTAAGAACCGCTCATCGGCCTGGCTTCAGAGTTAACGGTGTAATCGCGGACTCCAGCTGTGTTGGTGTCTCTCGAAGTATATGCAGCGCTGCAGTGGCGGGCAGCCGCTACGCACCCTTCTGCCTCAAGATGGCAATCATCGTCGAGTGGGGCGAGCTGGTCAACCAATTTCCATGGGCAGACATCTGCCTCTTCTTCGATGACCCCGCCATGGCCACACACGGCACCCGCGAGTTCGTCTAGCACTTCCACCCGCTGCTCATCGCAGCGGTGATCAACATGCTCGAGGTGACCCTGGACGTGTTGGCCTCGCGCGGCGAGGGGGGCATCACGGTCATGCTGACCTCCACCACGACGCTGGGCCACAGCATCGGCACCGACTCGCAGCGCTTGGGGGTCCGAGTTGTCCCTCACGAGAAACATCTCGGGGTGACATCGGCGGCAGGACGGCGCAGAGGGGTCTCAGCCATCAACAAGCGTGCGCTGAAGTTCGCGGCGAGGACGGCGCGAACCAAGGCAGCGCGACGAGCAGGATGAGCCTCACACAAGCTGGTGAGGCATGCAAAAGTGCAGGCCTTATTTTATGGCACGGCGACGGAGGGCATGGCCGAATCCAAGCTCCAGGAGCTGAGGACGAGCGTGGCAAGCGCCATGCCGAGCAGCAGCAGTGGCAGGTCCACCTACCTGACCCTGCTGAGCGACGACGTGGACCCAGGCGGCCTCGCGAATGGCGGGCCCATCATCGCCTGGGCGACGGCGTGGAAGGAAGCGCTCGCGGACGAGCTGCTGGCAGAGAGGCGGCACCACGCGTGGCACACATGGGTGATAAAGCTGGCCAAGAGCGAGAACCCGTGGCTTCTCGTCCGAGGCCCAGCATGGAATTTTTGTGGCCACGGTGCAGCGTCTCGGCTGGATGACGCAGGCCGCGCACGGCATCACGATCAACGGCACGGTGTGCGACCTGCGCCACATGACATTGCAGGAGCTGCACCACCACGTGCGGGTCACCTCGGAGCAGCAGCTGACGGAGCGGTGGTGGCAGCAGTGCGACGAGAACTACGGCATCATTTCCATTTTCATCGAGCCCGTTCGGGCGCTGCTGAGGCGACCGCTGAAAGGACGGTGGACTCAGGCTCAACGCACGAAGGTACGAAGCCTGTTCTGTGGGGGCATCTGGCCCCAGGCGCACCTACACGCCAAGGGGGCTGCGCCGGACGACGCGTGCAGAGCGTGCGGGCTGGCGCCAGGCACCGACACGCACCGCAACTTCGTCTGTCCGGCTAGGCGCCGGACATCGAGAACGAGTGGGCGCGAGGCACATTGTTCAACGAGGAGTGAACCCTTGGCCGGGACCAGGGGCTGAGGGCATGTAGGGCCGAGGCATCACCAGCGACCCCGCCGAGGTGCTCCACCTGTGGCACCTGCCATCGTGCGACGAGCTCCTCACGGAGGGCGACTGAGTGGGCCTGACCACGGGTGACATCTACACCGACGGATCGCTCCAGTTCGGCGGCTACAGCCCGCTGAGGCGCGGGGGCTGCAGCTTCGTCAGCATCGACGACAACTACGGGGCGGTGTACGCATGCTACGGGCCGTTGCCAGGACCCCAGTGGAGGCAGAGCATCATGAGAGGAGCGCCGTACGGCGTGGGCAAGCACTAAGTCATGCAGCACCGCCGATCCGCATCTTCACCGACTGCCAGAACGTGCTAGACGGCATCGAAGGGGCCGACCATCATGGACAGGAAACACCGCAAGCACCAAGACTTGTGGGACCTAATCTGGGCTACCATCGCCGAGCTCGGCGGTGTAGGCCCGCGCACAGTGACATTCTGCAAAGTGAAGGCCCATGCAACGAGGGCTGAGCGAGACAGCATCAGTCATGAGCATTGGGAGGGCAATCGCTGCGCAGACAAATTCGCTAAGCAGGGGGCCTGTGTCATACCCATCCCGCGTGGTGCAGAGAAGCCTATATTCAGAAGTGTAAGTTCGTTCTTGACATTCTCGAATTCGCAGCCTGCGTAGGAGTCCTAGTCCGAGACAAAGTCGACACTGAGCTGGGCTCGAGTCCCGTCGAGGAGTCGGGCCCCCCGAACTCGCCCTGGGGGCCCTGGACCTGCCTGGGGCTCCTGGGACCCCTGGCGGTGAGGTAGGGGGGGGGGGCCGTCCCCCCCCCCCTCTACCCCGTACGGGCATCCTCCCCACTCGGGCTGCTCTGGATTGGGGGGCCGCCAGGGTCGACAAAGCACGAGAGGCGAGGCTCAGACTGGTGCTCCGCCGCAAGCAGGTTTACCGTCGCGGGTGTGCCAGGTACGCCCGTGACAGGTGGACGGGCCTATCTTCCCGATGTCACCCTGGAGCCAACAGAGTGATCAGGGGGGGCTGAATCGTTTGTGGCAAGGTTTTTACCCCACGACGAAGAAGCCCACGTGAGGTCACCTCCTGGGCCATGCGTAGGTTTCCTGGTTTCGACCTGGGGACGGCCCGAAGTGGCCAGGGGACCTGCGGCAGCAAATCCATGGAGCATCGAGCATTGCCCACCGTCTGACCAGCTCTAATCCAGCTCGAATCCTCCTCCTCCCCCTCCTCCTCCTTCTCCCTCCTCTTCCTCCTCCCCCTCATCCTCCTTCTCCTCCTCCTCCTCCTCGTTTTCTTGTTCTTCTTCCTCCTCCTCTTCTTCCCCCTTCTCCTCCTCCTCCTCTTCTTCCTCCTCCTCATCCGCCTCCTCCTCCTCCTTCTCCGCCTCCTCCTCCTCCTCGTCCTCCTCCATTCTTTCAAATTATAGATAACTTCTCCCTGTCGCACCCCTAGGCAAGTTGTTCCGGCGGGCCGGGCGGTTCGCCTGAGATTTCCTCACCGTTTACGGCTTTGAAGCCTACAAAGTCGCAACAGCTCCTGGATGGAGGGCGGGTGGCTTTCAACATGTGGCTCTCGCCTTAGCGCCGCGCGCAGTCGTTCTAACATTTACAAGATCTTCACTGATTGAGGGCGGGTGGCTTTCGGAATGTGGCTCTCGCCTTAGCGCCGCGCACATTCGTTTTAGAATGTACAAGAGCTTCACGGATTGAAGGCGGGTGGTTTTCAGAATGTGGTTCTCGCCATAGCGCCGCGCGCAGTCGTTTTAAAATGTACAAGAGCTTTACGGATTGAGGGCGGGTGGTTTTCAAAATGTGGCTTTCGCCTGAGCGCCGCGCACATTCGTTCTAAAATGTTCAAGAGCTTCACGGGTTGAGGGCGGGTGGTTTTCGAAATGTGGCTCTCGCCTGGGCGCCGCGCACATTCGTTGTGGAAAAGTGTAAGAGTTTCATAGAATCCCATGATCAACGTACCAGAATTGGCGTTTTGGAAGGATTCCAGATTATGCGGGTGCAACAATTATGTTGGTGATCTGACACGATTCCAGATCGTCAGGATGCAGCAGACAGGTGGATCCGTGGCGTGGAATCCCGAGAACAATGTTTTGACATGCTTCACGGTCTTCAAACGGTTGTCTTCCAACGGGGCACTTCCTTCAATTGAAACGAACCGTTGTGGGAGCCTATGAACAGGGAGCTTGGAGGGAGGGTTCGTTCCAACAACGCTGGTGATTATTGGGTTTACACTGGCCTTCCCCCTCCTCCTCCTCCTCCTCCTCCTCCTCCTCCTCCTCCTCCTCCTCCTCCTCTTCCTCCTCCTCC
>CAUYUJ010019999.1:0-25000 GCA_963575745.1 Prorocentrum cordatum
GGAGGGGGGGGGGATGAGGAGGGGGAGGAGGAGGAGGAGGTGGAGGAGGAGGAGGAGGAGGAGGAGGAGGAGGTGGAGGAGGAGGAGGAGGGAGGATAGAGGAGGGAGGAGGAGGATGAGAAGGGGATGCGGATGAACGGGATAAGCTGGAACGTTCCTAGTGATCATTTTTCCCTACCCAGGCTCTGCCTAGAAGGGTTCTTACTCTCTTGGCTTAAAGGGCCGGGCAGTGGGAACCGGCCCGGGCGGTTCCCCCAGTATCCGCCCCGCGGTTCCCCCAGTTGCGCCCCCTTAGCTAAGCTTTGCTTATCTCATCTTAGCTTAGCCTAGCTTGACTTAGCTTAGCTTAGCCTAGCCTAGCTTAGCTTAGCTTAGCTTAGCCTAGCCTAGCCTAGCCTGGGCTAGCTTAGCTTAGCTCAGCTTAGCTTAGCACAGCGCAGCATTAGCGTTAGCATAGCATAGCCCAGCATAGCATAGCAACTCATATAATAGCATAGACTATCATATCATAGCATAGCGCAGCATATCATATCACATCATCGCATAGCATGTCATAGCATGTCATATCATATCACAACATATCATAGCATAGCACAGCGCAGCATAGCATAGCATAGCATAGCCTAGGATAGCATTAGCAAAGGCAAGAGCAAACGCAAAGGCAATGCAAAGCAAACGCAACACCAAATCGAATTTGTAAATGTAGATGTAGATGTAGGTGTAAGTGTTGATGTGGATGTAGGTGTGTATATATACATATATATATATATATATATATATATATGTAGATGTATATGTAGATGTAGGTGTAGATGTAGGTGTATATGTAGATGTAGATGAGAGTCTCGCTGTTGATGTTGATGTAGATGTAGATGCAGGTGTAGATGTAACTGTAGCTGTCGATGTAGATGTAGATGTTGCTTTCCTAAATGCTCCAACTCCTAGGTAGGGTCGCACTGGGATAATGTATTCCTTGTTTGCCGATCGGCGCGGGCCCTCGCCCCACCCCCCCCCTCCCCCCCCTCATGGAGTAGATCTGTTTGGGGGGGGGGCTCCTGTTTCAGGCGGGCCGAGTCCCTCCCCCGTAGGACGCATTACCGCAAACAGTTGCACGAAACAGAGGTCCGGAGCAAGACCCCCCCCCCTCCCCCCTCTTCCGCCCAATGTCGAAACGCCGAATCATAACAAGGCTCGCGCCTCTAACGTGTAGCAAGGGACCTATCGTGGCCCGGGGGCCCTCAGCCCAAAGGCTTCCCCGTGGTCCGGTGCTGGCCCTTCCGCAGGCGATTCGGCCTGTCCCGTGCAGTGGTCCGGCGGCCCATGCGTTCGCCCTGCCAAGGCTGCTGAACAATGAGGTCACAGACTCTTTCAAGCGCACAGCCGAGGGGGGCTGCGGAGAAGAAGGACGAGCAAAGAGGATGGACCATGGGGGAGGAGGCGGGGGAGGAGGAGTCTGAAGGCGAGGGGGGCTGTGGAGGGCGATGGCGACGATGATGGGGGAGAGAGGCGAAGAGGGGAGAGGGAGAGGAACCATGGGGGAGGAGAAGGAGGACACTGGTGGATAAGGAGCAGGAGGAGGAGGAGGAAGAGGAGGAGGAGGAGGAGGGGAGGAGGGGGAGGAGGGGGAGGAGGAGGAGGTGCTGAAGGAAGGAGGAGGAAGAGGAGGAGGAGGAGGAGGAGGAGGAGGAGGGAGGAGGAGGAGGGAGGAGGAGGTGCTGAAGGAAGGCTGTCTGTGGGAACTCTTGAGCCACCCGGGCGTTTGCCGAGTTTTGAGAACCGCCCCCCTGCTCCTTGCAGGGCTGCCAGGGGAGCTTCGAGAGCCACCACCACCAGCAGAGCTGCCAGGGCCACGAGCTGCCCTACCAGCTGAACTTAGGTCGGGCCTGCCCCCCTACAGGGGCATTTTCGATGACAAATAAAAAGTACCCCCAAAATAGTACAACAAAACAAATAGTCCAAACATAGTATGGGGACTACTTTTTGAGTATTTGTTTAACCATGTTGGAGTTAGGTGTTCGTTTATATATTATACATTATTATATTATTTAATATACTATCATATACCCTGATATAGTATACTATAATATAATATGATATAATATGATATAATATAATATAATATAATATAATATAATATAGTATAGTATAATATAATATATTAGGTTATAATATAATATGATATATGATAATATAATATGATATAATATAATATGATATAATATAATATAATATAATATAATATAGTATAATATTATATAATAACATATAATATAATATAATATAATATAATATAATATAATATAATATAATATAATATATAAAATATATATATATGCGTCGAAAATCCCTCTGTAGGGGGACACGCCCGACTGAAAGCTAAACTACCAGCGTCACGTGACCCGCCACCAGAACTATACCCGGGCCAACTGCGGAGCGGCGAGGACCACCGGCGGAGCTGCGAGGGCAACGAGCTGAGCTACTTGGGCCGCCCGCTGAGCTACTTCGGCCACCAGTCGAGCCACCAGAGACAGCGAGACAGCGACTGGGCTAAGAGGGCCACCGCCAGAGCTACGACGACCAGCTGCAGATATTCCAGGGCCACCAGCTGAACTACGAGGGCTGTAAACTGAGCTGCCTTTTCCATCAGCTGAACTACGAGGGCCACCATCGGAGCTGCGAGGGCTACAAACAGATTCGAGGGTCACCTGGGCTACAAGGGCAACCAGCTGAGTTACGACGGCACCACAAGAGCTACTACTACTACTACGGGACACACGCAAGATCGCAACCAATTGCTGGGACAAGTGTGGCAGATGGCAGAGAACTCCAGCTCTGGATCCGCACAACGCAGGCCGTCTACGAGGCGGGTCGCATCCCCTACGACGCGTATATCGAGCGCATCGCCATTGTTTGCCGCCGTATGGAAGGCCTGCTTACTGCCATACAGGAACTACCACATGGTCTTCGTGGGGCGCCTCACGATGATGATGGTGAGAGCGGCCAGCCCGGAGGCTACTACGCTACACTTCGCAGGCAGCGATACCGACAATGTACGCCATGCAACAGCCAAGGCGCCCTGCCATCCGCAATGGCCACGACGTCCCTTGTGTGGCCTGCCGCTCCACACATATTTCCACCCCTGTCCTCCTCCTCCTCCTCCTCGGAGGAGGAGGAGGAGGAGGTGGAGAAGGAGGAGGAGGAGGAGCAGGAGGAGGAGGAGGAGCAGGAGGAGGAGGAGGACGAGGAGGAGGAGGAGGAGGAAGAGGAAGAGGAAGAGGAGGGAAGGAGGAGGATCAGGAGGACGGGGAGGAGGATTCACAGTGGTTGCTGCGGGTGGTCCTCCCCTTACTGCCCCCCTCTTCGGAGCCTGCCGTTGCCGGCGTGCGGCGGCGCCGCCGCGGCATTTAGCCCTGCGGCCGCGCTGCCGGGCGTGGGGCGGCGCCGCGGTGGAGAGGGATCGTTTCGCCAAGGCTCCGAGAGAGAGAGAGAGAGAGAGAGAGAAAAAGAGAGAGAGAGAGAGAAGGGGAAAAAGAGAGACAGAGAGAGGAGGGATGGGGGAGGGGGGAGGGGGAGGAGGGGGAGGAGGAGGACGAGGAGGAGGAGGAGGAGGAGGCTGAGGAGGAGGAGGCTGAAGAGGAGGAGGAGGAGGAGGAGGAGGAGGAGGATGAGGAGGGGGAGGAGGAGGAGGAGGAGGAGAAGGAGGAGGAGGGAGATATATTAAGAAAGAGCGAGAGGGAGAAAGAGAGAGAGAGAGAGGCGTAGGAGGATGCCCCTTTGGGGCAGCTGTTGTGGCCTGCGTCGCGGCCGCCCAATACGCCTGGGGGGTCCGCCGGAGTTTCGTCGCGTCGCCGCTTCGTGGCCGCATCGCTGCCGCCCACTCAGGGGGGATCCGCCGAGGTTTCGCCGAATCGCCGTCGGTGGCCGCCTCGTGGCCGCCTCGTTGCCGCCTGTCGCGCTGGTGGGTTTGCTTTGGTTTCGCTGCGCCGCCGCCCGCGGCCGCTTCGTGGCCGCCCCCCTCCGGGGGGTCCGCCGAGGTCCCGCCGCGCCGCCGCTCCGTGGCCGCCTCGCTGCCGCCCATCGCGCTAGAGGAGTCCGCCGTGGCTTCGCCGCGTCGCTGCCCGTGGCCGCTTCGTGGCCGCCTGGGTGCCGCCCTGTTTCGCCCCGCGAGCGCCTCGTGGCGACCCACCGCGCTCGGGGGCCCGCCGAAGTTTCAGCATGGCGCTGCCCGTGGCCTCCTCGTTGACGCCTACTACGCTTGGTGGGCGGCCGAAGTCTCGCCACGTTGCCGCCCGTGGCCGCCTCGTTGCCGACGTTCCGAGCCCTCCGCCCAGGGGCCAAGAAACCTGAGGTGACCCCCGAAGCCGCCAAAGCCGCCAAGAGGCCCCCCAAGTTGCTCCCAAGGGGCCCCACAAGAGGCGCCAAGAGGCCCCCAAGAGGCCCCGAGGGGCTTGGTGCGCGTCCATTTTTTCGTATGGCCGCGAGTCCGGCCTGACGACTTAAATTAATGTTTTGCGGGCTATCCTGCCAGCCGCCACCCCATCTTCGATCGGTTATAAAGTGAACGCAGGCCCGTTATGTAGGTATGCGATTGATTTTTTTGGCCAGAAGCGACGCTAATGTTTTTACACGTTGCGCACGGTTCTATCGAGATGACGTGGATTAGGCGTGCTTTGCTGGAAGTTTGTTCCACTGTCGTCCAGTACAGTGCGTACCTATCAGTTTGCTCTGTGGCTGAGTCTCCTGCATTTTTCTCTCACCTGACGCATGCTCGAGCCCGTTGCTTGGTCTTGCCATGGCGCTGAAGGGCTGTTTTTGTTTGTTATGCCCAGTGACTTTTACCTTTCTGTGTTGCGGCGACATTTTGCCGGAGAGCTCGTTGGGAGCTTCACAGACCTTTTTACGCATGCCCCTGCATCCTCCTACCTCTCCTTGTCCGTCTCCCTCTCCGTCTCCATCGCAATCCTTTCCTCCCGCGTCTCCACATCTTTCTGATTCCTACGCGTGCCGACCTTCTGCAGGAAGGATTTCAGTTGCGGCGCAACAGGTAGCACACCTTTCAATCTAGCTCGATTGCCGTCGACAGCAGAACAGGATTTGCTATGGATGGAAGGTAGGGAGACAAGTCAGAGCGAATAGTAGATGCGTCTATGACCAGTACTCTGTGTGTTGCCCGCGGGCTTGAGCTCGCCTGCTATAAAGCAAGGCACACGCAGCCTGGAAACAACGATGCTACACCCTGCCACTCCTGTTTTTTTGCAACAGTAGCTTGACTTCCTGCACGAGCGCAGCAGTCTTGTGCTGCGCTTTGAATGTGGAGCTTGATAGATGTAGACTTGTGTCTAATGGCTTTGTTTTGCCGAAGCTGGCCTGGGAGGCCAGTAGTGATCGGGCACTGAGAACGCTGGAGGCGAGTCGCGAGTCGGACTATGGGTCTGATTCGCGTGTAGTACCTTGGCCCGCTGTGGCGCCAGGGCATTTTTTCTGCCAATGAAGTGGCTACGTACGGACAATATGTCACACCATTGCCTGAATTTCTTTCTGGAGTCTGTCCCTAGACTCGTGGGCGTCCCTCGCAAAATGGGCATTTGAAGGCTGCCATTGTCCCAAGTACCCTGAGAAGGCGCGAGCCCATGCTTCAGTGATCATTGAGCGTATCACTTTAGTACACCGTGTGTGTGCCTAATTCTTCAAGCAAAATGAATGTACAGCTGGCGGCTCAACCATCACCAACGCATTCTGGGACTGCGCCAGCTACGTTTCACTGTCGTAGGACAGCTGCTCGCAGCCGCACCCGCTCCATCGGTGTCGTGAGTTGCCTTCGGGGAGATGCCCTCCCGAAGGTAGTCAATTCCTGATCCCTCCTTCTCATCTCTCAATACTCGCTCTCTCTCCACCAGGTTTCTGCCAGCCCAGCGCAGGTATCCTGGCAGTTTCGCAGCACTGTTGCTCGTTGCCCCTGTTGCTGTTTTGTAGTTGCTAGCCGCGGCTAGGAAGGAGTGCCAGGTTACATCACCTTGAAGGCTGCCAGGACAAAGTGTCGGGATAAAAAAAGGCCCCGAGGGGCTTCAACACTGCTTTCACGAAGCCTCCAAGAGGCAATCCAAGAAGTCCCTGGATCCACAGCACAGGGACGGTCGGGGGATGGACCCCGCGGCACCTTGACAAACATGCAGGACAGTGGGTTGCTCGTTTTTTTTTCAAGGTGCCCCAAGCCTGGTCCAAGAGGGCCGCAAGGAACGGCTCTGGACGCCTCTACGTAAATGGGCTCAGGGCGGCCCAAGATGGTCTCCAAGATCGCGCCAGAGAGCCTGGCCTGGCTCCAAGTTCCAAGTTCCTCCTGCTCCTCATCCTCCTCCTCCTCGTCCTCCTCCCCCTCCTCTTCCTGGCATGGCTCCAATTTCCCCATCCTTTCGTTCCACACATCTATCCCTCACTCCGCCCTCCCTCGACCCGCTTCCCGCCTCTTCCCTAGATGGAAGGCGCCCCGCTCCCCACTTGACAAAAATAAGCAATCCCCACACCGTCTCTTGTTGTTTCTGTTACTGTTGTTGGTGCTGTTGTGTGTGTTGGTGTTGGTGGTGGTGTTGGTATTGGTATTGTTGTTGTTGGTGGTGCTGTTGTTGGTGTTGTCGTTGTTGTGTTTGTGGCTGCTGCTGCGGTTGATGTTAGTGCTGTTGTTGTTGTTGGTGGTGGTGGTGTTTGGTTTGGTGTTTTTGCTGTTGGTGTTGTTGTTGCTGGTGTTGCTGGTGTTGGTGTTGTCAGTGTTGTTGGTGTTGGTATTGTTGGTATTGGTGGTGTTGCTGTTGCTGTTGCTGTGGTTGTTGTGGTTGATTATGTTGTTGTCGCTGTTGTTATTGTTGCTGTGGTGTCTCAAGTGCCCCCCTCCCTCCATTCACCCGGCTGGCACGAGCGCGTTCCACAGTTTGTTCCTTCCTCCTTCCGTCGCTCTTCGTCACCCCTTCTCTCTCAGGAGGGGAAAACAACACTCACAGACACAATTAATCGTCGATTCCTAGAAAATGTTGGAAACTATGGGAAGTGGGGGGGGAAGACAAAAGCCCAGAACATAAGGGAAAAGATGGGGAATCGTTTTATCTGTGTGTATTCATTTGTGTGTCCTGGGGCCCCTTCACTCTCGTTTTCTCCTCTCCGTGAGCCTCCTCCTCTCTCGGTGGTTGACAGACCTCCTACCCTGACACGCCGATTGGCGGATTGTCAGGAGGGGAAAAAACACACAGACACAATTAATCGTCGATCCCCAGGAAAATATGGGAAAATATGGGAAGTGGTGGGGAAGACAAGAACCTTGAAAATATGTAGAAATATGGGGAATCCTGTCATTTGTGTGTATTTATTTGTGTGTCCTTGGGCCCCTTCAGATTGGCCGCTTGCGGTTCGCGAGAGGGCGTCGCGGCCGTCGTTTCTGCGGGTCCAGGTTCGTCTGTTTCGGTCGTGGGCCGTTTCTTTAACGGGTGGTTCACTAAAGGGAGGTCTGTCCACCGCCGACTCTCCCCTTCACGCCTCCCTCTCTGGCTTCGCTCCCCGCCAAGGTAAACACAAGGCGGCCCCCACCTGAACAAAATAACATGGATTCCCAGGATTTCGAAAATCTCCGAAACGGCCAGATGTCAGGCCGCAACTCCGAATTTCGAGAAACTCCGAAACTCAGAAACGGCCAGAGTTTCTCAAAATTGCGCCCGCCTTCGCCCCCCCAGAGGGTAATTCCCTCTCTTGTTTCAAGTTGCTCCCGCTCTCCGTTCACTCCGGCGCCTGGCGAATGCGTAAGAGCCTCATACAGCGGCTCCAGAGGGTCCCAGGAGCGCTCCAAGAGCGCCCAAGATAGCTCAAGTATTTTGCCTTCTGCACCTCTTGCTTCCGGCGAGATTTGCTGGGATGGCGGCTGCTTGGAACACATATATGTGTACCTAGTGGCCTGACGGAGACAGACAGACAGGCAGACACACAGACAGACGAAGACAGACAGCCAGACTTATCGAGCGAAAGACAGGCATGCTTGCAGGCAGGCAGGCAGGCAGGCAGGCAGGCAGGCAGGCAGGCAGGCAGGCAGACACACAGACAGACAGACAGACAGACAGACAGACAGACATATACACATATATACACACCTGACGAGGAGTAGGAGGAGGAGGAGGAGGAGGAGGAGGAGGAGGCGGAGGAGGAGGAGGAGGAGGCGGACTGCAGGTGATGGAGAGCAGGAGGGGGGAGGGGGACGACGATGAGGACAAGCAGGAGGAGGAGGAGGAGGAGAGGAGGAGGAGGGAGGAGGAGGAGGAGGAATATGGACGGGAGCGTGGAGGAGGAGGAGCACCAGGAGCCGATCGCCAGGGGAGAGGTCCGGGAGGCGCGCCGGGGCCCCTTTAGCAGGCCCTCCCCCCGCAGCCGCCGCCCCGCGCCGCAGCCCCAGCCCCCGCCCCCGCCTCCGGCGCCGCCGCCGCCCTCGCGGGCGCAGCCGCAGCCGGCGCCCCAGCCCCGCAGCCGCAGCCCATTCGCAGCCCAGCCGCCCCCGCCGCCGCAGCCGCCGCAGGCGGCGCCGCCGCCCCAGCGGTCGCAGCCTCCGCCGCGGCCGCCCGAGCAGCCCCGGCAGCAAGCGAGGCCGAGGCCGGCCGGCCCCCGAGGGCGCCCTGCGGTCGTCCCTCCGAGCGCCAGGCGACGAGGCGGCGTCGGCGCCTGTGTTGTGTGTTGTGTGTTGTGTGTTGTGTGTGTGTTGTGTGTGTGTTGTGTGTGTGTTGTGTGTTGTGTGTGTGTGTGTGTGGTGTGTGTGTGTGTTGTGTTGTGTTGTGTTGTGTTGTGTTGTGTGTGTGTGTGTGCAGTCGCGTGTGCGCGCCTGTGTGCGCATCGACCGCTCAGAGGGAGACGTTTATCCGACATGCATCTCCAGCACAGCGGCGTCTCAAGCGGGTGTTTGTCCTCGACGATCCCGGTCTTGCGAGCAGCTCCTCCGACTTCTATCCGAGGGCTTCCCCTCTCCCATCTGCTGTGCTGCGCCTCGTGGAGCGTCGGCCGCCAGAAGCCCAGTGATCGCCCGCGCCCACCACTGGAGCAGCCGAAGGTCCCATGCCTGCATCCAACCTCCAGCCCATGCTCAGGAGGAGAAAAAACACACAGACACAATTAATCGTCGATCCCCAGGAACATATGGGAAAATATGGGAAGTGGTGGGGAAGACAAAAACCAAGAAACTATAGGGAAATATGGGGAATATTTTTATTTGTGTGTATGTTTTTGTGTGTCCCAGTTTCCCTTCACATGCTCCTGCCCCCCCCCCCCCCCCGCAGGGACCGTCTCGATCCGACCGATCCGATTCGATACTGAAAAGTTAAGCCAATCCGATCCGACTCGATGCCAGTCTTCGGCAGGTCCGGTGCGACCCGATGCTCGCACCGCGCACGGCGCTGTCGTGCATCCTGGTGCAGCCGGTCCGATCCCATGCTGATTCCGTGCCGTCGCAGCCCGATCCGATGCACATTCCGATTCGATCCACATCTCCGGTTCTTCGATATTGAGAGAGCTTGCCACGCCCCCCATCCTCCATCTTGAACTTGGAGGGCAAGGCCGCTGCGCAGAGCGGGGCGACTGCTCGGGGATAGCCCCGTGACCTGTGTGACAAGCCTTGGAGGACGATGGCGACGAGGACACGAGCACGGAGGGGGGGGAGGAGCTTTGAGCCAAATACGTGCACATCGCAGCTCCTCGCGTGTGCCCTGTGCCGCACGGGGACCTCCTCCTCCTCCTCCTCCTCTTCCTCCTCCTCCTCTTCCTCCTCCTCCTCCTGCAGTACGGTACGCTCCTGCGTGCCAGAGGCTCAGCCGCGCCCAACTCCGTCGCACGAGTGGTGCTGCGGCGTCGTGCGGACCGCTCCCTCGTCTCCTTCCGAGGGTGCGCCGAGCAAGAGAGTGACAGAGGGCGGGGCGAGCGACGGGGAGGAGGAGGAGGAGGAGGAGGAGGAGGAGGAGGAGGAGGAGGAGGAGGAGGAGGATGTGGACGAGGACGAGGACGAGGAGGAGGACGAGGAGATGGAGGAGGAGTGCCAGACTAGACCCACGCATGGCACCTCTGCTCTCTGCGCCGCGCGGCATCGACGCCGTTCTCCAGCCTCGCTCTTGCTCCGCCCACTGCTCCACCGCCCTTCCCCTCTGGCGGCGGGCATGTCCGTATCCGCGCCCTCGCGATCTGGGTTCCAGGGCTCTCCGCGGATACGTGGTCGCACGGGTAATCTCGGTAGGTTCGCGTCGTGTTGACAGCTAGCGACTCTGGCGCGGGCGTTTTGAGGTGGAGCGCCGCCCGTAGCTCATAAAAGTCGGCCCTCTCGTTGAAAGATCTGGCGTTTCTGGAACGGCCGAGACTTCCAGTCTGGACGGCCCCCGCGGGGTCGGGAGCCGGCGCCGCAGTCGGCGGGGCACGAGCCTGCCGCACGTGCGTTCCGCGCAGGGCACCCGCGACGCGCCTGCGGGCTCGCGCCCCAGGGGCCCCCGCCCACGAGGCCGCAGGATACGGGTATCCTTTTCGCCCACGGCCCTCGCCGTCGTCGCCGTCGTCGTCGTCGCCGTCGTCGTCGTCGTCGTCTTCGTCGTCGCCGTCGTCGTCGTCGTCGTCGCCGTCGCCGTCGGCGTCGCCGTCGCCGTCGTCGTCGTCGTCGTCGGCGTCGTCGTCGCCGTCGTCGTCGTCGGCGGCGGTGGCGGCGTCGTCGGCGTCGTCGGCGGCGAGGCCGCGGCGAGGGCAGAGCCGAGCTGCGGGGCGCGCTCGGAACGCTCCGGAGCGCTCCGAGGAGGCGGAGGGTGTCTCCGAAGGGCTTAGGCGACCCCTCCTCCTCCTCCTCCTCCCTCCTCCTCCTCCTCCCCTCCTCCTCCTCCTCCTCCTCCTCCTCCTCCTCCTCCTCCTCCTCCTCCTCCTCCTCCTCCTCCTCCTCCTCCTCCTCCTCCTCCTCCTCCTCCTCCCCTCCTCCCCTCCTCCCTCCTCCTCCTCTTCCTCATCTTCCTCCTCCTCTTCCTCTCCTCCTCCTCCTCCTCCTCCTCCTCCTCCTCCCTCCTCCTCCTCTTCTCCTCCTCACCTCCTCCTCCTCTCGTCTTCCTCATCTTCCTCCTCCTCCTCCTCCAGCTCCTCCTCCTCTTCCTCCTCCTCCTCCTCCGCATCCTCATCCTCCTCCTCCTCCTCCTCCTCCTCCTCCTCCTCCTCCTCCTCCTCCTCCCTCCTCCACATCCCCCTCCTCCTCGGGTCGCCTACGACCCCGGGGGAAACCGTGCATGAGAAGGCCGCGGCGTCCGAGACATCCTCAAGAGCCGCCGGGTCTCAGCGATTCTCGACGCATCCTCACCCGATGTGGTCCTCTGCCTGGCTTCGTGGTCTGGGCGGGAGCGGGGGGGGGGATCTGAGCAGGAGGTGGAGAGGGAGAACGAGCAGGCGGAAATGAACGATGACGAGCAGGAGGAGGAGGGAAGGCGCAGCTCCAGAGAGAAGATGGGAACACGTGGGGAGCCCTGGGATCTCAGAGATCCTCGAATGATCCCTCGCCAGATTTGATCCTCGTCCGGGCTTTGTCTTACCAGCGACCTCAGCGGCTAGATCTGTCGCGCACTGAGCCGTGAGGCTCGGAGATCCGACGCGCCAGCAAGAATCGGAGCGGCCGGTCTGTGGCCGTTTTCGGCCTCTGGGGGCCCTCGCCGGGCCTCGTCCTGGCTTTTTCTTAGGCCCCCTCCTCCTCCTCCTCATCCTCCTCCTCCTTCTCCCCTTTTTCCTCCTCCTCCTCCTCTTCCTCCTCCCACTCCCCCTCCTCCTCGTCCCCCTCCTCCTCGTCCCCCTCCTCATCCTCCTTCTCTTCCTCCTCCTCCTCCTCTTCCTCCTCCCCCTCCCCCTCCTCCTCGTCCCCCTCTTCCTCCTCGTCCCCCTCCTCATCCTCCTTCTCTTCCTCCTCCTTCTCCTCCTTTTCCTCCTCCTCCTCCTCCTCTCCCCGTCGCTTCGTCGCTCGCTCCGCCCTCTGTTTCTTTCTTCCACCTGAGCGTCGACATCGATTCATCCGAGGTCCCCAGGGCACTGTCATCACTTAATTTGCTGGAGGCGGGGTGGGATCCGATCAGTCCCTCCGAGCGGCAGATTCCGTCGGATAGCACTGGCACGATGGGCAGCTAGGAGTTTCGCGTCGAGAACCTCACGGGCATCAGCAGCATCGATGTTCCCCAGCAGTTCTTTGACGAGCTTACGAATCACATTCAAAGGCAGTCGTGTGTTTTTTTTTGAAAAAAAAAAGCTTACCACTTCGACTGTGGGGGCATGGGGCAAGGAGTTCACAACGCCTCAGACCGTCCGCTGCCTCGGCAGTTGGAGGCGCCCCCATGGAGCCAGAAGGCTGGCTGGCGTCCTGTTAGCCTCAGCCTCGGGGGCGTCGTGGCCACGCACGAAGAGGCAGCAGCGGCCCAAGCAGAGCATTTTGGAGGCTCGTGCCCGCTGCAAGGAGTGCAGGGAGACGTCTGTCCCTCGAGCGTGGGAGCGCCCCCGTCGCAGGCCACGCGAGATCGACACGCACTTTCAGCTGGCTCTGCTGCCAGTGCGCAGGCAGGCCGACGGGCCGGAGAGCATTTTTGGGGTCCGCGGCGGTCCGTGGCCGTGGCTGGAAGTTCCAGCGCCGATCAGCCAGGAGGACTGGACATGCTTCTCGGGTTATTTCTCCTCCTCCTCCTCCTCCTCTTCCTCCTCCTCCTCCTCCTCCTCCTCCTCCTCCTAGGCGGTTCCCGCTGCACTCGCACCGGCGGGGATACTCGGACCAGACGAAAGGGGGGGATTGGGAAAGGGGGGCTTACGAAATTTGCTGCATGCAGCTGGTTTCGGCCTCACCGAGGGGCCCATTCCCTCGATGTACATGGCCGCCTCCGGCGCCGGGAGGCGCCGGGAAAATCAGCTACGTGAGCTGATCCTCAAACCCCCCCTTTGCTATCCCCCCCTTTCGCCCGACCCGAGCTTCGGGCTCGAGGCCTTCTCCGACGCCCGCTTCCCCGAGGGCTCCGGCGAGGGGCCCGCCCTCGTGCCCGGCGATGCCGGCGGGGGCGCCGGCGGCAGGGGCTCCGCGCTCCGCCTCGCGGGGAGCGGGCCCGCGGTCCACTCCAGCCTGACCTGCGCCATGGAGGTCGAGCTCGGGATCTGGGGCTATGACTTGGCATCGCTCGGACGTGTGCGTTTTTCTTTCGGCGAGGACCATCGAGGAGCATCCTCGATGATTTGGCGAAACAACCACGCACGAAACCGAAAAAAGCACAGGGAGTGGACGTCCGAGCGATGGCCAGTATGATGGTCCAACCTATTCGAGCCTTGATCACCAGAAAGAACTTCGAGCGCCCGAACAAGTACCGAGACTCACGGGTTTTCACGTGTCGGGTCCCAGGAGACACTCGCCCGACACTGTTTCGACACTGTTTCGAGCCTTGATCACCAGAAATAACCTCGAGCGCCCAAACAAGTACCGAGACTTACGGGTTTTCACGTGTCGGGTCCGGGGAGACTTTCGCCCGACACTGCGTCGATACTGTTTCGATCCTCTTTTGACACTTTTCCGGGTGCTCGAAATTTGTTCTGGGATGTGGTTCTTGAGTAGGATGGGAACAGCATAAATAATCTGGGGGCTCCCAGAACTCATTCAGACTGTGGCACGAGGCGGATTGTACGCGCTGTATTTGGCAGTGCGTGGGGGCCGCGGGGCCCTTTGCGCTCGTCACCAACAGCGCTGCAGGATGTTTTGCTTGGTACGCAGGATGCCCCGCCAACCCCGCAGGAGAACATGCAGATGTCTGGTTTGCCCCCCAGGGGCGATGCAAACTCCTGGGAGCCCAGTGCACGGGGCGATTCGGCAGCAGGGGCGCAACAGGTCGTCTAGAGGCCGCTAGCCGCGCACGTTTGCGCAGGATCACAAGGATCCTGGAGGGGCGCCATCCCAGAGAGGCTGGCCGAAAGGTGTGAGCAACTTGCTCGATCTGACCTGCTCGGCAGCCGAGCATTGCCCGATGCAAAACAAAAGTGATAGGTGTTGTTTTGAAAGCTAGAGCCTCGCATATTTCCGTCACGGTGTTGTCTGTTCGTTCCCATCAAGAAGCGTTTGGTAGGTGCAATGAGCGCACGCCCGCCCCGCTTATCACATGAGATGCAATGGCCGGCGGGTTAACAGGTGTCGCTGCAGCAAGTGTGTGTGTGTGTGTGTCGTTCCGCTTTTGCGTGCACGCGTATACATGTATATATATGTATACAAATCATTTCAATTGCATGGTGCACCTTTTGAGAATAGGAATTCTGTTGAGCACTCTGGAAGCGATTGAGGCTTATAGAGAGCATGAGGGGCCGAGGCCCTGCTTGAGCCAACCAGGGCCGCGTCTTCCTGCCGCAATATCCTGTAGCCTCTTTAGTTCCCAGTGCCAACTCACTGAGCTGGGCCTTAGTTGTAATATCTGTAAGGGGTCGACCTCTCAGGCCCAGAAGAAGGCCTGGTTGAACTATCCACGTTCCCCTTTTTTCAACGGTGCATGGTGTAGTTGGGACCCCCCTCCATGGCAGCGGGTGCACGTAGGGGGGGGGGACTTACAGACACACGCTTCACCACACTGAATATCATGCTGGGCTGGGGATGTGGTTTTGTGCGGCCTGTGGGAGTTTTGTTGCTGAACAGCTAGTCGAGCTGTCCAAGGAGTGCGAATCCAAGCGTAGTCGTCAAGACCACTTGAACCGAACTCAACGAAGCCACGGCCCAAACAGTATAGCAAAGTTGAGCGAGCCAAGCGGGTCGCGGCGGGCAAACCCGTCGAAACCTAGCTGTTGTTCAGGGTCTCGTAGTAGTAACCGACACGGTCGCAATATCCGTTACACCGTAAATCCTCCTCCTCTTCCTCCTCTTCCTCCTCCTCCCCCTCCTCCTCCTCATTCTCCTCCGCCTCCTCCCCCTCCTCCTCCTCGTCCTCCTCCCCCCCCTCCTCCTCTTCCTCCTCATCATCATTCTCCTCCTCCTCCCCCTCCTCCTTTCCTCATCCTCCCCCTCCTCCTCATCCTCTCCCCCCCTCCTCCTCTTCCTCCTCATCATCATTCTCCTCCTCCTCCCCCTCCTCCTTTTCCTCCTCCTCCCCCCCCTCCTCCTCCTCCTCCTCCTCCTCCTCTCCTCCTCCTCCCCCCCTCCTCCTCCTCCTCCTCCTCCTCCTCCTCCTCCCCCTCCTCCTCCTCCTCCTCCTCCTCCTCCTCCTCCTCCTCCTCCTCCTCCTCCTCCTCCTCCAGGGGTGCGCCGTTCCCCGCCCGGCGCGCGGAGGCCGAAGGGCAGGCGGCCGTGCCTGGAGTTGCTCGGCTTCGCCGGCTCGTCCTTCCCCTCGGAGGAGCGGGCCCGGCCGCGCCGCTCTGGGGAGCGGTTCCTCCTCCTCCTCCTCCTCCTCCTCCTCCTCCTCCTCTCTCCTCTTCCTCCTCCTCCTCCTCCTCCTCTCTCTCCTCTTCCTCCTCCTCCTCTTCTTCCTCCTCCTCCTCCTCCTCCTCCTCCTCCTTCTCCTTCTCCTCTCTCTCTGCCCTAGCCCTCCGCATCTCCTCCCTCACTGCTCCTGCTCGCTCTTCCCCGGAGTCTTATTCGATCCTCTCACGCGATCGTTTCAATACTTCCGTCCGTCCCCCGTCCCCCCCTGCCTCCTGCTCCAGCTGCTGCTCCTTCTTGGCGTCGTGGTCGTCGTGTTCGTCGTCGTCGTCGTGGTCGTCGTCGTCGTCGTCGTCCTGAGTCACGGCTCCCCCTCTTTCTCGCGCGTTGTTCTCCCCGTCGATCCTCATTCTCCAACCTCTCCCTTCTCCTCTCCTCCTACTGGCCCGTTTCCGAGGCATTCCGCGGCAGGCGTTCTGGCCGGTGGGGGCCTTGCGCGTGTGGGCAAGGCGTCGGTGCTCGCCGATCTCCGGGGTGCGGCCCGTCGAGGCCGCCGCTCCTTTGATCCGCCCGTCCTCAGCGCACAGCATCCGATTGACCTGCGAGCGTGCCGTGATGTTTGCCGCCTTGTGCACGTATTCGATCGCAGGTCTTTGCCCAGCCGCATGTGTGTGTGTGTGTGTTTGTGTTTGTGTCTGTGTCTGTGTGTGTGTGGTGTGTGGTGTGTGTGTGTGTGGTGTGTGTGTGTGTGTTTGTGTGCTTGCGTGTGTGTCTGTGTGTGTGTCTGTGTCTGTGTCTGTGTGTGTGTGTGTCTGTGTTTGTGTGTGTGTCTGTGTGTGTGGTGTGTGGTGTGTGGTGTGTGTGTGTGTGTGGTGTGTGTGTTGTTTGGGTGCTTGCGTCTGTGTCGGTGTCTGTGTCGGTGTTGGTGTCTGTGTCTGTGTGTGTCTGTGTGTGTGTGTGTCCGCGATGCGTCCCGCCCTGGCCGCTGCCACCTGCGTGCTCGGCCCCGCTTCGCCTGCGCTCCAGAGACAAGACCTGAGGATTCCTCCTCCTCCTCCTCCTCCTCCTCCTCCCAGCCACCCTCAAATGTTCCTCAAATGTGTGATGCACGCGGCATAGGGGTGCTAAACTCGGCGGCGAGCCCGGGGGGAAATGGGAGGGGGCGGGCCTTCTCGGAAGGCTCGGGAAGCCCTCGGGCCCTCCGAGAAGTTGTCTGAGCTCTCCGCGGGGACGCAGAAACTCCTCGGGAGGCGCGATGGCCCCTGAGAAGCTCTGCCGCCTTCTGAGAAGGCCTCCTCCGTCTCACCTCCCCACCTCGCCGTCGATGATGATGATGATGATGATGCTGATGATGATGATGATGATGATGATGATGATGATGATGCTGATGATGATGATGATGATGATGATGCTGATGATGATGATGATGATGATGATGATGGTGATGATGATGATGGATGATGCTTGCTGATGATGATGATGCTGCTGATGTGCTGATGCTGCTGATGCTGATGCTGATGCTGATGCTGATGCTGATGCTGATGATGAATGATGATGATGATGATGATGATGATGATGATGATGATGATGGAAGAGGAAGAGGAAGAGGAAGAGGAAGGGGAAGAGGAAGAGGGAGGAGGAGGAGGAGGAGGAGGAGGAGGAGGAGATGAGAGGAGGAGGAGGAGGAGGAGGTGGAGGAGGAGGAGGGGCAGGGAAGGAGGGGGGGAGGAGGAGAAGCAGGAGGAGGAGGAGGAGGAGGAGGAGGAGGAGGAGGAGCGGGAGGAGCGGGCGGGCGGAGGAGGAGAAGGTGGAGGGGGAGGGGAAGAGGGGGAGGAAGAGGAGGAGTCATGAACGAAGATGACGAGGAGGAGGAGGAGGAGGAGGAGGAGGAGGAGAAGGGAGGGGGACGAAGAGGAGGAGGAGGAGGAGGAGGAGGAGGAGGACGAAGATGCGGCTCCGCGATGCTGGCTCTCTTGAAGTTTCCTATGGGCTTACTGGGAGTGTGTCGTGGGGGCTGCAATGTTCAGTCGGGCGTGTCCCCCCCCCCCCCCCCCTACAGGAGGCATATTCAACATTATAAACATGTCTGGGGACGATTTTCCTACTATTGCTGACTATGGTTGAGCATGTTTGGAGTATTTTTTTCATGTTCGTCCAAGCTCCGCCTAGGCCCTACCTAACTCTAATGGGCCGCCTTCGGGGTGGGCTCCTGGGGCTTCTTGGGGACCTCTTAGGGTCCCTCACGGGGGCCCCTATGGCACCTCTTGGCCTTCGGAGGCCGTCTTGGGGCTCGCTTTACGGCCGTCTTGGAGCTCTTTGGACCGTTCTGGGGGCCTCTTGGATTGTCTTGGAGCCCTCTTGGGCCGTCTGGGGGCGATTTTGGGGGTCTCTGGACCCGTCTTGGAGCATTTGAAGCTCGACAGTTCGAGAACGCTACATTCATGAAGCACCTCCCGAAATTTAGTACTGGAGGTCCTCTTGGCGCCCTCTTCGGGCGTCTAAGGGGCCACTTGACCTTCAGAGGCAGTCTCGGGCCCGCCCTGGGCAGTCGTAGGTTCCTTTTTCGGCGCTGTAAGGCAGTCTTGGGGTCTCTTGGGCCGTCTGGGGACCGTTCTGGTGGCCTCTTAGGCTGCCTCAGGGCTCTCTTGGCCGTCTCGCGGGCCGTCCTGGGGCGATGTTGGGGGCCTATGGGCTCGTCTTGGAGCGTCGGAGGCCCGAAGAGGCAAGGACGCTAAAATCATGTTGGAAAGCCTAACAGGAAGTCAAAGGTATTCGCCTCCTGGAGGTCCTCTTGGAGCCATCTCGGGGGGGCGTCTTGGGGGCCTCTTAGGCCCTCTGGATGGCATCTTGGGTTGTGTTGAGAACACCTTGGCCTTCTTGGAGGTGCCTTGGGAGCATCCTGGAGGCCGCTTTGGGCCCTCTCGAATGTCTGGGAGGCATCTTGGCGACCATCTTGTGCCGCCCTGGCCGCGTTCGAGCTCGTTGCGTTCTCGCGCGCTCATGATCGCCCCCCTGGAGGGGCAGCGGATCAGTCGGATGCGCGCTGGAAAAAAACATCTTGTGCCATCTTGGCCATCTTGGGAGAGAGCTGCTCGTGCACGTTGGGCTCTGCTGCGCGGGCTCCCCCCCTGGTGGACGGCGGGATCGGCCGGGGGCCCCCCTTAGAAAAAAAGTGCAGCACAGCCAACAAACTACACCTTAGGCGATGCTTAAGAAAACCTAAGTTTTCGTCCAGAGTCTCGATTATTCGTAACTTTTCAATGTGAATCCCAAGATTTTGATAGAAATGCTGGGTTTTGTTCCATTTCTGAGACTATGAATTTCTTAACCCATGATTTCTTAAGCATTTCGCAGGGTGTACCGCACCCTTCGACCCCGAGGGGTAATTCACGAATTTCGTGTTCGACATTTCCGGCCGGAAGACGAACTCCTTCGACGAGTTCATCTGAGTGGCTCTAGCGACTTTGTTCTCCTGAGCCACGGCATAGAGTTGGCGGCACGCCGAGCACCCTGGTGGCAAGCACAGGGGGCGGCGGCTGACGGAAAGCGCGCGTAGCGTCGCGATCCGTCCATTCGCCGGGAGGAGTACAGCCGGGGCGCTGGAGAAGGAGCCCTTATCGTTGGGGAGGGGCTCCGTGTTCCTTGAGTGTTTCGCAGCTTGCCTTGGATCTTCCTTAGGTTTGCGATGGGAAATCGAAGTTTAACTTCTCGAGGAAAGGGGCCCCGTTCCTTATTTAGGGTTCCTTAGGTCAACGCCCCAACTGTACCGAACACTTCGACACGCCGAGCATCCTTGTGGCAAGCACAGGGGGCGGCGGCTGACGGAACGCGCGCGTAGCGTCGCGATCCGTCCATTAACTGGGGAAAGTGCTCCAGATTTTGTAATAAAAGGGAGGTGGTCTGGACCCTCTAAGACAAGCCATTTCAGACCTCCCCCGTGGGAGAACCCTCCAACACATCGTCCTCAGACCCCCCAGGCCCTCCAAGATAGCCTGCAAGAGACCCCCCCCGAAATGAGACCCCCCTCCCTTTATTACGAAATCTGGAGTACCAAGGGGGAGTGTGTGAGGGAGAAAAAGACTTTTCCCGGTAAAATCGGACTTACCCCGGGAAAATCGGACATTTCCCGGTAGAACCCTCTCAGAGTCTGAGAGTCTGACAGTGCGAAAGTCTGAAAGTATACGAATATGAGAGGCTTCTGGGAAGCTTCTGAGAGGCTTCTGAGAGGCTTCTGCGAGGCTTCTGAGAGGCTTCTGAGAGGCCCTTGAGAGGCTTCTGAGAGGCCCTTGAGAGGCTTCTGAGAGGCCCCTGAGAGGCCCCTGAGAAGCCCCTGGGAGGCTTCTGAGAGGCTTCTGAGAGGCTTCTGAGAGGCTTCTGAGAGGCCCCTGAGAAGCCCCTGGGAGGCTTCTGAGAGGCTTCTGAGAGGCTTCTGAGAGGCTTCTGAGAGGCCCCTTCCGCTGGCCGCGCCCCGCTCGAAGAGCTTTGGAATTGGCCCTCGAAGGTTCCTACTCCTCGAAGATTCGGGCGCAGAAACATCGCGCTAGGCGGGGGTAGACCTGGGAAGTGTGACCCGAATAGTCCGAGGCTCTCCCCCTGAATATTCTTTCGCATGAAAAAAGAAAGGAACCGTCAGATCCGTCGAAAATCTAAAGCTCTTGAATTGAAGTTGTTTCCTGGGACTCTCGTGGGGGTCCTCTATATAACGCCCAGGACTCGGGGCTGCGGACCTGTTTAAAGAGCATGTGCATTCTATAAAGAGAACTCGGAGAGACCTCAGAACAATCAGTGCCTCGCGGCACGGTGACTGATGTCATGTATTGGAGGTTCTGGGGCGCTCGACGACACTCCACTCAGTGCCCGTGGCACGATGGCGGTTGCGATGCCTAGGGCCAGGGAGAAAGGGAAATGAGCTGTGAGATGGATGACATGATGGTTTAGTCGATCCATGGCCGCGCCCGGCTCAGCAGACCACTGTCATCCACAGCCATTTTTGGTTCGAGGGCTGGCATCAGGTCAGGGGCTAGGCGCTCTGAGGACTTACATCGCGGAAGGCCTCCCCCCCTGCAGGCCATCGCACCTGAAGCGCAGACATGGAGATGCCAGCCGAGTACGTAGGCAAGGACAGTTTCTTCGGAGGCACCCCGCCGCTTCCGCAGGCAGCTGGCTACGCAATCGTCCTGGGCTTCGGTGCCTTCTTCTCGGTGTTAACGACCATCATGGTGTACTTGGACAAGACCGCCAACGGCACAGTAATCACCTCGGAGTTCTTCAACACCGCGGGCAGGAATGTGAAGACGGGGCTCACAGCGTCGGTCATCGTGTCGCAGTGGACCTGGGCTGCAACGCTGCTGCAGTCCTCCAACGTGGCCTGGAATTACGGCGTCTCTGGCCCGTTCTGGTACGCCAGCGGCGCCACCATCCAGGTGCTCCTGTTCGGTATCCTCGCCATCGAGTTGAAGAGGCGGGCACGGACGTGCCACACGGTCTGCGAGCTGGTGTACGTGCGCTGGGGCAAGGCCGCGCATTTGACCTTCATCTTCTTCTGCCTGCTCGCCAACGTGATCGTGACGTCGATGCTGCTGCTGGGCGGCGCCGCCACCGTGAACGCGCTGACGGGCGTGGACACCGACCTCGCCTCCTTCCTCATCCCGTGGGGCGTGATCCTGTACACGGCGGCTGGCGGTCTGAAGGCCACGTTCATGGCTTCCTACTTGCACACGGCAGTCATCTTCTTGGTCCTCGTGGTCTGCGTATACACCGTGTACGTCAAGGAATACTCTTCGAACATCATCTACGACAATCTGCAGGCGATCTCGGGCATGAGCGCGGCGCAGTGCGAGAGTCGCTTCTCTACGGGCGGGGCAACCTTCTACGAGGCGGGGAGCTACTCGTGCGGCCCAGTGGTCGACAACAACGACGGCTCGTACCTGACAATGCTCTCGCTGGGCGGCCTCAAATTCGGCATCATCAACATCGTGGGCAATTTCGGCACCGTGTTCGTGGACCAGTCCTACTGGCAGTCCGCCATCGCTGCCAAGCCGGCCAGCGCGCACAAGGGCTACCTGCTGGGCGGCCTGGTGTGGTTCACCATCCCGTTCGCACTGGCCACCTCTCTGGGTCTGGCTGGTGTGGCGCTCGGCTTGCCCATCACCGCGGCGGAGGCTGGCTCTGGCCTTGTGCCGCCGGCCACCGCCGCGCACCTCTTCGGTGATTTCGGAGCCGTCATGATGGCCACCATGCTCTTCATGGCCATCACGTCCACAGGCTCCGCGGAGGGCATTGCGGTCTCCTCCTTGATCTGCTACGACGTGTACAGGCGGTACATCAACCCGAGCGCAACTGGCGATCAGATTCTCAAGATCTCCCGCGTCGTCATGGTAGTCTTCGGGCTCGCCATGGGTGCTCTGGGCGTGGCCCTGAACCACATGGGCTTGAACCTGGGTTGGGTGTACCAGTTCATCGGCAACGCCATCGGCTCAGCGGTGTTGCCCCTGTGGAACGTCCTGATGTGGAAGGACGCCAATGCCATGGGCGCCATTGTTGCGGCGTGGGGTGGCATGGTTCTCGCGCTGGCCACCTCTCCTCCTTCTCTCGACTTCGAGGACATCCCTTCTCCTTCTTCTCTGCTCCTGCTCCTCCTCTCTCTCCCCTTTTCGCCTTCTCCTCCTCTCTGTCTCTCTCTGTCTCTGTCCTCCTGCTCCATTCCCCTCTTCCCTTCTCACCTCAGGTCCCTCCTCCTCCCCCCCTCCCTCCCTCCGGGTCTCTCCTCCTCCTCTCTCTCCCTCATCCTCTTCCTGATGATGATGATGATGTTGATGATGCTGATGGTGATGATTGCGCTGGTGATGATGCTTGTGCTGATGATGGTGATCATGATTATGGTGGTGGCGGTGGTGGTGTTGATGATGATGGTGGTGATGATGTTGATGATGATGATGATGATGCTGAGGCCCCTTGAACCCTCTGAGCCCTACGAGCCCGAATGAGGCCTACGAGCCCTACGAGCCCTCTGAGCCCTCTGAGCCCTATGAGCCCTATGAGCCCTCTGAGCCTTCTGCGCCTTCTGCGCCCTCTCAGCCCTCCGAGCCCTCTGAGCCCTCTCTCGCCCTCTCCTTCTGCGGTGATGGAGAGGATGCTGGTGAAGACGGATGGCATCGACGAAGATAATGCCGATGGTGCCGATTATGATGGATGGCATCATCTCTATTTTCCTCGTCCCCATCATGAGAATGGTGCTCATGCTGACGACGACGACGATGGATGATCTGACGATGAGGATGATGGTGATGCTAGTGTTGATGATGATGATGATGGCGATAATGATTATCATGATGATGATTCTGATGATGCTGGTTCTGATGATGCTGATGATGATGATGCTGGTGATGAAGATGCTGCTGATGATGATGATGCTGATGGTGATGATGATGATGAGGATGATGAAGGTGATTCTCTGGTGGACGTATTCATCGTCGTGTGTCTGGCCTCCCTCCTCTCGCCCTCCCCTCCTCGGGATGGTGACGGTGATTGAAAACAAGCTGGAGATGACGGACGGCGCTGACAAAGATAATGCCGATGATGCCGATGATGATGGATGGTATCCTCTCCCTCATCCTCGTCCCCTTGCTGAGGATGGTGGTCATGCTGACGACGACGACGATGGAGGATCTGACGATGATGATGACGAGGGCGATGATGATGACGATGATGATGATGATGACGACGATGATGATGCTAGTGATGGTGATGATGCTGATGATGACGACGATGATGATGATGATGATGATGATGATGCCGATGGGTGTTGGGGCGGGGCGACACCTTTCGTCATTACCACTTCCACAACTTAGTGTCGCATTTTCGTTGTACCGGCCTATCCTCGATTTGAGGCCTGGTTTGGCTCCTTCCTCCCCTGTCGCCTCCCAGTCCCCCTCCGCCTCCATCCGGCGCTCGCACAATTTTGCTCGATGACCGTTCTTCTTTAAGCAGTGGCGGGAACCAGCGTGCTGGGTTCCTCCGTGTTGAAAAAGATGATGGTGATGGTGATGATGATGATGATGATGATGGTGATGATGATGATGGTGATGATGATGTTGATGATGATCATTACGATGATTATTATTATGATGATGATGAAAATGACGATGATGATGATGCTGATGATGATGGTGATTATGATGATGATGATGATGCTGATGATGATGATGGTGATGATGATGATGATGATGATGATGCTGATGATCAGTATGCTGATGATGCAGATGCTGATGATGATGATGGTGATCAGGCCCCCCTTTCCCACTCCCCTTCAGCCGCACCTCATCCTCACTCCCTCTCGGCGGTCATTGGGTCGGCGGTCGGCGGTCGGACCTCCCCCTTTCACCCTTTCACCTCTTCCTCTCTTTCACCCCTCCCCCTTTCACCCCCTCTTCCTCCTCCTCCTCCTCCTCCTCCTCCCCCTCGTCCTCCTCCTCCTCCTCCTCCCTCCTCTAACCTCATCCCGCTCCTCCTCCTACCTCCTACCTCGTCCTCCTACCTCCTCCTCCTCCTCCTACGTCCTCCTCCTCCGACTTCCTCCTCCTATCTCCGCCTCATACCTCTATGAGCCCCTGAGCCGCATGAGCCCCCTCCTGCCCCCTCCAACTTCCACTCCTCCTGCCCCCCTCCTCCTGCTCCCATGCTCCTGCTCACCTCCTCCTGCCCCCCCCCTCCTGCTCCCCTCCTCCTCCCCTTCCTGCTCCCCTCCTCCTGCCCCCCCTCCTGCCCCCTCCAGCTTCTCCTCCTCCCCCCCCCTTCCTGCGCCCCTCCTGCCGCAGGACTACGGTGACATCAGCGACGCGTTGTTCGGTGACTTCGGCATGCAGATCTTCGTCAAGACGCTCGCGGGCCAGACCATCACTTTGCACGTGCAGGCCAGCGACAGCGCTCGCAAGATTAAAGCAGATATTCAAGGTAGGGCTGGCACTCCCACAGCTATGCAGCGCCTTGTCTTCGCGGGGAAGCAGCTGGATGACGACACGCCGCTTCAGCATTTTAACGTGCAGGAGGGGTCCACGCTGCAGCTCGTGTTGCGCCTGCGAGGCGGCATGCGGCGGCGCCCTGCCGCGGCGCCGGCAGCCGACCTGCGGCGTCCTGCTGCGGCGCCCGCCGCCGACCCTCCTGGGTCGAGCTCCGGTGGACAGCATGCGCCACCGCCGCCACTGGGACCTGCCGCAGGCGACGTCGACATCCCCGAGGCCCCGGTTGTCCCTGCCTATCCACGTAAGAAGGTGGCGTGGGATCCACCGCTCCCGCTCTCGAACTATTCTGACTTGGGAGGCACCTTCGCGTCCAGAGCACTCGCATACCAACACGTTGGCGTTCGGCTGCGCGTGCGGGGCTGCAAAGCCACGGTCCGAGGGGGAACGGGGACTCACGCCGACATGATCCATCGCCCTCCTCGTCTTTCTCCTCCACCTCCCTCCTCCTCCTCCTCCACCCGTTCGGCGCGAATCCCCGTTCTCCGGAGGTCATTTCCACCAGCGAGCACGCTGTGTACCTCCACTGCAAGCATTGGGATTGCAGCAGGAACCCTTGCGGGTGGAAGGCCCTTCTACGTAAAGTGCCTCATTCCGCTGATGG
>CAUYUJ010019999.1:32500-45000 GCA_963575745.1 Prorocentrum cordatum
CACCACGACGGCCTCAGGGAGGCCCAAGAGGGCCCCAAGATGGCCCGAGAGCGCTCCAAGAGGGCCCCAGGCAGCCTCAAGATCCGCGAGGCCTCCACAAGGACGCCCAAGAGGCACATATCGCCACATGCTTGGGAACAAAAACGTGCACTGTGAGCATGTCCGCCCAATCGCCCCAAGACGGCACAAGAGGCCCCCAAGATGGCCTCAAGGCGGCCCTGAGAGGGCTCTCCCAGGCGGCCCAATAGGGCCAAAGGGGGCCCCTAAAGAGGACCCCGAGAGGGCCCCGCGACGGCCCGAGGCGGCCAAAAAGGGCCCCCCAAGACAGTCGAACAAGAGTCCCCGGACGTCCCCCCTTACCTCTCCAGTCGCCCGTGGAGCCGAGCCACCACGCCTTCAGAGGCACCTCCCCAACCTTCCCAAGGTGGCCCTAAGACCGCCCTGGGGAACGGCGAATGTCATAAACATAAAAACTCGGAGGTCCGCTCGGATTTCTCGGATCGGCGCTGGGCCCCTTTCCCTGGCGCGGGGAGCGCGCCAGGGGCGGTGCCTGAGGCGCCGCCAGGGGGGTCCAGCGCGGATCCAAGAAATCCGCGTGGACCTCCGATTTCTTATGTTTATATCATTGTTCGTTTCCCTAGTCATGTGCGACCCAGACGGACCACAGATGTTCACAAAGCGCTTGCGCGCCCTCACAGGAAGCAGCCGCGCTCTCCTTCCCAATAGGCCACTCCCACCACTGTGCCTTGGGTCGTAGGCCTTTTGGATGTTCGTTGGGAGGTCGTGGGAGGCCTTTTGGAGGCTGTTTTGAAGCGTCTTGGGGGCCGTTGTGGTGCCTCTTGCGGCGCCTTGGGGGCCTCTTGGGGGCCCCTTGGGGCCTCTTGGGGGCCTCTTGGGGCATCCTGGGAGTATCTTGGAGTGAAAAGCTCGAATTGTCGGTTCGGGTTCCCCCTCTTGGGCCGAATTTGGGGCCCGGGAGGGGGAGCCCGACCCTGTCTTTGCGGTCGTGTTTTCCGTCTGCGGCGCCTCGTGGGCCGTCCTGGGGCCCTCTTGGGCCGTGTTGGGGCCCTCTTGGGTTGTTTTGGGACGGCATTTGGGGCCCCTTGGGCCGCCTTTGACTCCGTGAAAAAAGAACGCCGGATATGCTAGAGTAACTATGCGTTTCTTCCGAAGGCGATTTGACGATGTTTGCCTGTTGGGGCCCTCTTGAGGGTGCTCTTCGAGGCCTCTTGGGCACGTTTTCGGCTGACTGACTCCACCCACCTCCTTCCTCCTCCTCCTCCTCCTCCTCCTCCTCCTCCTCCTCCTCCTCCTCCTCCTCCTCCTCCTCCTCCTCCTCCTCCTCCTCCTCCTCCTCCCCCCCTCCTCCTCCTCCTCCTCCTCCTCCTCCTCCTCCTCCTCCTCCTCCTTGGAGGCTATCTTGGATCTTGGGAGTCTTCGACCGATTGTTCGGCGGTTTGGCTCGAGGCCCTCGCGGCGCGGCCCCGCGCGGCCTTCTGCTCCGAGCTTCCCCCGACCATGGAAGCCTGCGCCAGCGACTTCCGCCGCAGCGATGGACGTGGCGGAGCCTTCGAGCAGAGCCCCGAATCATCAGGGGTAACTCGGGTCAGGGCTAACTCGGGTTCCTTCTTCGGGAATCCAAACCCGAGTTACCCCGGACCCGAGTTACCCCGGACAACTCGGGCGTCCAGAGCCCCGAATCATCAGGGGTAACTCGTGTCAGGGCTAACTCGGGCTCCTTCTTCGGGAATCCAAACCCGAGTTACCCCGGACCCGAGTTACCCCGGATAACTCGGGCGTCCAGAGCCCCGAATCATCCGGGGTAACTCGGGCCAGGGCTAACTCGGGTTTCTTTTTTTCGGGAATCCAAACCCGACTTACCCCGCACCCGAGTTACCCCGGATAACTCGGGCGCCCAATTCGAGCCCGGAGGGGGAGCGACGGCAGCCTGGGTGCAGGGTTCCGACCTCCAAGCGAGAGGCGGAGGCAATTCCGCGCCGGCTGGTCGACTATTTTGGCCACGGCGATCTGCAAGGAGAATGAATTGGTTGGCGGCAGTGGTTACCAGCGCTCGAATGAAAGCTTGGTGTCTGTGCTGAAGTATTCAGCTCCAGAAGGATCCATCTCCGTGCGGGACCACGCGTTGGGCTTTCGCAGCCATGCGCCAGAAGATGATCATGTGGAGGTCGTCTTCCACTACACGTCCAAGCTCGGGTTTGTGAACGTCACTAATCTGGTTTTGGGACGTCCACGCTGTTGGCCTCACTACAGTGAGCCCGCACAGTAAGGATGGGCAACCTTCTCAAGGGTACCCTTGCACCCTTGCCTCTTCGGCCCATCCGTGGCCTCGTTCGTTGGCCGAGCCCTGCTCGACAATGGGCGCCCAAGGACCTGGTATCCTTATCGCGCATCACTGCTATGCTGGTTGTTTGTAACGGAAGTCCGTGCGCACTTTGGACATAAAGTCAATGGCGCTACGTTGGAGCCCGCCCAGCGGGGAAAACGATTACCTGTGTTGATGAACGATTACTGCATGGGCATCCAGGTCAACCCCAACCGCGAAGACGCCAAAAAGGTCCAAGACAGCCGGTCCGACCGGTATTGGTTTTGTGCATCCCGATGTTGGTGACGCCTTCCCTTATCTACAACGTCATGGCGCGATCGCCACCAGACGTAGCCGCCGAAATCCAGGGTGCGCAAGAAAGGGGCAAGTTGCTGGACCCGGAAGATGGAGTGTTCCAGAGGGAACAGGAATGACGCCTGGTGGACCCCAGCTGCGAGGTTTGGGTGGTGCGCGTGACGATCAGCACGGCCACGTCGTGCACCCGGCATCTGCGCCCAGTTGCATCCAGCAGACATGTCATGCCCAGGTGCGCGTGCTAACGGAGAAGCTCGGGGCCCAGCGCCAGGAGACCCTCCGCACCAAAAATCATGTCGCGATCCTCGTAGAGGAGACCCGGCGCAGAGAGGAGGCCGAGGCCCGATGCCGCGAGGTCCCCGCCGCCCGGGAGGGGGCGCTCGGACCTTCAGCGCCAAGCATAATCTCGCAGTCTTCGTGAAGCAGACCGTGCGCAGAGATGAGGCCGAGGCCTTCCACCGCGCGGCCCTCGCCGTCCAGGAGGGGACGTTCGGGGCCCATCACCAGGAGACCCCCCGCACCAAACATCATCTCGCAATCCTCGTGGAGGAAACCTGGCGCAGAGAGGAGGCCGAGGCCCGATGCCGCGAGGTCCTCGCCGCCCGGGAGGGGGCGCGCCGACCCTCAGCACCATGCATAATTTCGCAGTTTTTCTGAAGCAGACCTGGCGCAGAAAGGAGGCCGAGGCCCTGTACCGCGCGGCCCTCGCCGTCCAGGAGGGGGCGTTCGGGGCCCAGCACCAGGAGGCCCTCCGCACTGAGCATCAACTCCCGGACCTCCGGAAGCAGTCCGGGCGCAGAAAGGAGGCCGAGGCCCGACGCCGCGAGGCCCTCGCCGTCCAGGAGGGGGCGCTCGGAGGCCAGCGCCAGGAGACCTTCCGCACCAAGCATAATCTCGCGGACCTCCTGAAGCAGTCTGGGCGCAGAGAGGAGGCCGTGGCCCGACGCCGCGATGTCGTTGCCGCCCAGGAGGGCTCGCTTGTGGGCCGGCATCAGGAGACCCTCCGCACCGAGCATAATCTCGCGGACCTCCTGAAGCAGACCGGGCGCATAGAGGAGGCCAAAGGCCAAAGCCCTCGTGCAGTTGGGCCCACCCGTTCGGGAAGGCACGTTTGGGGCCGAACGGTGCATGAGATGGATCTCGCACGCCTCTTCAGAGTTCGTGCGCCCGCGCAGGTGCGTCGGGAATGCGTTCGATGGTCAGTTCCCTTGTCGTTTTACAGCGCGCGGATGCGCCCCCCGGTGCATTGCCTGGCGTTGCGTGTTGAGACGGCATTTTAAGGTACTCCAAACCTCTGAACCATCACACACGCACGCACACACCCGCACACACACACATATATATATATATATATATATATATATATATATATATTGGACCGTATTGGGCGCCAATGGGGACCCTCTTGGCCCGTCTTGGGGCCCCCTTGGCGCCGAACAAGTTACGCGGGAAAGCGCTGGCGAGCCCTGGGGGCACGCGCTAAACCTTCAGAGGTCTTGAGAATTTTGGGCCCCGCCCCCCCTCCAGAAACCCACGCGATTGAGGATTGCACTGGAGCTCAAACATTGGGCCGAGGTCCTTGGGACACTCCAGCTCGTGCCTCAGGGCACGGCGGCGCACAATGACACATCGCAGCTCCAAACTTGTGTATGCTTTGCGAGACTCTGCCCGTGGATCGTGGTGGCCGCCAATGCTTGCCGCGTGAACATCTGGCTGGCGCCAGCCCTGACATCCATCGGTTCCACTTTCGGGGGCTGGCGTGGCTGAGTTTGGTGGGACCTGGTTCAGCGATGCGTGCCAGGGGAACCCCCTCGCTTCACACTCGTGCAGGTTCCAACTCATACGATGCCAACGTGCACTGGTTACGCACGCCCACCGATCCCACGCGCCCGCCTTGCGCGCGCAAGCCGATTCTGGCCTCCCCGAGGCTTCGGAAAACCCAGAAGGCGCCAGCCCCAGCCCGGGGGTCCAGAGCCCTGCCCGGCCGTCGGGGGCGGCCAAGAAGTGGGTGATGATGACCAGGGGGGATGGATATCATTGCGCGGGCCATGTTGCAGTGGGGGCCCATGCCAAGAGACACCCTGCTTGCCTCCACGGTGCCCTGGATGTTTTCGGTGGTTCCGATGGCATTGCGATAGAAAAGAGTGCGGCGCTCCCGTACCACGAATCAATGGACGGCCTGAGGTCTCAGGGTTGGGTATATAGTGGAAGATTTATTGTGGTCGGGTCCCTATTGTATCTCCTCAGATGTCATGGCGCCCTTCTTCTTACTTTGAGCTGCGCCCCCCCTAATGGGCGCCCCCCCTTTTCGGCCGCCACCCCGAGCCCGTCAGGACGAGCTCAAGAGGGCATACCGCCGCATGGCCATGCGGTGGC
The DNA here is from genome assembly GCA_963575745.1 of Prorocentrum cordatum. Classification (NCBI taxonomy): domain Eukaryota; class Dinophyceae; order Prorocentrales; family Prorocentraceae; genus Prorocentrum; species Prorocentrum cordatum. The sequence goes on from CAUYUJ010019999.1 coordinate 37,515, forward strand.
ACCCGGACCGGCCGCACAACAGCGGCAAGGCGGCGGAGGCGCCCTCTGCGCAAGCCGGAGCGCGTGGTTGCGTGCTTTCGGGGGCGAGGAGGAAGCGCGCGATGGGAGAGGGAGGGATGGAGGGGAGGGGGTGTGGAGGGGAGGGGGCGGGGAGGGAGGGAGAGAAGGAGGACGAGGAGGAAGAAGAGGAGGAGGAGGAGGAAGAGGAGGAGGAGGAGGAAGAGGTGGAGGAGGAGGAGGAGGAGGAGAAGAAGAAGAAGAAGAAAAAGAAGAGGAGAGGAGGAGGAGGAGGAGAGGAGGAGGGAGGAGGAGGAGGAGGAGGAGTGACTGGGGGAGGGACTGGGCGGAACGCCACGGGGGGCCAGCAGGAACCTACTTGACTGGGGATGGAATGCGCACCTTCTGCAGCCTTCCCCACCAGAATTCATGAGCACGGATTTGTTCATCCCACCCGCCCGTTATTGAAAGCAGCGCGCCTAAAAGCGCGGCTACCCGGGTGATGCAAGCGCTGCCATTTCAAATTCTTTGGCCCGCGCTCCAGGAGCGACGCCAGCACGGAGCGCAAGGAGGGGTTTGTGGGGGTGCCTTCGGAACGCATGTCTTCCCTGAGGTTTCAGATACAGGTGAACCCTTCGATGCTGGGGTAGAGAAACGCAGATAACAATGATATGTTGATTATGAAAATGAGGATCAGAAGGAGGAGGAGGAGCAGAAGGAGGAGGAGGAGGAGGAGATGATGATGTTGTTGTTGATGATGATGATGATGATGATGATGATGATGACGATGATGATGATGATGATGATGGTGGTGGTGATGATGATGATGATGATGGTGATGCTGATGGTGATGCTGATGCTGATGCTGATGCTGATGCTGATTGCGATGATGATGATGATGATGATGATGATGATGATGATGATGATGATGATGATGATGATGATGATGATGATGATGATGATGATGATGATGATGATGAATCTGGACATGATGATCCACGCATCCAAGAAGGTCTGGAGCTCCCCGCTCGATACAGCCTCCCGAAGCCATGGCCTTTCCCTCTGGCGCTGCGGACGCAAGGCCTGGCCCGTGCCCAAGGCACACTCGCAGCCTCGCCTGAAGACTAGAGGCCACGCCATCCGCCTCGGCCGAGGCAAGCGGAAGGCAGGGCAACGAGCATTCACGGCAACTCAGCATGCTGGCTCGAGGTGTCACAGCACCGCAACCCTCCCGCTGGCACATGGCCAAGGACAGGGAATGTTTGCAATGCGGTGGCCTTCGGAGGCAACCATGGCGGTGTGCGAACCTACCACCACGGTCCAGCCTCCGACTGGCGGCACAGAGCAGAGCACGCTGGGGCGCAAGAAGCGCTGGCCGTCGCGGCAAGCGCGCCAGCCACTACATTAAACGGAGCGTTCCAGTGCGTGGAAACCTACGCACCTGGTCCAACTTCCGCTCGAGCGAGAGCCGTGCAACGGCACGAGCTAGCTCAAGAGCGGGAGACGAGCGCCGAGCAAAGCTGCCTAGCCTGCAGCATCGCCGCGTCCAAGGGACGTACCGTTGCCGCGAGCAAGCAAGGCGCAAGCGCGCCCGACTAAGCACAGTGCAAGCGGCTGCACCTCGCCACCAACACCGCAGCGGGTCCTGGCCAGATGCCGACCTGCTACGTTGCCGCTGGCAGCCGAACCCGAACCCGTGCGTGTGGAAACCCCTACGCACTTGGTTCCGCCTCAGCACTAGGACGGGCGGCGCTGCTGGAGAGCGGCGCGGAACGCGCCTTGCAGCCGCGACTCCCCCCGCAAGGCAACACCCTCACGCGACCTGAGGCACCAAGTAGGGTTTGGTTGCCTTGCAGAGGCGGCCCGAACAGCCGTGTGCAAACCACACGTCTGTTCGCGCGATGGCAGACAGAGCGAGGCGGCAAGCGTGGCAAGGAAAAGCCTAGCCACCATCGACGCGCCTGCGCATGCGCCGCAGCGGCTCAGGGTCACCGATGCCGCCCGCCCCAGCGGGCTGCAGGCCGCGCTTCAGCCTGCTGAGCACCGCCTTCTGCCTATCGTTCTTGGGGGCCTTCGGGCACTCCGCTGCCAAGCCCGCCATCCTGCGGCTCTGCGTCCAGCAGCCGCACTTCACGCAGAAGAGGTGGTTACCAGCCCGCCACAGGTCGTGGGAGCCGTGGGCGTCGAATCCCCACCACGGCGGGAGCTGCGGCGGCGGCGGCGGCGGGGTCCCGCCACCGGCCCCAGAAGGACCCCCCGACGTCGGTGGGCTACCCCGCTGGCCGCCGCCAGGCGCGCCGCAGCCGACTCGCCCTGCACTCGCCTCGTCTCCTTCCGCCTGTGCTGGTGCCTCGCTGGCCTGACTGTGGGACAGCAGCGCCGCGCCCGCCGTGATGAGCGCCGCGGCTGCAGCGACCGATCCGCCACTGCTCTCGGCCCCTGAGGCCCAGGAGCCCGCGAGCGCGTCGCCCCTGCCCGCACTGCTGGCAGGCCCAGACCGTGTCGCCGTCGACGTCCAGCCACGTCCCGTGCCGCCCGCACGTGCGCTGCGGGCAGTCGGGGAAACTGCAGTGAGCTCGCCATCGCATCTTGCAGCCGCGCCAATCGCACCGAACTGCTTCCAAGCCTGGGCCCTCGTGCCCGTCCGCTGCCGTGAGCTCGGCGTCGCCGTCCTGCATCGCCGCACCCAGCCAGCAGAAGACCTTCTTGACGAGGCGATCCTGCCTGCGGCTCCTATCTCGCACGTCGTCGTCGCTGGGATGCATCTGCGCGCCCTGCACGGCGCGGGCATCGGCGCTGTGATTGCCCCGCCGCTGCCAGGCCGTGACGCGCTCCGCCTGCACGTCCGCCAGCGTGGCGTGCGCTTTCACCTTGTGGATGGTGACGCTGCCGACCCCCACGTCGCCGAGGGCCGCCCAGAACCGCGCCCAAAGCTCGCGGTAAGGCCGCTGCCACTGCAGGCGCCACGCCCTGCCCGCCGCGAAGCCGTCCACGAGCAGCTTGCAGTCAGTGAAGATCCGCACAGGTGGTAAGCAGCTCTGGATGCCCTCGATGGCCGCCACCAGCTCCGCTGCCCCTGATTCTTGGGGATACGGCCAGGGGAGCGGGCCGAAGAGGCTGACTGCCTCGCTGTCGGGTCCCATGACGACGACCGCCCAGCCGCCGCGCGCCGAGACGAGGCCGGGGTCCAGAACGCTCCCGTCCGTGAAGAGGTCGCCCGAGAGCGGCTGCCCCACCAGGTCGGCATGACCCTCCTTCCGTGCCTCCCTGGCGTCGGTGGGCGGTGGCAGGGTCCTTCGGTGCTCGGGTGCCAGAGCGCGGGACCAGAGCGGGTCCTCTTCTCCCACGATGCTGGCCATGCCGACGATGGTGCGAAAGGGGATGTCGCCAGGGGGGCACCGCTCGTCCGCCTCCTCGTTGGAGATCCACTCGCCGCGGCTGACCTCGGTGGCTGGGCACTGCCACGCCAGGTGCCGCACTGTGCCGTGCGCAGGGCATCCCCTGGGACACCATGGAGAGGAGGCCAATGGGCGTTCCTCGAAGAACCGCCGCGCCACGGGCCAGAGACATCCGACCAGCGCGTTCTTGGCCGAGCTCATCTGCTTGGCCTTCTGCTTGCTCATGCGCTGGCGCGCCAGTGTGCGCCTGATACTGGACAGGGCGCCTCCATCGCGCAGGTGCTCCAGTCCTGGGTGCTTGCTCGCTGCTCGCCACAGCGCCCTCTCGTGGCCATCGGCGATGTGCTTGGCGAGCGTGGAGGCCCCCAGGGTCCGTAGGTCCAGCGGCTGCTGCTTGTCGTTGGTGAGCAGCCCTGGCAGTGTGGCGGTCCAGCCCAGGCGGTGGCAGGCTAACACGCACGCAGCAGCTGGGCCGCGTCCAGCCAACGCCTTAGGCCCGCCTCTGGCCAGCAACGTCCTAGCCCCTGCGAAAGCGCTGCCCGGGGCCCTCAGGTCCCTGCTGTCCGAGTTGAACTGCACCGCCTTGGCCCATGCGACAATGGGCAGCGCCACGTGGTCGTACAGCGGGTCGCAGTGCAGACGCTTGCTGAGGAGGAAACTGAGGCTGAGGCTCTTGCCTGGGCCGTGCCCATGGTGGACGGCGTTGACCTGGCCCCTCCACTTGTTGAGTTGCGACGTCGGCCAACCCACCACACTCAGCCCATAGCGAGTAGCAGGCCGCAGACCAGTGTTCGCCACTCGAGCTGCTGCTGGGGTCTCCTGCGAGCGGATGGCGTGCAACCTCTGCAACTGGGATGCCGCCTTCGTATGCCGCTTCTCGAGGACCACGAACGCCTGGCCGTCGAGGCAGTAGTCGACCCCCAGGTTCTTGACCGAGTCGGCGATGGGAAAGGCGATGCCTCCCATTAGCTTGGCGACCAGTGATGCCAGCTCTGGCGAGCTGGCCAGCAGCTCGCTCTTTGCTGCTGAGACCTTGCAGCCTAGGGCCTCCAGCTGTGAGATGACCGCCTTCGTCGCCTGGGCCACGTAGGCTGCGACCTGTGCCATCGGTCCGTGGCAGCCGACGCAGCAGTCGTCGAACATGATGGCGAGGGTGACTCTGGGCTCGAGCGCCCGCCACAGCCGCGCATGCTCGTCCGCGAGCACCAGCAGGCCGCACTTGAGGAGCCGACCCGCATGCGAGCACCCCGCGATGAGTCCCGCATCCAGCAGGTAGGGCTCGGACACGCTACCGTCAAGCATGAAGCGGCGCTCCCCCGCGTACAGGGTGAGGGCCATACCCAGCAGGCCCCGAGGGTAGCCAGCCAGGACGCCACGGCTCTGGATGATGGCCAAGTCCACGAGCTCGTAGGCCTTCCATAGGTCGATGAGTGCCGCTGCTGCTCCTTCTCCACGTGCGTGTGCGGCTTCTGCGCGCAGGGCCTGCCACCAGACGGCCTCTTCGGCCGCACGGCCGCGCCCCCCCCAGAAGGCGCCTGCGACGCCAGGGTCAATCTGCGAGCCCCAGCGCCGCGCCACGGGCTGACGGACTCGGCTCCAAAGGCGCGGGAGCCAGCCCAGCAGCCCTATGGGCCGAAACCCGCCCTGGGGCTTCGGAAGCACGACCACGAGCGAGTCCGTGATGACGTCGGGCCAGCCGCCGATCTCCTCACACTTCATCCCGAAGTCAACGACTGCCTCCAGAAGCTCGTCGCTGAGGTCCGCGGCCTTCCGCGGGTTGAGGCGGTCGCTGCCGACGCCGGTGCCGTGCCTGAAGGTCCTGGCGGCCACGCGCAGCTCATCGGCTGAGGGCCTGGGGAGGGCCTCGCCGCCAGAGCGCGGGAGCTGCGGCCGAAACCTGTCGCGGTCTCGCCTGACCCGCCAGACCTCTGTTGACCATTGCTTCGCCACAACCTTCACTCGGTCTGGGGCATGGGCTGGGGCCCCGTTGTACTCGTCGTCAGGGGCCCATGCCCTGGGCCCGCGCCGATAGGCGTGAAGCCCGCCTGCGCCTTCAGCCATGGAGTGACGGATCCACTCCTTGAAGCCCTGGCCACGAATGGCGGCGAAGGCTGCTCCATCGGCCTCCGCCTCGGCCCTGGCCTCAGCGGCCCAGTCGGCCAAGGGGAGCAGGCTGGGGCACTCGGCGGCCAGGGCCACGCGCGCTGCCCACTGGGCGCCGAGGGGAAGGCCCACCGTGGATGGGGGCTTGGGCGCCCTGCTGCTCGCTTGCGCTGCTCCGTCGCCGTTGCTGCTGACGTCGCCGTCGGAGCTGCAGTCGCTGCCCCCGCGCCTGCCGCCGTGGTACCGCGTGAACTCCTTGACGCCCTGCAGGTAGCAGTAGTGTTCGTCGTCAGCGATGGCCCAGGCGTCGGGGTCGCTGTCCTCCAACTCGCGGACCTTGCGCGCGTACTTGTTGCGCGCGCCCTCGGAGGCCTGCCAACTGTCCTCGCACATGTCGACTGCCCGAGCCCAGCGGGCTGCCGCTCGCTCGCCAAACGGCCGAGCCGAGCTGGCGCGAGGGGGCGGGGGTGGGATCGCGCTGATACCCTCCGCTGATGCGGCCCCCCTTCCCGCCCCCGACGCCGACGCATCGCTGACGCCCTCTCCAGTGGCCCTCGCACTGCTGGCTTCCGCTGCCGCTGCGAGGCTCGCAAAGGAGTTGACTTGGGGCTGGGGTGGGGTCGCGCTGTCCCCGTCCGCAGATGCGGCTCCCATCCCCGCCCCGTCAGACTGGCCCTCTGTGACGCCGACCTGCTCACCCTCGTCGCCATTGCCACCCTCGTACTGGCTGAGGCGCTCGTAGGCGTAGTGCGTGCAGAGGTCCATCCACTCTACCTTGTCCTGCTGAGCGTCGGGGGCGTGCAGGCGCGGCAGCCAGCCGTTGGCCAGTCGCGCCAGTGTGCGCCTGACGCCTCCCTCACCCACCTCGATGGCACTCCACCCCCCCGTGTCCACTGGGCAGGTGGCTAGCCTGCGAAGCACTGGTGGTAGGGGAGCAACGTCGCCTTTGCCATTCTCCGTCTCGGTATAGCCGTGGACGATGGGCGCGCCTGGGATGGGGCCTGCTGTAGTCACCCCGCTCTTCCAGCCAGCGCCTGGACTCGTGGTAGCTGTCCACCGTCCTGCGCAGCTCCTCCTCCCAGCAGTCGTGGTCGAGAAGGCCGAGCTGCTGAAGAATGCGCACCAGCTCCTGCCTGCCTGCGCCGCCGCGACGCCAGGCGGACTCGCATACTTCCCTGGCCGTCTGCAGGCGACGCCCAAAGTTCTGGGCCAGGCCCGTCGCAATGTGCGTCGGCAGCCCCAGCATGCGAAAGATGTAGGGCACGCAATTTTCCAACCACTCGTTCTCGTCCGCGTAGTGGTCGGGGCTGCTGGGGTTGGAGACCCACCCGCGGGCGCGGCGCCCGAGCACCCGATTGTAGCGCTTGATTGCCCTGGCCTCCATCCGCTCCGCCGCCCGCTCGTCGTTGTCCAGTTGGCACTGGACGAGCCCTGCCGAAGAAACGGCATCCGAGCCTCCGCCGACCAGCTGATGGAGCTGCGTGAAATAGTCGCTCAGATGCATGAGCTTCTTGCCCTTGTAGCTGGCCTTGGGCCCCTTGATGGGGCGCGCCCTGGCCTGCGTGCCGAAGCTGAAGCTCGGCGGGCCCCCGCGGCCACGGTACAAACTGGCGTCGTCGGGCGGGATCTGGTAGATCCAGACGAGCTCGTTCTCCACTCCCTCGCACAGGGCGCGGTAGACCTCCGTCATGGCCTGCATGTCCCCCCCCCCCCCCTCCGATAGCGTCCCGCAACTCGACGTGGTTCCACTCCTTAGCTGGCATAGGCCCATATGGCCTGTCCTTGGGAAAGGCCACGGGGCCCTTGACGCGGAATGACTGGCCAAGGTCGCCCTGACAAGCCAAGTAGAGCTTGACCCCGATGTGGGGCCTGCACGGGTTGGCGTAGCCCTGCTCCGTCATATTGAGGCGCTCGCACCCGCTGACGAGGTCCAGCATATCTACGCTGACGATGAACCAATCGAGCTCAGATGGCTCCTTGACGGGGGA
>CAUYUJ010019999.1:50000-67500 GCA_963575745.1 Prorocentrum cordatum
TTTCCCCTTTGTCGCTTTCCTGGGAGGCCCTCGTCGCCAGCTTCGAAATTCTGGTCAAAACGCACCCTTGGAGAGGTTCGGGGAGTAGCGGTATCGGTATTTTTTGATTTCTCCAAGAAGGCATACGAATTTGGGCTTCGTTCCGACATGCAATGTTTCCCCGGCGAAGCCAAGGCTAGAACAGATTGACGCATCTGCGAACGAAGACGCACGAAACCGAAGGTGCGCGTGGAATGCATGTCTGAGCGATGGCAAGAAACTGTCGGAAGTCCGCGCGGATTTCTATGATCGGCGCTGGAGCTCCCCAGCGGCGCCTCTGGCGCCGCCCCTGGCGCGCTCCGCGCGACGAGGAGGGGGGGCGAGCGCCGACCCGAGGGATCCGCGCGGACCTCCGACGGTGTGTGTTTACGCCACCGTCTGCTCCTCGGGCGTTGTGTTCCTCGACTTCGACCGCACCCTGACGGTGTGGCACGTCTTCAAGTGCTTGGCAGGCTGGGTGGACGAGGAGATCTGCGTCACGGTCCCATCGCTCGGGGCCGTGGATAAGCCGCACGCGCTCACGGAGCGCGGGCAGCTGCGGCGGCTCCACGATTCGACAGGCTTGCGCCGCGCCCGCCGACTCCTCCTCCTCCTCCTCCACCTCCTCCTCCTCCTCCTCCTCCTCCTCCTCCTTTTCCTCCTCCTCCTCCTCCTCCTCCTCCTCCTCCTCCTCCTCCCTCCTCCTCCTCCCCTCCTCCTCCTCCCCCTCCTCCTCCTCTCCCCCCCTCCTCCTCCTCCTCCGCCTCCTCCTCCTCCTCCTCCTCCCCTCCTCCTCCTCCTCCTTCCTCTCCTCCTCCTCCTCCTCATCCTCCTCCTCCTCCTCCTCCTCCTCCTCCTCCTCCTCCTCCTCCTCTCCTCCTCCTCCTCCTCCTCCTCCTCCTCCTCCTCCTGCTCCTCCTCCTCCTCCTCCTCCTCCGTCTCCGCGTCCGCGTCTCGAGCCCCAGCAGGGGTCCCGGGAGCCGCGGGCCCCCCGCGGAAGAGCTCGCCCGGGGCCGTGCCGCGCCGGCTCCACGCCCGCCTCCAGTTTGCAGTCTTTGGGGGTCCTTCGGGGGGAGAAGTCACCGCGTCGGGTTCTTTTTAGAGCCCGCAGCCGTTGGAAAGTCTTGACGCTTCGCGTATCCCCACCAATCCCGGTCTTTCGCTGGCCTGCGCCTCGGGAGCTGGCGCCACTGTGCGACCTTCCGCTGCCGTTGTCCCGCTCTGGCTAATGTGCCTCTCTTAATTATCTGGCGTGTTTACTCATGCTCTTGCTTGCACTTCGGCGCTGGCTTTTCGCCCGCTGGTAATTATCTGGCGTGTCACCCCATGCTCGATACTAACCGCTCTCTGGAATCGTCCTTGGAGCCGCAGATCAAAAGAAAGTATCCCCACCAATTGCCACCCAGCCAGTTCCCCCAGCAGCAGCCCCTCAGCCGCCGCTTCTGAGCGCTGGCCCGGCCGTCTTGCGCGTCGCTCAGTAGCTACTTAGGCTGGCCCGTGCCCCGGACCCCCCTCTCGGCGACAGCTTTACGCGTCTGCCCGCGACAAAAAAAATCCCCACCAGTCTTTGCTTGCCTTTCTCGTCCTGCTGCCTGGTCGCGGCCCGACTCGTGTTCGGACGGCGTTCTACCCGCCTCGCGAGCCTGTTGACCAAGAAGTATCCCCACCAGCTTTCCTCGTGGGCCTTATCCTCAGCGTCATCTTCGCCTACTCAGTCGCAGCGTAGTTCGCTCCTGCGCGCCCAGTGCCTAATTTAGAACGTGGCGCGGCTGTTTCGTTCTCGACGGCGCGCGGTTGTGCCGTGTCGCTCACGGATCAAAGAAGTATTCCCACCAGCCCATTCAGAAGCAGTTTGCCAGGCGAGTTGAAGCGTTTTTGTGAGAGGTTCTCGGGAGCCGTCTGGGGGCTCTCTTGAGGTCCTCTGTCGGCGCTCTTCGAGCCCTCTTGGGATTCGTTTGAGGCCTTCCTGGGGCCCTCTTTGAGCCCTCTGGGCGGGTCTGAGAGAGGTCTCTAGGGGCCTCCTTGGCCCCCGTAGGTCAAGAGGAGGGGTGCCCCCAATTCAGGCCCCCCCTCGGAGGCTAACACGTTGCCTCTTGGGGCCTTTTTGGGGCGCTCTCAGGCTGCTCTTGGGGCTCTCTTGGGCCCCCTCTTGGGGGGCTTTGCTGGGCCGTATTGAGGCCATCTTGAGGCCTCGGAATCCCATCAGGAGCGAAAAAGGCTATAACGCAATAGTCATGTATGTTTTATAGGGTCCCAGCGACACCTAATGTGGGGTCCTCCTTGGTCTCACGTATCGGCCCCTACCGGCCCTTATCAAAACCCATTGCGCACACGTGCACGCGGCGCACCCGGCCCTTAACTTTTAACCACCCGGCCTTTACCTTTGGACCACCCAGCCTTAATTTAGGACCACCCGGCCCTTAACTTTTGAGCACCCGGCCCTTAACTGTGGACCACCCGGCCCTTAACTTTCGGCCGCCCGGCCCTTAACTTTTGAGCACCCGGCCTATCACTTTTACTTTCTCGGATACCTCCGAATTGACTTGGCCCCGCGGGCCTTGAATTTGCGTGCCCAAAGCCAAGTCCGTGACCAAAATTATCCATCCTTAATGGCCCCTCGTCCTCCCAGTCCTCCCGTCTACCGACCCCCGTCTTCCTCCTTTTCCGTCCTCCCTGCAATCCATCTCATCCATGCAGCCCTTGTTCCCCATTCCTCCCTCCTCCCTTCTTTGCGTTATCTCCTTTGTCCCCCACCCCCCTTCCCATGGGATAGCTTTGCGGGGGCAGGGGAGGGATGGGGGGGATAGGAAGGAGTGATGTCAGTGTCCCCATAACTCATAACGGACGCTAGGGGGCTCTATATTCTAAGTTCTTCGTGGTTGCTTCAGTAAGCTGTGCGACAGTTCTACGAGTTCAAAGAAGTGGAAGAGTTTCTTTGTTTTGTGCTCCTCTGGGATTGCGAGGTCTTCGAGGCGGCTATGCCTCGTCCCACTCGCAATTCTCCTCCTCCTCCATTCTTCCCCTTCCCTTCCCTCCTCCCCCCATTCCGTCTCCTATCTCGCGTACCGAGACGTTTCTCCGGAGGGCGGTTCCTGTCGATACGCTTCTCCAGAAGCCGGTTCCTATCGAGACGCTTTCCCGCAACAAAATCAGCCCGACGAGAGGCTTTCACATCGTTTCCTCGCTCGAAGTCGTTCGGTTGGCGCGGCCATGCGCCACTCGTGGGAGGGGGCCCCCTGATGACGAACAAGTTCGTTGCCACCGCCGTAGTTTCGCTAGGGATTGCGGGGGTCGGGAGGCCGAGCGTGCCTTCGCACAGCGATTCGGGCATGACCTTTCACGCGCGGGCCTGGTCCGGATTGCGCAGCGCGCGCTGGGAAAGGTGGATGGGGGAGGGCGGGTAGGCAGGAGGCGGAGTACGTCGAAGAGGCGGAGGAAGGACGGCTAAGTAAGGGAGACGGGCAGGAAGGAAATTGGTGGGGGCTCCAGGGGCTCCTCGAAGCTTGCGCAGGATTTTGACATTGTTTTTGCGGGGGGCCAGTGGGGTCTACATAGTCTTGGGGAGGTCTGAGGAGGTCCAAGGTGTTTCCAGGAGGGCTCGGAGGTACTAAGGGGTTAGGGGGCTCTCAAGGGTTTTAGGTTTTGGGTTTCTTCCCCTACTCCCCGTCCGTCAATGCTTACCTCCTCCCCCCTCCCCCTCCTCATTATTTGCTTTGCTTCTACGGTCATTGATGTGCGGGCTTTTCGGCTTCTCGGTCCAATCTGTCCCGCTCGTTTCTTGCCATTCCTGGGGGCAATCGATGTGGCGGTCGTTTCTGGGCCCATCGGTAGGACCCCTCGGTCGGTCCGTTTTCGCCCCCTTCGGCGCCCTCGGTCGGTCAGTAGGCCTCGAGTAAGCCACCCTGAGGGCAATGTAGCGGGGCACAGTGCTGCAGAGTGCAGCGTCGGCCCAACCTCCCTCTTGATTGGGAGAGCGGATTTACTAGCAACGGTGGGCGCGAACGTGTCGGTTCCGACCCCCCTTGGAGAGCGGGATCATCATCATCATCACCACCATCATCATCATCATGGATTCCCTTCGGGGGTCATCCGTTAAAATTGGAACGATACAGAGAAGATTAGCATGGCCCCTGCGCAAGGATGACACGCACAATTCGAAAAGTGTATACAATCATCATCATCACCATCACCATCATCATCATCATCATCATCATCATCATCATCATCATCATCATCATCATCATCATCATCGGCATCATTATCATAATCATCCGTCCGCGTAGCCATTTGGGTTCTTGTTTAGGCTTGTAAGCCTTTAGAGCTTGTGCCCCATGGTGGACTGGCTGGCGGCCGTTTCGGCGGAGCTGTCGGATGACAGCGACGCTGAGTGCCCAGCAGCCGCCGTAGCACCTGCTGCACCGGCCGTTGGGCAGGCCACGGCGCATGCTGCAGCAGCTGCTGGACAAACGCGGCCTTGGTAGAACAGGTGTACCCAGGCGCCAGTGCGGTCGTGGCGACAGCAATCGCACGAGAATCACGAAAGCGAAGGCGGCCTCGCATGGGAGATGTTCCGGTGCGGCCCCGGGTCCCAGGCAACCCTCGCGCCCGCTCCCAGCTGGACCATGCATGGCTGAGTGTCAAAATGAACCTTGCCAAAACGAAGCGGAGGGAAACGTACTTTCAGACTGTGGGACACACCAATGTGGAGATGACTTGCGACATGATTCGGAACCACTCTGCCCTGCGCTTGAAGGGCTTGCAGCACGCTCGCATAGCCCCATACTTGAAAAAGAAGTGCCGGCGGAAAGCGAGTCAAAGATTGGCAGCTTCTTTAGCTAACGCTACGAAGATGCACATCATCACGAAGTACCACGCCAGCGCCGCGAGGAAGGCTGACATCCGCGCCCTGGAAGCCAAGCCTCGCAGCGTATCGAGCCGGGCAATGGCCAGCTTGCCGCAGGTGTTACGCATAGCATATGACCCCATGCTCAGAGCCTTCGATGTTGGAAGGGCGCATGGCGTGTCCAGACAGGTTGTGTACAGGTCGCGGCACGTCACAGCATATGCCTACGCATGGTACCAGAAGTGGGTGGCCAATACTCTTATGCACGGCATCCAGGACACCAAGCTCACGTACTTCTACGAGACCTTGATGTTCGACGGCACCAAACACGTTATGTCCCTGCCATTCCACAGCGCGTTGTCGACAGCGCAGCAGATCTCCAGCTACGAAGTTCTCGTTGTGCGCCGATTGCTTTACTGGGGATTCCCCAATGGGACAGACGGCTACATGGAGTTGGTATGTCCATTGATCCCTTGTTTGGGAAACGATTCGGGTACTATTTGGGACGCCATCCACTGCCACGTCACCAGCAAGGCGATTGGGGAATTGACCAGCGCTCTCGCCAGGAGGGCCGACTTTGCCGTGCGGTTTCGGTCGTGCGACGCAGCGGCGCCCAATGCCCGTTTCCTTGCCCACGAGGCCAACCCTGCGAGTCAAGTCTTCGGGCCCAAAGAGATACCAGAGAATCTGTATTGCCTCGTGCACCAGAATCACCTCGCCATCGGTTTCTTAATCAATTTGCTCGGTATGTCCATTTGTTCAGCGCTGTACTCATCCAGCCTCTTGTTACGGACTGGGGGTTATTTTATGCGGCTGATCCTACGCGTTCAGCAGTATGTTCGCGAGAACGCCCGCCCGCTCTCGCACCCTGCAGGCGCGGCGGACATCCAGGCGGCAAAGGATTTCATAAAGTATTTCTCTGCACCACAGAGCCGCAATGAGGACCGGGGGGACCCGGATACAGAAGCAGACGATGTTCAGTGGCAGCAGTGGGAGTACTTCATCGGAGTCTTTAACGGCGGTTTGACGAGTTGGTTCTCGTCTGGGTATCTATTGCATCACTGCGCTGGGCCTTCGTGCTGCAAGGGGGGCTGGGATGAGACGGTATGGAAGATGACCCAGGCGATCATCAGGACCATTTTTCGGCACCGGCCGCCAGTCCCAGTTCTGGCCAGGTGGACGAAGACCAGGCCAGCAGCGCATTTCCATTTGATCGGCGCTAGCGCCCATTCCATCTTACCTGGGTTGATGGTCAAGGCTTTCGAGGCTCTGCGCGCGGAGCTCGACCAAGCTGCGGCTGATGCCAGCCAGCACTCCAAGGCGAAGATGGATGATGAGCTCGCGCGGGAATTCTCTTGGAATGCCGCTTCTGGCAAGAGGGTCACGGCCATTCAGGAGCGGCGGGCGGATCCGCATTCGCGCTTGAACTTGCTGTTGTACGCTGTGGTTCTCGAGCCGATGTTCCTGATTACCCATTGGCTGCTCGACCGCGGCGGCGAGCCTGCCCGAAGTGACGCGAGACGCAGAGATCCCCCCGCGCTGGATTGGGTCCACCCTGACTTCTCCCCGGCCTACAGGGCCATGCAGTTCTTCAGCACCGCGCTCGCGCAGAGGTCGGCGGTCATCACGTGGATTTGGCTACTGGCAGGGCATGCGTCGCTCGCTTCGTTCCTCCAGGACACGGTGCTCGTGCGGCGAGTGCGCAAGTATTTCCTCGTCGCCAGCGGGTGGGTCTACTGGAGGCACTGGTTGCCGGCGACCTCGCACCCCCTCCGACTGGCTCGCTTAGTGGACAAGCGGCTCTCGCTGGAGAGGCGCCTCGCAGAAGCTGCGTATCTCACGTCGCTTCTGAAGTGCTGCTTGAGCAACCTGGCCGCTGCCGTCAGCGCTGAGCTCGAGGACCAGGACAGCGCCGTGCTGGTGTCATCGGGTCCTGCGGTTTTCGAGGAACACCCCCCAACGCATAGGGAAGCCAAGTCGGGGTCTCGCTTTTTTATCCCGCGTTCCGCCGGGCCTGGGCAAGGGGCCGGGCAAAGGGGGGCACGGCGGCGGTTGGCGGGGTCGGGGGGCGCGGCTGAAAGCCCGATTTCGAGTTGGCCTTCCTTCGCGTTGGGCGCGTGTTCTTGGGTGCCCCAGGTACCTGGCAGCGCCGTCTCTGGTTCTTTTTCGTGGCCCTCCAGATGCACACAGGCGTGCCTGCTGGCCCGAAGCTGCCCCTGCTCGAGGTGGGGCGCCCCGCGCTTGCGACGCGTCGTCGGCATGCACCGCTCGCGCACTATGCTCCTCCAGCGCGGGTCGGATCGGAGTCCCACGCGAATCCGCGTGCGCAGGAGCTCATGTCGACAATCGCAGAGATTTCAAGCGCGGGGTGCCTTGTCTCGAGCGGGCGGCCCTCGGGCCCGCTGTTTGCCCAGGTTCTTTGGAAAACAAGCATGCCCGCAATTCGAAGCATGCGGCTGGTGACTGCAAGTCGTTCGCATCCCTAATGGCCTCCTACATCAACGCAGAGGCCAAAGGCGTCATGGCCAAAGCAGTGGACGGGCACCCCGAGCGCCGAACCCTACCCGCCCCGACAGCAGCCGGCCCAGACGGCAACGATCAAAGTCCTTTGTCAGTTGTGCCCGCGGCGAGCGCACAACGGAGCGAGATGGAGCGTTTGGCTGCCTTCGTTCGTTCGGCTGTGCAGCTCTATCACCAGGATTGCCAGAAGCGGGATCGGCGACTGGGCGTGGCATTCAACCCGACAGCCAAGGAGTACTGGAGACAGGTCAAGGTAGAGTACTCCCAATTGACCACTGAAGTGCGGGAGTCGTATGAGAAGAAATATGTCGCTCTGGAAAACTTCAGGCAAAGCCAGAAGCGAGCAAGTGCAGCTCTGGCTGCGAGCTCAAGTGCTGCCACGAACTCGACAGCGGCAACCCCGGACTCGCAACTGATGGGGCTCGAGCCATCTTCCCTTATGTTGCGAACGGTCGCCTCTGCGGACGGCTGCAAGTCGCCCCTCCAGGGTCAAATCGTGGGCATCGGGTCTTGCCGGGCTCTCGAGCTCGTCAGTTGCCCGATGCCCGTGGCTGCCATCGAGAATTTCGTGAAGATGAAGCGTGGCGTACATAAGGCAAGTCAAGAATTCAGGGTGTCAGGGAACACGTGCATAGCGTGCGACCGCGGAGCAGTGCCGAAGAAGGTTCAGTATGCGTGTCAACCGTGCCCGCCGTCAGGTTGTCTGCGAGATGGCAGGGCGGCGGCTACCAAGCTGGCCCCAGTCGTGCTGAGATTTTTCGCGTCTGCGGTGGCCGAAAAAGGCGGCCCGCAAGCTTCCAGCAACGCAGATGCCCTCTACAGCTTCGAGGTGTACTCTGGGCAACGATTGCTGAGGCAACAGTACGCGAACCTGGTCATCGCTGCAGGGCCCACCGGCAAGCCAAGCAGTCAGCTCTTTGCACTCTGCAGCCCTGCGTCGGGAGCGGTATTGGTGCCTCCTTTATCAAGGGAGTCGCACGCTAACCGAAGAGTTGCCCTCCAGTGCGACCGCTTCGTGCCGAGCGGGCGCGGGAAGGATTACTTCGAGAGTACTGTGGGGCCCGTGAAGCACGTCAACCACAAGCAGCTGGCTGCGCTACTCTTGGCAAAAGACGGGGAGAATCACTTCCCAACCCGCGTGGTGTCACGCGAGCTGTCTTGGGACCCAGTTGGTTTGTGCGCGATGCGCATCAGGCGCGTCGTCGCCGGCACTCGCGGGGAGCGTTCGCTGGTTGCCCCCGCCCCCAAGGCAGAAGCGAAGGCCAAGGCAAGATCGAATGCCAGAGCGAAAGTGGACTGGCTGGCAGCACTGCAGCGCAGCGACTCCGAAGACGAGCAACCTGCATTTCTCGACGGAGTTTTGCACGACGGGCTCGGCGATGATGCCGGAGTTGCTGCGGGCCCAGATGATCCTGGCGGCTCCGGGGCAGCCGAGACGAAGGACGACCTTGCTCGGCTGCACGCGGCATTCAAGGAGCTCGAGGACACCTGGGCTGGAGCAGGCGTCGCCGCCGAGAAGGCCTTGCACAGTATCCTCAAGGAAGCAGCGGACGCGAAGCAGGCAGACGAGCTGGAACTCCTGTCGAGCGGGCCCGACCCTGCAGGGCCAAGCGGAGGGGCCGCGGACTCCGGCGGCGGGCCGGCAGCGTCGAGCGGAGGAGCTGCAGGGTCTATCGGGGGGGCCCCGCCTTCCAAAAAAGAGCTTCTCTCGGCGGCTTCGGTGGAGGAGTTCGAGAGGGCATATGGTGTGCAATTGACATTTGTGTTCTTCAACAGCTCCTTTATCGTGAAGAACGCTGCCAATGGCGCCAACCTGGGTAACATCTATACGTTCGGCGGCAACTCGGTCAAGGGTGTATGTCAAGGACGAGGCCATGGCAGTGGTTGCTCTTGTTGGGTAATGCCGTATGGCGAGTGGCTCGGGGCGTTCGGCGACGTGCTGGGGTGGCTCAGTTACGCCACGCACGGCGAGGGCACCAGCAAGACGGACCACACAGCAGCCGCTGCCGATATCCGGGCCAAGTTCAGAAAGACATGATGGGATATCGGCGGCCAGCGAAAAGCGCATCGATAGGAACTCGCTTTTTCGGCCAGCGAGAGATTCTCCAGCGCGTGGCAAAGTCCACAGACGTAAATTGCGACCCAGTGCTCGGGCCCAATGAGCAGTGCGTCCGCTGGAAAGTGGCAATGTCATCGGATGGCCGGCACCCAGTGATAGCAGTGGTGAATCCAGGGAACGTTGATGCTTCTGTGAGCTTCGAGAACCGGATGTTGGCATTCATGTTTGCAACCGACGAGTCCTTCCGACAAGCTATGGCGCTTCCACGAGATCCTCTCCTGATGGCTTGTGGCAACCAGCGTTGCGTGCATATTGGGCACATATCCCTTGCCGTTGGTTAGGCTGTGAGTGCGCGGCGACGACGAGAGTGCGGCGCTCTCGAACTGTTTGGGGTGCGACCACCGGCGACGCATGCATGTCCCGCACGTCGGGGGGGCCTGTCATCTTCTGCCTGCTGCAGTGCGCGAGCGTCGTCGGTCATCCATTTGTGAGCTATTCAATCCCAGCCTGAAACGAGGAGGCAACTTTAAACGAGGTGAGGGGGGGGCCTCGCTGGTGACTCAGCACCCTGGCGCCCGAAGCCTAAACTCGCCAGGGGCGAGTGTGGGGGGGGGGCCCCCTTGAGAGCCCCCAGGGCCGTTCTCCTCATCATCCCCTTTCCTCCCCCTCCTCGCAACTTTTCCTTTTCCCTAGTCCCCCCTACCGACCCGCCTCCTCCCCCTCCCCCTCCTCATCCTCGTCCTCCTCCTCCTCCCCCTCCCCCCCCGCCATCTCCCTTCGGCCACAGGGTCGCCGGAGGGGTACCAACGCCCTGGTTGGCCCAGGTGGCGCACGCGGCACGGCACCCCGTGGCTGTGTTTTTGTTCGGCGCCCTCACCTGCCCCCCGCTCTCGCCGTGTCGACGGCAGGATTTCGGCGCGACTCCAGGGCCGCCCAGCCCGGGACCAGCGTCCTTGGCCCCCCCCCATCGGATGTTGCCAAAGGTGTCTTTGGCCCAAGGTGCCCGCCAGTTTTTCGTGCCGCTTTGGGGGCCCAGGGCCCAGTGGGCCTGGCTTTGGGGGGCGCGGGGGCCTCCCTGGAGAAAACGTTCGGGCGCCTCAGGCCAAGGGCACGTTTGGCAACGCCCGACCCCTCCGCGGCGCGGCGCCGGCGACGTCCAGATGGGGCTCAAGAAGGCCGGCCGCCCGCCCCGGCCAGCGGCCCTCCGCCTCCTCCCCCTCCTTTTCCCTTTCCTCTTCCCCCTCTTCCTCCCCCTCCCCCTCCTCCTCCTCCTCCTCCGCACTTCGAGCGCAAGAACTAGGTAGATGGCTTTGCCGAGGCAAGGTGCCATCATGTGCTGATCATGACGTAATTGAGGTTCGCCTTGTATAACGACGGCGCACCACATGGTATAATGTTGGATCGCGCCGGCACGCTGTCCCCGAGAGCCCCAAGCCGATGTAGTTGAGAGCATATTTCCCGAGGCGCTTCTAATTTCCCTGAACACGTTTGTAGGCAATTCCTCCTTTTTTCTCATAAAATCCCAAAGAGCAGCGTCCCCCGCATATGCACAGACACACGGCCTGCACACAATGTTGAGGGCGGATATACATGACGATCATGATCAACACCTTGGTGGAATATATGTTTAACATGAACCATGTGTTATGCGTGAACGTTCATCCCGAATGCGATAAACTATCTGGCCGCAACTGATGTGTAAGGTTACATTGGCAATGAACGTGAAGTATTCCCCATACGAATGACTTATTTTAATATGTACACGTACGGATATGCTGGGGAAACAACAACCAAATGTCGTGGACATCGTCAACGAGGGAGCTGCGGTACAGGGTTCCTCCGGGGTTCCTGAGAGCGCACTGCAGTAAAGAGAATGCAGTGCCAAAGCTGCGGTGGGTGCGTGCGCGCGCGTGCTTGCGCGCGTGTGCGCACGGTCTGGCATGTGCGTGCGTGCTCGCATTTCAGGCAAGGGACACGCACACACACACGCGCCAGTGGCGCCAGAGGTGCGCGCGCGTGGCGCCTAAGGTGCGCGGCGCGGCGCCAAAGGTGCGCACGCGGACAACCGGAACGCGGTAGGGAAGCACCGCCCGGCCGGGGGAGGGACACAACCAATGGCGGGCCCGGCCGCGCAAACAGATGGCGGCGGGCTGGGCCCGTCAGGGTTTCGCCCCCCCCCCCCTGTCGGTGCGCGGCACTTCCCCACGTTTGGCCGCAAACGCGTCTGTCTCGCGTCGGGGGGGCCCCTGCCCCTGTCGGCCTCGCCTGCCCCGGCTTTGGGCAGGGAGAAAAAGACTTTTCCCGGTAAAATCGGACTTACCCCGGGAAAATCGGACATTTCCCGGTAGAACCCTCTCAGAGTCTGAGAGTCTGACAGTGCGAAAGTCTGAAAGTATACGAATATGAGAGGCTTCTGGGAAGCTTCTGAGAGGCTTCTGAGAGGCTTCTGCGAGGCTTCTGAGAGGCTTCTGAGAGGCCCTTGAGAGGCTTCTGAGAGGCCCTTGAGAGGCTTCTGAGAGGCCCCTGAGAGGCCCCTGAGAAGCCCCTGGGAGGCTTCTGAGAGGCTTCTGAGAGGCTTCTGAGAGGCTTCTGAGAGGCCCCTGAGAAGCCCCTGGGAGGCTTCTGAGAGGCTTCTGAGAGGCTTCTGAGAGGCTTCTGAGAGGCCCCTTCCGCTGGCCGCGCCCCGCTCGAAGAGCTTTGGAATTGGCCCTCGAAGGTTCCTACTCCTCGAAGATTCGGGCGCAGAAACATCGCGCTAGGCGGGGGTAGACCTGGGAAGTGTGACCCGAATAGTCCGAGGCTCTCCCCCTGAATATTCTTTCGCATGAAAAAAGAAAGGAACCGTCAGATCCGTCGAAAATCTAAAGCTCTTGAATTGAAGTTGTTTCCTGGGACTCTCGTGGGGGTCCTCTATATAACGCCCAGGACTCGGGGCTGCGGACCTGTTTAAAGAGCATGTGCATTCTATAAAGAGAACTCGGAGAGACCTCAGAACAATCAGTGCCTCGCGGCACGGTGACTGATGTCATGTATTGGAGGTTCTGGGGCGCTCGACGACACTCCACTCAGTGCCCGTGGCACGATGGCGGTTGCGATGCCTAGGGCCAGGGAGAAAGGGAAATGAGCTGTGAGATGGATGACATGATGGTTTAGTCGATCCATGGCCGCGCCCGGCTCAGCAGACCACTGTCATCCACAGCCATTTTTGGTTCGAGGGCTGGCATCAGGTCAGGGGCTAGGCGCTCTGAGGACTTACATCGCGGAAGGCCTCCCCCCCTGCAGGCCATCGCACCTGAAGCGCAGACATGGAGATGCCAGCCGAGTACGTAGGCAAGGACAGTTTCTTCGGAGGCACCCCGCCGCTTCCGCAGGCAGCTGGCTACGCAATCGTCCTGGGCTTCGGTGCCTTCTTCTCGGTGTTAACGACCATCATGGTGTACTTGGACAAGACCGCCAACGGCACAGTAATCACCTCGGAGTTCTTCAACACCGCGGGCAGGAATGTGAAGACGGGGCTCACAGCGTCGGTCATCGTGTCGCAGTGGACCTGGGCTGCAACGCTGCTGCAGTCCTCCAACGTGGCCTGGAATTACGGCGTCTCTGGCCCGTTCTGGTACGCCAGCGGCGCCACCATCCAGGTGCTCCTGTTCGGTATCCTCGCCATCGAGTTGAAGAGGCGGGCACGGACGTGCCACACGGTCTGCGAGCTGGTGTACGTGCGCTGGGGCAAGGCCGCGCATTTGACCTTCATCTTCTTCTGCCTGCTCGCCAACGTGATCGTGACGTCGATGCTGCTGCTGGGCGGCGCCGCCACCGTGAACGCGCTGACGGGCGTGGACACCGACCTCGCCTCCTTCCTCATCCCGTGGGGCGTGATCCTGTACACGGCGGCTGGCGGTCTGAAGGCCACGTTCATGGCTTCCTACTTGCACACGGCAGTCATCTTCTTGGTCCTCGTGGTCTGCGTATACACCGTGTACGTCAAGGAATACTCTTCGAACATCATCTACGACAATCTGCAGGCGATCTCGGGCATGAGCGCGGCGCAGTGCGAGAGTCGCTTCTCTACGGGCGGGGCAACCTTCTACGAGGCGGGGAGCTACTCGTGCGGCCCAGTGGTCGACAACAACGACGGCTCGTACCTGACAATGCTCTCGCTGGGCGGCCTCAAATTCGGCATCATCAACATCGTGGGCAATTTCGGCACCGTGTTCGTGGACCAGTCCTACTGGCAGTCCGCCATCGCTGCCAAGCCGGCCAGCGCGCACAAGGGCTACCTGCTGGGCGGCCTGGTGTGGTTCACCATCCCGTTCGCACTGGCCACCTCTCTGGGTCTGGCTGGTGTGGCGCTCGGCTTGCCCATCACCGCGGCGGAGGCTGGCTCTGGCCTTGTGCCGCCGGCCACCGCCGCGCACCTCTTCGGTGATTTCGGAGCCGTCATGATGGCCACCATGCTCTTCATGGCCATCACGTCCACAGGCTCCGCGGAGGGCATTGCGGTCTCCTCCTTGATCTGCTACGACGTGTACAGGCGGTACATCAACCCGAGCGCAACTGGCGATCAGATTCTCAAGATCTCCCGCGTCGTCATGGTAGTCTTCGGGCTCGCCATGGGTGCTCTGGGCGTGGCCCTGAACCACATGGGCTTGAACCTGGGTTGGGTGTACCAGTTCATCGGCAACGCCATCGGCTCAGCGGTGTTGCCCCTGTGGAACGTCCTGATGTGGAAGGACGCCAATGCCATGGGCGCCATTGTTGCGGCGTGGGGTGGCATGGTTCTCGCGCTGGCCACCTCTCCTCCTTCTCTCGACTTCGAGGACATCCCTTCTCCTTCTTCTCTGCTCCTGCTCCTCCTCTCTCTCCCCTTTTCGCCTTCTCCTCCTCTCTGTCTCTCTCTGTCTCTGTCCTCCTGCTCCATTCCCCTCTTCCCTTCTCACCTCAGGTCCCTCCTCCTCCCCCCCTCCCTCCCTCCGGGTCTCTCCTCCTCCTCTCTCTCCCTCATCCTCTTCCTGATGATGATGATGATGTTGATGATGCTGATGGTGATGATTGCGCTGGTGATGATGCTTGTGCTGATGATGGTGATCATGATTATGGTGGTGGCGGTGGTGGTGTTGATGATGATGGTGGTGATGATGTTGATGATGATGATGATGATGCTGAGGCCCCTTGAACCCTCTGAGCCCTACGAGCCCGAATGAGGCCTACGAGCCCTACGAGCCCTCTGAGCCCTCTGAGCCCTATGAGCCCTATGAGCCCTCTGAGCCTTCTGCGCCTTCTGCGCCCTCTCAGCCCTCCGAGCCCTCTGAGCCCTCTCTCGCCCTCTCCTTCTGCGGTGATGGAGAGGATGCTGGTGAAGACGGATGGCATCGACGAAGATAATGCCGATGGTGCCGATTATGATGGATGGCATCATCTCTATTTTCCTCGTCCCCATCATGAGAATGGTGCTCATGCTGACGACGACGACGATGGATGATCTGACGATGAGGATGATGGTGATGCTAGTGTTGATGATGATGATGATGGCGATAATGATTATCATGATGATGATTCTGATGATGCTGGTTCTGATGATGCTGATGATGATGATGCTGGTGATGAAGATGCTGCTGATGATGATGATGCTGATGGTGATGATGATGATGAGGATGATGAAGGTGATTCTCTGGTGGACGTATTCATCGTCGTGTGTCTGGCCTCCCTCCTCTCGCCCTCCCCTCCTCGGGATGGTGACGGTGATTGAAAACAAGCTGGAGATGACGGACGGCGCTGACAAAGATAATGCCGATGATGCCGATGATGATGGATGGTATCCTCTCCCTCATCCTCGTCCCCTTGCTGAGGATGGTGGTCATGCTGACGACGACGACGATGGAGGATCTGACGATGATGATGACGAGGGCGATGATGATGACGATGATGATGATGATGACGACGATGATGATGCTAGTGATGGTGATGATGCTGATGATGACGACGATGATGATGATGATGATGATGATGATGCCGATGGGTGTTGGGGCGGGGCGACACCTTTCGTCATTACCACTTCCACAACTTAGTGTCGCATTTTCGTTGTACCGGCCTATCCTCGATTTGAGGCCTGGTTTGGCTCCTTCCTCCCCTGTCGCCTCCCAGTCCCCCTCCGCCTCCATCCGGCGCTCGCACAATTTTGCTCGATGACCGTTCTTCTTTAAGCAGTGGCGGGAACCAGCGTGCTGGGTTCCTCCGTGTTGAAAAAGATGATGGTGATGGTGATGATGATGATGATGATGATGGTGATGATGATGATGGTGATGATGATGTTGATGATGATCATTACGATGATTATTATTATGATGATGATGAAAATGACGATGATGATGATGCTGATGATGATGGTGATTATGATGATGATGATGATGCTGATGATGATGATGGTGATGATGATGATGATGCTGATGATCAGTATGCTGATGATGCAGATGCTGATGATGATGATGGTGATCAGGCCCCCCTTTCCCACTCCCCTTCAGCCGCACCTCATCCTCACTCCCTCTCGGCGGTCATTGGGTCGGCGGTCGGCGGTCGGACCTCCCCCTTTCACCCTTTCACCTCTTCCTCTCTTTCACCCCTCCCCCTTTCACCCCCTCTTCCTCCTCCTCCTCCTCCTCCTCCTCCCTCCTCTAACCTCATCCCGCTCCTCCTCCTACCTCCTACCTCGTCCTCCTACCTCCTCCTCCTCCTCCTACGTCCTCCTCCTCCGACTTCCTCCTCCTATCTCCGCCTCATACCTCTATGAGCCCCTGAGCCGCATGAGCCCCCTCCTGCCCCCTCCAACTTCCACTCCTCCTGCCCCCCTCCTCCTGCTCCCATGCTCCTGCTCACCTCCTCCTGCCCCCCCCCTCCTGCTCCCCTCCTCCTCCCCTTCCTGCTCCCCTCCTCCTGCCCCCCCTCCTGCCCCCTCCAGCTTCTCCTCCTCCCCCCCCCTTCCTGCGCCCCTCCTGCCGCAGGACTACGGTGACATCAGCGACGCGTTGTTCGGTGACTTCGGCATGCAGATCTTCGTCAAGACGCTCGCGGGCCAGACCATCACTTTGCACGTGCAGGCCAGCGACAGCGCTCGCAAGATTAAAGCAGATATTCAAGGTAGGGCTGGCACTCCCACAGCTATGCAGCGCCTTGTCTTCGCGGGGAAGCAGCTGGATGACGACACGCCGCTTCAGCATTTTAACGTGCAGGAGGGGTCCACGCTGCAGCTCGTGTTGCGCCTGCGAGGCGGCATGCGGCGGCGCCCTGCCGCGGCGCCGGCAGCCGACCTGCGGCGTCCTGCTGCGGCGCCCGCCGCCGACCCTCCTGGGTCGAGCTCCGGTGGACAGCATGCGCCACCGCCGCCACTGGGACCTGCCGCAGGCGACGTCGACATCCCCGAGGCCCCGGTTGTCCCTGCCTATCCACGTAAGAAGGTGGCGTGGGATCCACCGCTCCCGCTCTCGAACTATTCTGACTTGGGAGGCACCTTCGCGTCCAGAGCACTCGCATACCAACACGTTGGCGTTCGGCTGCGCGTGCGGGGCTGCAAAGCCACGGTCCGAGGGGGAACGGGGACTCACGCCGACATGATCCATCGCCCTCCTCGTCTTTCTCCTCCACCTCCCTCCTCCTCCTCCTCCACCCGTTCGGCGCGAATCCCCGTTCTCCGGAGGTCATTTCCACCAGCGAGCACGCTGTGTACCTCCACTGCAAGCATTGGGATTGCAGCAGGAACCCTTGCGGGTGGAAGGCCCTTCTACGTAAAGTGCCTCATTCCGCTGATGGCACGTGGGAGTTGTACACGAACGGCGTGGCCCACAACAACGCGAACCAGGCTGGGGCGCGAGGTGTGGACACGCTTGCACAACGCGAGGAGATCCTGAAGCAGCTCCGAGCTACCCCATCAACAAGGCCCCGATCCGCCCTCACTGCAGTGCGCGGCAACCCGGCTGTTCCCGACGAGTGCATTGACTTGGCCAAGATCCAGCTGTACAAGAAGCACCTCTTCAGCGCCACGGTTCTCCACAAGCAGGACCTCGGCGATC
>CAUYUJ010019999.1:71962-76962 GCA_963575745.1 Prorocentrum cordatum
AGGAGGAGGAAGGGGACAGAACAGCTATAGTGGCTGAAGGCAGAAGCGCTTTGCGCGGGCGCGCCATGCCATCCGGCCTTCCTGCCATATCTGGCGCAGGGCGTCTTTGCCGCCAGCTAATTCGCACGCCACGCTAGGCCTCCGGGAGGCCCAAAAAGGCGAAAGCGAGGCCAGGGTGGCGGCATCGGTACAGTCAAGTCGCAGAATAAGGATGCGCGGTGAGGATACGTAAGGGTGCAGGCAGTGGCCTTGTAAGGCCATGTTGGCGTTTTCGAGCGGGGTTGGCCAGCGAGAGTCGCCAAGGATGAAGGATGCTGCAAGGGCAATTCGCCCTGGAAAATTGCCCATCCTCAAGCCGCAGGCCATGCAAAGGAGCGCCTTGTACGTGAGCGGCACGCATGGAACACAAACATCCCATGTGCACACGAACCCCCAACAAGCACGGAGAGCACACTGCAAAAGGGTACCCTCCACGAACCGGGCCTCGGCCCGACCGCACCACCCCCTCCCTCCCCCGCGCTCCACGTCACGAAGATGCCCCCGCGCCGCTGGCCGTACCGCGAGCAGTCGGCGCGGGTGAGCTCCACCTGCTTGGGGGAACCGGGAGTTGGAGGCCTGGAAATTGGCACCAACACCAACACAGGGGGGTGCCTCCACAGGGGGAAGATGATCCTGGACTTCGGCGTCGGTGGTAATACTTCGGCCACTTTGGAGGCCAGAAGATTACCACCATCGCCGAGATCGGCATCTTCTTCCCTCGATGGAGGCACAGTGCCGATATTGGTGTTGGTGTCATACTCTAGGCATGCGAAAGAGGCGCCGAGGCCGCTGCTCCCCGGACCCCTCCCGGGGCGCGCTCTGGCCCGAGCCCCGAAGCGACTCCGGCGGGGGCGACGAGGGCCACCCAGGAAGCCTCTCAAAGGGGAGCAGCATGAATAGGAAGGCTAGAGGTATCGGTACCTCCTCCTCCTCCTCCTCCTCCTCCTCCTCCTCGCGCTCCTCGCTCTCGCTCTCTCATCATATCTGCCTCCTCCTAGCTTGAGGGAGATGTGCAAATTTGGCGTTGAGTCGCCTGTCACGTTGGATCACACGCTCCTCCTCCTCCTCGCTCCTCCGTTGTCGCCGCCCTCGGAGCCTCGCGCACGTCGCGCGCGGGCGCGGGGCACTCCACGTGCGCGGCGGCGTCCACCCGCGGCGCGCCGGGGTCCTGCTCCCGGAGCGCGGTGGAGTGCCGGGCGGCGAGCCGGACCCTCTTAGGGAGCAGAAGATTGAAGGGGCCCAAGGACACACAAAGAAATACACACAAATAAAACTGTTCACCATATTTTCCCATATTTTCTGGGTTTCTGTCTTCCCCCCCACTTCCCATATTTTCCCATATTTTCTGGAGAATCGACGATTAATTGTGTCTGTGTGTTTCTTTTCCTCCTGAAAGAAAGATGGGGCCCCAGACAGGATGGCGTCGTAAAAAAATCAGAACGGGAGGTTTCTCGCTATTTTCGGCCCCTGGGGCCCTTCGCCGGGCCTCGGGGCCGTCCAAAAACGAGTCGGGACGAAGAACCGGCCCCGGGGAAAGGGTCTGGACTTCCAGGGGCGCCGTCCTGAAAAAATCAGGACGTCGCATGTCTGGGGCTAGGTCGGGCCTGTCCCTCTACAGGAGCAGATTGTCAAACACAAAGTTAAATACTCTGGGGAAGATTGTTTGACAGCTTTTCATCCATTTGGGACCCTCTCAGAGAGCAGAAGATGGGGTTAGGTCGGGCCTGCCCTGACTCCAGATCCGCCCTACTTTGGCTTTTTGTTTTCCAACGTAAACCTGCGTCGGCAATCCTCCTATAAGAGGCCGAAAAAGTAGGGCGGATATTTCTGCACCCAGCATAAAGTAGGGCGGAAATCCACAGAAGTAGGGCGGAAACAGCAGCAGAAAAGTAGGGCGGAAATTGGCATCAGCGGGGCTTGAAAAGTATGGCGGAAAATCCAAGCCCTACTTACGAATTTTCCCAAAGTAGGGTGGATCCGGAGTCGGGCCTGTCCCTCTACAGGAGGAATACTCAAAGACAAAATTAGAGACTCTGGGGAAGATTGTTTGACAGCTTTTCATCAATTTGGGACTATGTTTCAAGCATTTGTCACCCAAAATCCCCCTGTAGGGGGACAGGCCGGACCTAACAATAGGGGAACGAAGGATGACATCAACATCAAAACTCGGAGGTCCGCGCGGATTTCTCGGATCCGCGCTGGACCCCCCTGCCTGGCGCGCGGAGCGCGCCAGGGGCGGCGCCGGAGGCGCCGCCTGCAGGGGGCCCCAGCGCGGACCCGAGAAATCCGCGCGGACCTCCGAGTGTTTATTTCTATGTCATTCCTCGCTCCCCTAGAAAATCCACCCTTATAAGAATCACCCCGACACGGGAAGCCGTTTAGCGAACGCACCCATAGAAGGAACCTAGCGGGGCGGGTCCGGGTGGCTTTTCCTCCCTTGACCTCTGCCGGGAGAGCTGCCGCGCCAGGGAGAGCATCCTTTGGGGGCGCTGCTTGTGAATGGGGGGGCGATAGAACCTCCTCCTCCTCCTCCTCCTCCTCCTCCTCATCTCCTCTCCTCCGCCTCCGCCGCCTCCTCCTTCCACCGCCTCCTCCTCCTCCCCCTCCTCCTCCTCCTCCGCTCCCCTCCTCCTCCGCCTCCTCCCGCCTCCGCCTCTCCGCCTCGCCCTTCCCGCCTCCTCTCCTCAGAGCTCTCCCTCCGGCCGCGGTCAACTGTGTCACACCGGGCGTGCTCGGCCCCGGGGCCTCAGCAGCTTCCGTGAAAAACAGGGCGCAGAGGAGAGAGAGAGGCGGGGCCCATGGGCTCCTCCTCCCTCCTCCCTCCTCCTCCTCCTCGCTCCTCTCCTCCTTATCCCGCCTCATCATCCTCCCTCCTCCTCCTCCTCCTCCTCCTCCTCCTCCTCCTCCTCCGGTCGTGGTTTTCTGCGGCGCTGCAGCTCTGCTGCAGCGCGCCGGATCTCAGGGAAGGAAGGGGGGCAGAAAGAGAGAGAGAGAGGGAGAGAGGGAGAGGGAGACGTGCGCCCGTCGTGCCCCAATGTGGGCCCCCGGGGGCCCGGGGGTCCCGTTCGGAGCCCCTTTCTTCCAGGGCACAAGGGGTGCACCTTTCCTTCCCCTCCCCCCGCTGACTACCTACCAGACCACCCCAAGCCAACCCGAAGACCCGAATATCGGGTTGGGGGGGGTATGGGCGCCATATGTGTTTTTTCAATGTTCCCCGACCCCTCCCACTGGAAATGGAGGGCAAATTGAGGACTGCGGGTTGGGCTGGGGTGGTGTTGTGGGTGGTCATCCCCCTCTCCCCGACTTCGGATCCGCCGTACACTCGTGGTTTTCGCAGGCAGGGCGGAAACTTCCGCCCTGCTTGTTGAGCTCCTTGGATGCCGATGTCCGCCCCATATTTTGCCGTCGCTGCTTCCGCCACACACTTCTGCGGATGTATCCGCGCTATCTCTTCCTGAGGCGGACATTTCTGACTACCTACCAGACCACCCCAACCCAACCCGAAGACCCGAATTTCGGGTTGGGGGGGGTACGGGTTCCATATGTGTTTTCTCGATGTTCCACGACCCCCCCCAACTGGAAATCGAGGATAAATTGGGGCCTTCGGGTTGGGTTGGGGTGGTTTGGTGGGTGGTGAATTTCCAGCATACTGTTTCGCATTGTTTGGGGTGCATTTCCGACACAACTCCAAGTCGGAACGTCAACCAAAGTACGGCGGAGCCGACGCAAGGGCTCCCCCCACTTGTGCAGAAGAAGAACAGGCCACACCAGCGTAAACTTCTGGCGCTCCGCGCGGATTTCTTGGATCCGCGCTGCGCGCCAGGGATCCAAGAAATCCGCGCCAAGGATCCAAGCGGATCCAAGAGATCCGCGCCCAGGGAATCCGCGCCAGGGATCCGAGAGATCCGCGCCGCGCGGATTTCTTGGATCCGCGCCAGGGATCCAAGAAATCCGCGCGGAGCGCCAAGAGTTTCTGCTTGTGCGGCTCTTTGTTCCTTCGAATGCCTCGCCCGCCCCATTCGGGGATGGACAGACCTCCCTTTAGCAAAACGTGGTTTAGTGAAAACGACCTAAAACCCAAGCCTGGCGGGCGCAAGCCTGGGGAAAACGACGGCCACGGCGCCCTCTCGAGAACCGAGAACGGACAATTCACTCATCGACGTGTCACTGTTGGGGGCTCTGTCCACCCCCGACCGCGCCGCGCGGATTTCTTGGATCCGCGCCAGGGATCCAAGAAATCCGCGCGGAGCGCCAAGAGTTTCTGTTTGTGCGGCTCTTTTTCCTTCCCAGACCCCCGACGTCCTGATTATTTCAGGACGGCGCCCCCAGAAGTCCCGACCCTTTCCCCGGGGCCGGTTTTGCATCCTGAGTCGTTTTTTGACCCTCCCGAGGCCCGGTGAGGGCCCCCGGAGGCCGAAAATAGCGAAAAACCTCCCGTCGTGATTTTTTCATGACTCGACGAGGTCTGGGTTCGAATGTCTCGCCCGCCCCATTCGCCGCGCCCGACGGTCCCCGCGTCGATGCCGTTGTCTGGCCACCCCTCGCGAGAGGGCCGTCCCCGCGGCACGGACACACACACACACACACACACACACACAAACACACACTCTCGGAGCTCCGCGCGGCCACCCCTCCGGCCCGGCCCCCGGGGCCTCCCGCCAAGGAAGGAGGGGCCCCGGCACCGATGTGTCCAGTGGGAATCCGCGCAGGGCTTCGAAGGCTGATGTGCACTCGGGGGTTCCGAAGAAGCGTGCCCGGCCCCCGGGCCTCCCGCCAAGGGGAGGGCCCGGCACCGAGATGTCCAGTGGGCATCCGCGCAGGGCTTCGAAGGCCGATGTGCACAGAATCCGAATCCCGCGGAATCCCGCGGAATCCTGCTCCTGCTCCTCCTCCCCCCCCCTCCTCCTCCTCCTCCTCCTCCTCCTCCGCCTCCTCCTCCTCCGCCTCCTCCTCCGCCTCCT
>CAUYUJ010019999.1:81962-99462 GCA_963575745.1 Prorocentrum cordatum
AGTTGTGCCATTACTGTTTCTTATGTTGTGGGAGGGCGGGTGGGAATGGGCATACCATGCTTGACTCGCTCGAGCTGGCTAGCTTGACCCACACCCACACCCACACCCACACCCACACCCACACCCACACCCACACCCGCACGCACGCACACACACACACATGCACACGAACACACACACACACACACACACACACGCACACACACACACACACACGCACACACACACACACACCACACACGAACACACACACACACACGAACACACACACACACACACACACACACGCGAACACACACACACACACACCACCACATTCGCACTCGCACACGCACACGCACACGCACACGCACACGCACACTCACACGCGCACACGCGCACGCGCGCACACGCGCACACGCGCACACGCGCACACGCGCACACGCGCACACGCGCACACACACGCACACACGCACACACGCACACACGCACACACGCACACACGCACTCACCCAAAAAAATGCACACACACACACACATCCCAAGACTTTCCGCACTTTCGTCTTCCCCCCCCCCACACACACACACACACACACACACTTCCCACATTTTCCAGAAAGACCCGATTCGCCCATGGCGATCTGGCCTGGAACGCGCCCGCGTGGCCGCCGGCCTGGAACGCGTCGGTGCCCTCCTGTCGGCGGCGAGCCCGGGGGGGGGGAAGCGAGAAGGGGTGGGCCTTCTCCAGGGCCTACTCTAGGGGTGGGCCTTCTCTAGGGCCTTCGCTAGGGGAAGCGAGAAGGGGTGGGCCTTCTCTAGGGAAGCAAGCAATGACATACACGTACAGACTCGGAGGTCCGCGCGGAGTTCTCGGCTCCGCGCTCGACCCCCTCCCTGCCGCGCGGAGCGCGCCAGGGGCGGCGCCTCTGGTGCCGCCAGGGGGGGGGTTCAGCGCGGATCCGAGAAAGCCGCGCGGACCTCCGAGTTGTTAGGTTTATGCCCCTGCTCGTGCCCCTCCTCCTCCTCCTCCTCCTCCTCCTCCTCCTCCTCCTCCTCCTCCTCCTCCTACGCATCACAGCGCCGACAACGACGGGCACCTGCCCCGCTGCTCCACGCGAGGGCAAGGCCCAGGTCCCCAGGCACCCCCTATTCACAGAAGGCTCGGAAGTCCCAAAGGACACTGCACGCCGCCCCCCATCGCGTCACGCCATCTGGGGCCCGAGGCACGGCTCACCGAGGGGAAGAAAGCAAACTTCGGGGAGGAGCCGTCCGTGAGCAGTCGCAAGCCACAGCCCTGCGGCCAGGGGCATCGGGACGCCACCGGCCAAGGGCGTCGGACGTCCACCCCGCGAGATGTCCGGGAAGCCTCCCCCGAAGGCGCAGGGCACCGTGCAGAAGGCCTGAGGCCTTCTGCGAAGCCCCGCCGCCTCCCGAGGACACGACGGCGGCGGCGACGACGACGACGACGACGACGGCGGCGGCGACGACGACGGCGGCGGCGGCGGCGACGACGACGACGACGACGACGACGACGACGACGAGGACGAGGACGACGACGACGACGACGACGAGGACGGCGACGGCGGCGGCGGCGGCGGCGACGACGACGGCGACGACGGCGACGACGGCGACGACAAGGACGGCGCCGATCCTTCACGGGGCACGCGGGCACGGCGCCGCGCGCCGCGTCCTCCAGGGTGCCCACCGCGAAGTCCCCCGGGCCCCGCAGCGAGGCCACGGGCACGCTGCCGCAGGCGTCGCCCCGGGAGCCTAGGCGCTTCGCGCGGGGGGGGGGGGGGGGGGGGGGGCGCGGCGGGGGAGGGGGAGGAGGAGGAGGATGATCACTGAGCAGCAGGAGGAGCAGGAGGAGGAGGAGGAGGAGCAGGAGGGGGAGGAGGAGCAGGAGGAGGATGAGGATCACTGAGGAGCAGGAGGAGCAGGAGGAGGAGCAGGAGGGGGAGGAGGGAGCCCCAGCGTTTCGCGCGAGGAGGAGCAGGAGGAGGAGGATCACTGACCAAGCAGCCAGGTCCGCGAGCGGGCCGCCCTTGAGCAGTCCCTCGGGGCCGTTGGCCGCACTTGGTACTGCCAACGGGGGACACCCATTGCTTGGGGAAACCCCGACTCGCAGCCTGTTTATGGGGGGTGCTAACGGGAACCCGCCCTGGCTGGCAGCCCCACAACAGAAGCCGGCTTGGCTTGGGCTACCAGCCCTGGGACAGGTCGCAAGGGGGGGAGTGTGAGTGTAGGGGGAAAGGGGGAACGAGGCGGGGGAGGGCGAGGAGGCGGGAGGGTGTTCCATCCCACAATATGCCAAATTATGGCACTGCCTGCGTCGGGCTACGTCCCAAACATGCTGGGTGGACACGCCCCTCCCCCACTCAAGCTTCCTACATCGCCCCACCTCCCTAACGACGAACACCAACCTGATGCCCCACGGCCTAAAACGAAGACGGAAGACCGAAACGGAAGAGGAGGAGGAGGAGGAGGAGGAGGAGGAGGAGGAGGAGAAGGAGGATGAGGAAGAGGAGGAGGAGGCGGAGGAGGAGGAAGGAGGAGGCGGAGGAGGAGAAGGAGGAGGAAAAGGAGGCGGAGGAGGAGGAAGGAGGAGGCGGAGGAGGAAGGAGGAGGAGATCCGTAGCCATTTGGCTCAAGGCCATTGCCCGGGGCCTTCGCCTTCCCTGGGGTTGGGGCTCGAGGTGGTCGAGGGACCGCCCAGATCCTCGGTCAGTGGCCCTGCCCAGGGTGAGGATCAGCTTTCACGATTTCCTCTTCTAGTTTCGGCCCTCCCCCCGCAGCAGCGGGACCAGATTTCCAGCGCCAGTCCTTGCAGTCACAGCGATGGCGTGGAGACAGTCCTGGAACCATACGAGTGGTAAGGGCCGAGGCGGGGAGGAGGTGGAGAATGACCGAGGCAGGCCCAAGAACTCAGGCAAGGGCGTCCACGCGTGGCGCTGTCAGCATTGCGGGCGCAAAACGACTCCATGGGCACAACGGTACTGCAAGCATTGTACGCAGTCACGGGAAGAACCAATCCCAGGAGAAGATGAGGGTCCTACCTGGGACGCATACGACAGCCCGCCTGGGCGGCGGGCCTGCAGCCCCCGCCTGGAGTCACGAACAGGGAGCTTGAGCTGTCTGGTGAGGAAGTCGACAACCTGGTCGCGGTCGCGAGCAAGCTCGGAGACGGGGCCATGGAGACCAGGTTCAAGTCCATCCGCGGGTATAAGAAGCGGCTCGCCATGGAGCCGAGGGCTGCGCCTCCTCAGGTGCAAGCTCAGCAGGCACATCAGAAGGTGCAGCACCTTGACGCCAAGCTCAAACTGGAGGCGTCCAAGTACGAGCACACTCAGAGCACGTTGCGTGAGCAGACCAGTCTCGTGCAGTCCCTCACCGAGGAGCTGGGAGAGGCGGACAACCACTACAAGAAGCTGCTGGACAAGCTGCACACCAACGTGGTCGGCACGCAGGGCGGCTCGGCGCACCGCATCCCGCTGTCCAAGCTGTTGGAGGGTGACCTCACATGCTTCGACCTCGGGGGGTGCGAGACGCTCTTCGGCCTCGTGGACCCGACGATGCACGAGGTGCCGGAGCAGGATCGACAGGAAGCCACGGCACGCCAGGGGAAGATGCAGAAGGGGATCGCGGACTTGGCGGCGAAGACCTTCTTCGGCTCGGCGCAGGAGTTTGCGCAGAGCCTCCAGAAGGAGCACGAGGATCAGGGGGGCGTAAGACCCGGGTACAGGGGAGTCAGAAATCCCCGACGAGGTCGTCAAAAAAATGACGAGGCCGAGCCTGCATTTTGACGAGGCCTCCCGCTGCAGACATCCCACGAAACTCCTGCTCGTCAAGATCCGAGTCGCGGTCGTCAAAAAACGATGGCGAACCCGAGTCCTGGCAAACCCGGGTCTTACGCTCCCCCGAGAGGAGCACGTCGAGCGGATCTCCACCGAGAGGAGGAAAGACCGAGGAGCAGCCCCGCCGAGGCGGGGCCCCTCCAGGGAGGCGCCGCCACGGCCTCAGTCAGAGGCGACTGCCGGCGGCCCTGGCCCTGGCGCCGCTGCTGGCGCTGCTCCCGCTGCGGGCGGCGCAGCCGCTGAGGGCGAGGGCGACGTAAAACGACGCGAAGATCGGGACAAAATCGGATCGGGACAACTCGAAATCTCCGAGAATCGGCGGATCTGGAGGATGCATTGGGCGCCGCGGCCGCTCCAGAGCGTTCCGGAACGCTCTGAGAGCGCTCCGGAACGCTCTGGAGCGATCTATCCCGATCCTAGCCCTGTTTTACGCATCTTGCTCGTTTCTAGTTGTGCTCGTTTCTGACTGCTCCTGGCCCCCTGGTGGCCAGGAGGGGGCCCAGGATGGAAAACAGTTAGAACTGAGAGGATCCTGGCCTCCCCCAGCAAAAGTCAATCAACCTTCGAAGAATTAGACATCCTCCTCCTCCTCCTCCTCCTCCTCCTCCTCCTCCTATCCCGATCCTAGCCCTGTTTTGCGACGGCCTGGTCGACCGCGACCGCTCGGGAGCCTTCCTTGCCGACGCAGCAGCGCGGCGCGCGCCGGACTGCACGAGCGGCCTCGGCGAGAGGCGCCAGGGGTGCACAACAGGCAGGAGGCAGGGGCGCTCTGCGGGCAGCGCTGTGGGGGCGCCGCCGCGGGCCGGGCAGCCGCGGGGGAGGGGCGGTCGGGCGGGCAGCGGGTCTCGGGCCGGCGGGGGAGACTCGATCGCGACAGGTGGCGTTGAGGCCTGGGCCGCGCGGCAGGTGCGGGGGGGCTCTCCTTTCGGCGCGCCACCTGGTATATTCTGTCTCCCGCCGCCGCTGTCCATGCCGCTGCCGCCTCTCGGTCGTCCTCCCTTGTTTTGTTTTCCTTTCCCGAGCAGGAGCCTGCATGTCCTGCTTGGGAGCCGCAGCTGCCACAGCATTTAAGATTGAGCAAGACGCAATCCAAGAAGCTTGCACGTCAGCAGACTGCATTCAGTTCTAGGGCTGGCCTGGGGGAGAGTTTTTTCTCGATGGAAACATGCAGCACGACGTGCTGGAAGTCGGCGAAACCGTACCTCGGAGGGGAATGCCAGTCCAGCGTAGCTGTACTGCAAGAGATCACTGTGGAGCCTAGCGAGCAGCAGTAGCGCGAGCAAACACTTCGGGGGCCAGGCTGGAACGTCAGCCTGTCTCCATCCATAGTCACTGACGCAGGCGGCCCGTCGTCGGGAGTAGCAGTTGCGTGCCAGAAGTTCATCGGCATGGGGATGCCGCCGACGGCTGCGCGCGATCTGCCAGCTCCTCATCGTCAGGCACCGCGGTGGGTCAACACCTTTGCCCCAAGCGGGTTCATCTTAGGCTCGGTCTACCTTCCCGACATCGACCCGCTAGGACCAGAGGGAAGTCAAATACTCAGTGGTCTAGGGGAACGCCTTCACAGTTGGGGCCCCCTCTCGATCCTGGGAGGAGATTGGAATGTGTCTCCTGATAGGTTCATTGACACGGGGTGGGCTGGAAAACTCGGGGGCCAGGTCGTCCATCCTTCCACCTACACCTGTAAGTCCACGGCCAAGGTCTGGAAGACCATTGATTTCTTTCTGATGTCGGCAGGCTTGGCAGGAACGTCCACCCTTGTCACGTCAATAGGGAGGCCTCGACCAAGCCACATTGGCCAGTCATTGTGCAGTGTAAAAGCAAGCCCACGGAACACCTCGTGAGGGTGCTGAAGAAGCCTGCCGCCTTTCCCAACGAGGTAGTCATCGGACCCAGGCCTGAACCCAGAGATTACCAGCTGCTGCTCGACCAGGTGCGGCAGCCGGGTGGTAAGGACGCCCTTGATAGGTGCCATCAGCAGCTCAGCGGGGCCCTTGGGGTGGAGTTAGGCGAGTGCCACGGGGTTTCGGATCAGAAGAAGTATTTCGGAAGGTCCAAGGAGCCAGTGTTTGTGCAGGTGCTGTGTAACTGTTGTCAATGCTTAAGCTTCAGGGTCGCAAATGGTCAGGACGTCTCAGGCGAAACGCCAAGCCCGCCCTTTCGACCGGCCTCGGGGTGCGACAGGGAGGAGTTACTCTGGGTTTCTTAATCAGCGTGGGTTGGTACCCCCCCCGACGGGGGTCAACCTCGCCTCGTCGTCGCGCCGCGACGGGGGTCGGAGCGCCTTCGGCGCGCGGTGGCTGCCCGCGACGTGGGTCGATGTGGGGCTGTCGGCGGAGGTGACGCCCCCGAGACGCTTATTAAGAGACTCAGAGTATGTCACAGGAAAAGGAATGGAGGAGGAGGAGGAGGAGGAGGAGAAACGGAGGGAGAGGAGGAGGAGGAGGAGGAAGGAGGAAGCGCGAGGAGAGGACGAGGGGGGAAGGAGGAGTGAGGGAGAGGAAGCGGATGATGATGATGAGGAGGAGGAGGAAGAGGAGGAGGAGGATGATGAGGAGGAGGAGGATGAGTAACGGAGGAGGGAGAGGACGAGGAGGAGGAGGAGGGAGGGAAAAGGGGGCGGAGGAGGAGGAGGAGGAGGGGAGGAGGAGGAAGGACAGGAAGCGGATGGATGATGATGATGATGATGATGATGATGATGATGATGATATGATGATGATGATGATGATGATGATGATGATGATGATGATGGTGGTGGTGGTGATGATGATGATGAAGATGAGGAGGATGAGGATGAGGATGAGGATGAGGATGAGATGATGATGATGATGATGATGATGATGATGATGATGATGTGATGATGATGATGATGATGATGAGATGAGATGATGATGAGATAAGGAAGAGGAGGAGGAGGAGGAGGAGGAGGAGGAAGGAGGAGGAGGAGGAGGAGGAGGAGGAGGAGGAGAGGAGGAGGAGGCACGGGGGCGGGGGAGCAAGACTGAAGACCCTCAGGGGCTACCCCCCCCTCTGCGCGTGGCCCCAGAGCCGCCTGCGCCCGGGAGCGCGCCGCCCTCGAAGAGGTGCCACGCGGAGGCCTCCAGGGCGAGGCCTGCCGGCAGGCGGCCCGGACCCCCCCTCGATGAGCAAGGACCGACCGTCCCGGCATTCCCGTAGGCCAACCACGAAAGGTTCTCTAAAAACAGAAGCAAGGCTCTTCGACCATAAGACCGATACACATACATACACACATATATATATATACGTGTATATAAATATACATACATACACATGCATACATACATATACATCGAACCTATATAAACACTGTGTGTGCATCTACATGTATACTTAAACACGAATTTGCACACACACACACATATTTGAACAAGGCGGCCTCACCCCAAACAGGTTCCAAGCCCGTTTCGCGCAAGCCACGAAAAAGGCCCTTACAACAGCAGGTGGTGGGCCCGCAGGCAGGCCTGGACGCTTCGCCACTGCTCGACCCCGGGCCACGCGAGAAGCACGACGGGCAGCCTTTCCCCGTGCTCGGCACCCAGAAGGGGGGCCGCCGCCAGGCAGCGGGGCCGCCAACGGAACGACGCAAGATACAGTTCGGGCCCCTTGCAGGAGCTGCCTTGCCGTGCCTTGCCTCCTCCTCCTCCTCCTCCTCCTCCTCCTCCTCCTCCTCCTCCTCCTCCTCCTCCTCCAACCTCCCCTCCCTTCCCCCTCCTCCCTAAACCTCTCCTCAAACTCCTCCTCCGCCTCCTCTCCTCCTACTCCTCCTACCTCCTCCTCCTCCTCCTCCTCTCCTCCTTCCTCCTCCTCCTCCTCCTCCTCCGCCTCTCCTCCTCCTCCTCCTCCTCCTCTCCCTCCTCCTCCTCTCTCCTCCCTCCTCCCCTCCTCTCCTCTCCTCCTCCTCCTCCCTCCTCCTCCTCCTCCCCTCTCCCGTCCTCCTCCTCCTTCCGCTCCTCCTCCATTCCTCCCTCCGACTCCCCTCCCCCTCCTTCCTCCTCCTACTCCTCCTCCTCCTCCTCCTCCTCTTCCTCCTCCTCTCCTCCTCCCACTCCTCTTCCTCCTCCTCCCCCCCCTCCCCCTCCTCCTCCTCCTCCTCCTCCTCCCTCCTCCTCCTCCTCCTCCTCCTCCTCCTCCCACGTTTTCCCCATCATCATCGTCCCTTTCCTCGGCGCGCCCCTCAAGCTCCAAGCGGGGCGGCGCGCCAAGTTTGCAATGGCGGCAGATTCGGCTTCGGAGTTTTCCATGGGATGGGTGAAGACCTCTGGGGGTCGATGCTGTGGCGAAAGCCATGACGTCAGGGGGTGGCTCCAAGAGGTCGAGCCTGGTTCAGGATGGCCTCCGGCAGAATCCCAGGAGGCCTCAAGACAACCTCGAGATGGCTCAAGACAGCCTCCGACAGCCTCTGGCCGAGCAGGTCACAAGATAGCCGCCAAGAGGCCCCAAGAAAACCTCCCATCGCGTCTGGATAGGCTGGTGAGGATACTTTTTGGTACGCGGGCGCGCGAAGACGAATCGGACGCCGAGCAAGCTAGGACGGGCCGCGCCGAAGCAAAGGGGAAAACAGCGAAGTGAGCGGCACCGGGTTCAGGGCGGAACTGGGCTCAACGTAGCCAAAATTGCGCGGGAGGCAACACAAATCAGCATCAAAGTCACGTCGATCAAAACTGCAGCACCAGTTAACGCAAAGCGTGCCGAACTGGTGAGGATCCTTTTGTGGTACGCGGGCGCGCGAAGACGAGTCGAACGCCGTGCAAGCTAGGGCGGGCCGCGCCGACTGGTGATCATATCTTTTTTGATCGCAAGCGCACCGGGAACGCCGGACGCCGTCCAAGAGTCGTAGCGCTGGTGAGGATCTTTTTCGCAGCAAGAGGCGAGCGCGCCAAAAGCGTCGGATGAGTAACGCGGGCCGCGAGCGCCCTGATTGCCGGCGCGCGAGCGGAGCAAGCAGACAAATCCGACCGCCGAGGGGAGCCGCGCCGGGGCTGGGCTGCGCTGGGGGGTGGAAGCTGCCAGCTGCGAAGGCGGCTGGAAAGTTGCAACGTGCAAGTACCATGGGAGCGAGATCGCCAGGCACGGGAATTACCTTGTCGCCACCGGGCGCCCAGAGGAATGGGAAGCAGACCGCCAGGGGCCACGCCAGGCTGGGCAAGAAGGGTGAACCACTCCTGCGAGCACCAGCATCCCAGGGGCCTGCACGCACTGCACGAGCCAGGAAAGCGCATGCACTGCCAGAGCTGGTCGGAACGCGCGGACCAGACTGCCAGAACACTCGAAACCACGGGGCGGACAGAGTGCACGGCCAGGTGACGGGCGCCTCCACCACTGCAGATGAGGACGAATCACAGCGCCAGTGACGGAGAAGCTGGTGAGGATGCGCGACCCGTCAAGAAATCATGACGTCGGAGGTCTGGGGGGGAGGCGGAGGCAGAGGGCAGAGATCTCGCCCTCTGGCGGGCCTGCCCGTCCCTGGGGGGGCGTCGGGCAGTCCTCCACGGGGGGGGCGACACAGTCAGCCCAAATAGTAAGGATGCACGGCGAGGATGCAAGGCCTTGGGCGCCCACGCCGAGGCTCCTCGAGCGGGGCTGTCCACCGAACGTGGTTGAGGATGGACCGGAGATGACCGAAGAGGCAAGGAAGCAGCAAGGGCACCCCTTGGAAGGTCGATCATCCTTACTATGCGGGCTGACTGCACACGGGGGAGTATAGGGGAGCAAAAAGAGGCATAAACATAAAAACTCGGAGGTCCGCGCGGATTTCTCGGATCGGCGCTGGGGCCCCCCGGCGGCGCCTCCGGCGCCGCCCCTGGCGTGCTCCGCGCGCCAGGAAGGGGGGTCCAGCGCCGATCCGAGAAATCCGCGCGGACCTCGGAGTTTTTATGTTTACGTGACTTGTTGTTCCCGTAGAGGAAGCGTGCACTTTTCGTACCAATATCTTTGGGTTTCAGGGCCCGTTTAGGGTACGAAAGGTGCAGCTTTCTTCCCCCCCGTGACCCTGAGAGCCGACGCTGCAAAAAGTGCACAATCGCAGAAAAATCACGACCCGAGCCCTGGACCCCATCTATCTGCGTCATCTTTCGAGCTGGATCGATCTGTGAGGGTCCCGGGGCCCTAGACCTGATACAAACGCCCAGTGTGAAAACCAAGCGAGAAAATTGCAACGGCCGGATCTGAAGGCTTATCGCTCCCCCATCGTCAAGGAAAAGCCATCAACATAAACTGTTGGCGCTCCGCGCAGATTTCTTGGATGTGCGCCGGGCCCCCCTCCCTGGCGCGCTCCGCGCGCCAGGCGCGGCGCCAGAGGCGCCGCCGGGGGGTGCCCAGCGCGGATCCAAGAAACCCGCGCGGAGCGCCAAAAGCTTGTGTTTATGCTTTTTCTTCTCCTTCGAGGTTATCGCCCCTCCATCACTCGGGAAGGCACAAAGGTGGGGTTGGGGCAAAGGTGGGGTTGGAGGGAAAATCGCTCCAAACGGCCTCTGGAAAAAGGAAACGCGTTAAACGGGAGCATTCAGCTGGGCCCGTTCCCCAGTTCCACATTGGCATAACCCTCCCTCTACTAGAGGCCTCCTACATGGGGTCGGAGTAGATGGGGTCGGAGGATCGCGCCGAATCGCCGACATATCGGTAACACATCATCGTCGACCTCGGCGATGCATCGGCGACGGTGACGTGAAGCAGAGCGGGCTGCACATCGAGCCGCATCGACAATGCAGCGACGATGCGGCGCGATCCTCCGACCCCGTCTGCTCTGACCCCGTCTAGGAAGCCTAGATCTGAGAGAGCGTGATCCACCGCCGCTGTACTGTGGAAAATTCCCCCCCTCTTCCTCCGGAACCCGGGGGTCCCCCCCCCGACTCCGGATCCACCCTACTTTGGGGAAATTCGTAAGTAGGGCTTGGACTTTCCGCCATACTTTTCAAGCCCGGCTGATGCCAATTTCCGCCCTACTTTTCTGTTGCTGTTTCCGCCCTATTCCTGTGGATTTCCGCCCTACTTGATGTTGGGTGCAGAAGTATCCGCCCTACTTTTTCGGCCTCTTCTAGGTGGATCTCCGACGCAGTTTCAAGTTGGAAAAAAGGCCAAAAAGTAGGGCGGACCTGGAGTCAGGGCCCTCCGAAAATAGCCCCCCCCTCCCCCGGCAACCCCCCCCCCGTCTGCTCTGACCCCCACCTATATGAAGGGGAATTGGGACACACAAATAAATACACACAAATAAAAATATCCCCCATATTTTCCCATATTTTCTGGGTTTTTGTCTTCCCCCCCACTTCCCATATTTTCCCATATTTTCTGGGAATCGCCGATTAATTGTGTCTGTGTGTTTTTTCCCCTCCTGACTATAGGAAGCCTAGACCTACGACCCCCCGAACCGCGCAGCGCCCGAGGGCGGCGGCGGCCCCGGACCTCCGGAGCGCGCCCCACACGAGGCATCCGTCGGGGCGGACGGGGCTCGCTGCCTGGCCTCGTGCCTTCGGGCGGAGCGGCCCCGTCGCCCCTGGGCTCTCGTCGTCCTCGTCCGTCGTCCTCGTCCTCGTCCTCGTCGTCGTCCTCGTCCGTCGTCCTCGTCGTCGTCGTCGTCGTCGTCGTCGTCGTCTTCGTCGTCGTCGTCGTCGTCGTCGTCGTCGTCGTCGCCGTTGGT
Source organism: Prorocentrum cordatum (assembly GCA_963575745.1). Classification (NCBI taxonomy): domain Eukaryota; class Dinophyceae; order Prorocentrales; family Prorocentraceae; genus Prorocentrum; species Prorocentrum cordatum. The sequence continues at coordinate 93,450 of CAUYUJ010019999.1, forward strand.
GGGCCCCCCGAGGCCAGCCTCGGGCCCAGGGGCCGCCCAACAATGACTAAACGGGCTGGGGCGAGCGAGAGGCCGGCCCCCTGGGGGAGGGGGAGGCGCGACGCCGAGAAGACGAGGAGCAGACGAAGGGGAGGAGGAGGAGGAGGAGGAGGAGGAGGAGGAGGAGGAGGAGGAGGAGGGGAGGAGGAGTAGGATGGGGGGAGGGAGGATAGGGTGATGGAGGAGGGAGCGGGGAGCAGAGGGAGAGGAAGGAGGGGGAGGAGGATGAGGTGGAGAGGGGGATTGGTAGGAGGAGGCTTCGTCATACGACAATGCAGCCAGCAGGTGGTCAGGGAGAAGGGAGAGAGGGGAGGGGGCGAGGAGGAGGAGGAGGAGGAGGAGGAGGAGGAGGAGGAGGAGGAGGAGGAGGAGGGAGGAGGAGGAGGACGACGACGAGGCAGATCGGGCCTGCCTGCTAGCAGAGGAAGGGTGCGGCCCATGCAGGCCCGCGGAGGGCGCCGGGCCCGCGAGAGCCCGGCCACCGTGCTGTGTTCCTCAGCGACAACGGCGGCCCCCAGGGGAGGTGAGCCGGGATTTGAGCCCAAAGGCTGAGGAATGGGTGGAGGGCCGGGAGCTTCGCTGCCCCGACACGCAACACGCAACACGTAGCGTATTGATACGGAGCTCAACACGTATACCGAAAATGTATGCATGATGCGACGCGCTCGCCAGAAACGTGGGCCAATACGCTGAGCCAACTCGCAACGTATTGAAACGGACGTTTTCAGCACGGTACGTGTCGCGTTTCAAAACGGCCGTATCGAGGCAGCCAAGGCCGGGAGGGAGCAGCAGGAGCAGCAGCAGGAAGGGCCAGAAGGAGGCAGAGGAAGAGAGGGGGAGAGGGCGTGAACGAGGGGGGAAAGAGAGAGAGAGAGAGAGAGGGGGGGAAAGAGGGAGAGCGAGCAAGAGAGAGAGAGAGAGAGAACAAAAAAAAGATAGGGAAGGATCGAAGACGAGGCGAAGGTGATGCCATCCTCCTCCTCCCACCCCCCCCTCGTGCCTTTCCGTCCTTTTCCTCCTCCTCCTCCTCCTCCTCCCCCTCCTCCTCCTCCTCCTCCTCCTCCTCCTCCTCCACCTCCTCCTCCTCCTCCTCCTCCTCCCCCTCCCCCTCCCCCTCCCCCTCCCCCTCCCATCCCCTCTGGTCCCCCCTCTTCGACGCCCGGCGGCTTCCGGGACGTGCACCAGTCGGGCCTGCGGCTGCCGCTTGGGACGACCCGGGCATCCCCGGAGAGGCCCTCGGCGAGGCGCAGCTGCTGGAGAACACCCCGAGGCTGGATGGCCTCCTCCTCCTCCTCCTCCTCCTCCTCCTCCTCCTCCTCCTCCTCCTCCTCCTCCTCCCCTCACCCCCCACCTGCCTCCTCCTCCTCTCCTCCTCCTCCTCCTCCTTTTTCACCCCCCCCCCTTTTCCCCCCCTCCTCCTCCTCCTCCTCCTCCTCCTCCTCCTCCTGCCGCCTCCTCCCCCCCCTGCCTCCTCCTCCTCGCCTCCTCCTCCTCCTCCTACTCCTGCTCGCCCAGCAGCTGATGGCCTCCCAAAGCAAACAACAACCTCAGAGAAGTTCCGAAACCCGAGCCTCCCCCCCCCCCACTTGACAAGGTCGACCAGCATCGAACCAGGAGGTCGGGCCGGATCCGAACGTGCGTCGGATCCTTCTGCATCGGCACCGCGTCGAAACCGAGCCGGATCAGCGGCGTCACGATGCACAACAGCACCACGCAAGCATCGGGCCGCGTCGGATCGCCGGAGCATCGGGCTCGGACCGGACCAGAGGACCCCAAGATCGATATCGAACCGGGTCGATCGGATCGAAATGGCGGATTCCGGGAACCCTGAACCCAACAATAATGTCATCGAAGAGATGGCAACGTTTCTGGGACGACGACGACGACGACGACGACGACGACGACGACGACGACAATGACGACGACGATGACCACGACCAAAACGACGACGACGGCGACGGCAGAGGCGATGGCGACGGCGGCAACGACGTGGCCGCCCCAGAAGCCTGGGGGCCCCTCGAGGGTCCTCGCCGAGAACAGGTGCGCACGTGCGAGCGATGCCAAGGTCAGGTCGGGCCCGTCCCCATACGGGGGGATGTCGGGCGAAAAATAAGAAAGTCCAACAATACCCCCCAAAGGATCAGAACATATCGAACAAAAAAATCGTCCCCTGACTAGTTCTTTGACCATTTGTGAATAGATTCTTCCTGTGGAGGGGCAGGCCCGACCTCGCCATCGCTCGGACGTCCATTCCCTGTGATTTTTTTTATTGGTCTCGTGCAAGGCCTTTTCGCCAGATGATCAAGGATGCTCCTCGATGCTTCTCGCCGAAGAAAAAAAATGCACACGTCCGAGCGATGCCAAGCGACTGCATGCCAAGGAGAGAGGGTGCAGCCCTCGGGCCCCGACAAGGGCCGCGGCGACGGCAGGGGCCCCCCTCCGCGCGCGGGGGCCGCCCGCGCGCCCCACGCGCGGGGACGGCGCTGGAGACTTCGGCAGGGAAGAGCGCGCCCCTCCGAAGAACGGAAAAGCTGCAGGCAAGCTCACGCCCCCCCGGGCTTCGGCGCCGGCGGCGGCGGCGGCGGCGGCGGCGAGGAGGAGGAGGAGGAGGAGGAGGAGGAGGAGGAGGAGGAGGAGAGGAAGAGGAGGAGGAGGAGGAGGAGGAGGAGGAGAGGAGGAGGAGGAGGCGCCTCAAGGTGTGGGCGATCAGTCAAGGTGGGGGCGATCAATGAGGGGGGGGGGCGGGGCGGGGGGCGCTGCTCGGGCCCTGGAAGAAGGCCCCCCTTCGGGGCCCTCAATAAGGGCCCCTTCCGGGGCCCCTTGTCTGCAGCCCTCGCTGCCCTTACCATTCATCGGCCCGCCCCCCCTTACGCGACGCCCAACGGACGCGGCCTCTCCGGCCCATCGGCCCCCACCCTGGGGCCCCACCGCGACCAGCACCTTACGGAAACTTTTGGGGCATCCTAGAGCCTCTTGGGGCCTCCTGTAGCGTCCTCGGATTTCATGGGGACTCCTGGAGCCTCTTGGGGCCTCCTGGTGCCTCTTGGGTCTTCCTGTGGCCTCCTGAAGCCTCCTAGCGCCTCCTGGGGCTTCCTGGGGTTTCGTGGAGCCTCCTGGAGAGGACTCGTGCCCCAGGAGAGGCCCAATACACAGAGCCATCGGTAATCACTTAGGGTTGGAGACGCAGGAGAATGGCAACCTATAGGAACACGCGTAAACACCAAGGATTCGTGTTCAAGGGGAGGCCCAATTTATAGGAACCATGTAAACACCGAGGATTGGGGCCACAGGAGAACCTCCTGGTGCCTCCTCGGGACTCTTGGTGCCTCCCGGTGCTTCCTGGGACCTCCTGGCGCGTCCTGTGGCCTCCTGGAGCATCTAGGGAGCCTCTAGGGAGCCTCCTGGGGCATCCAAGCCTATTGGGGCCTCCCGGGGTCTCCTGTGGCCTTCCAGGAGGCGGACCGTGAGTCTTCCCAGAAGTTTTTCGCGGGGGTTGTGAGGTTTCCTTGGGCCTCTTGGGACTTCCTGGGGCCTTCTGGAGCCTCCTGGAGCCCTGGAGCCTCTCGGGGAGGATTCGTGTTCACGAATCTGGTCACCAAAACAAGCAAAACGTCGGAGATATTCTCGCAATCTGGGCCCCTGGGGTGCGAAAACCAGCGCCTCGCCCGAGACGTCTTCAAAAGCTCCTCCGAAAACGGAGGACATTAGGGGCGCAAACAAGCAAACCGCTCGAGACATCCCCGCAATCTGGGCGCGAACGGAGGAGTGAGATACTCCCTGGCGTCCCCTCCTTGGGCGTTGAAACCAGCGCCTCGCCCGAGACATCATCAGAATCTGCTCTGAACGCACGCGAGTCTGGCCACCAAAACAGGCAACATCAGGCGAACCACGTGAAGCGAAAGCCAGCGCCTCGCCCGAGGCATCCTCAAACTTGCTCCAGCATCATCATCCTGGTCGTTATCATTATCATCATCATAATCATAATCATCGCCACCGTCATTTTCATTCATCACCATCGTCATCTTCGCCACCATCATCATCATCATCATCATCATCATCATCATCATCATCATCATCATCATCATCATCGTCGTCGTCGTCGTCGTCGTCGTCGTCGTCGTCGTCGTCGTCGTCGTCGTCGTGGTCGTCGTCGTCGTCGTTTTCGTCATCATCACTTTCGCCATTTACCATCATCAGCATCGCCACCTCCGTCGGCATCATCATCATCATCACCACCACCAGCATCTACTAACACTAACGCAACCCACGAACACTTTTTCGGCATCACCCTTGTAAGACACACCGTCATGATATCATCACCCAAGTAGCCACCCTGATTGCTACATGGCACTGAGTAAGGAAAAATCGGATGAGGAGGATGAAGGGTGTGGAGGAGACGGTGCGTTCAGAGTCATAACAAGAACCCTGGCTTACGACATGGGGAAACAACCAGGTGGGCAAGAGGAAGCATGACGGGCGAGGAGGGCACAATACTTCACATATTGGAGGAGGGGTATGGAAAGGTTGTGAAAGCATGATGCGTGTGGTGAAGGAGGGAGACGGGGATTCACTGAGGGAAAACGCAAACAGGATGTAGTTGCAATTGCCTGTGAACACGATGGCGGTTGCGAGAACACTGGCGCCTCTGAGTGCAACGCACCTGGGCACTCACCGGAACGCACCAGAATGCGTGTGGGCATCTCGCTACCTTGAGAGCACCACGATACCCAACCATATGCAAGTGTGAGTACCGCGGAATCGATACCGCTGTCGGTGGGGCTCCCCATGGGGCTGCGATGCGTGTGAAGACTGTGCCAAAACTTGATTGGAAAAGGCATGTAAGCCCTGCCACTGGGGCCTTCGGTGGGGCTCCCTGTGGGGCCACGAACCGTGTGAGGGTTGTGCCAAAACGGGCCTGGGGACGCACGCGAGCCCTGCCACAGGGGCCTTCGGTGGACGACCAGTGTGAGGGTGCGCGAAAATGGGCCTCGGGACGCATGCGAACCTTGCCACAAGGGCCTCCTGTGAAACTCCCTGAATATCCCTATGGGTTATGTTGTTCCGATCCTACTTAAGGACCACATCCCAAAAACAATTTCGAGCACCCAGAGAAGTGCCAAAAGAGTGTCGACACAGTGTCGAAACAATGTCGAAACGAGTGTCTCCCAGGGCCCGACATGTGAAAACCCTTGAGCTTCGGTACTTCGTCGGGCGCTCGAAACTCTTCCTGGTGATCGAGGCTCAAGTAGGTTGGAGCATCATAGCCTTGGGGCCACGCGCCGTGTGAGGGGTGTACCAAGCCTAGACTTCGAATCACGTGAGCCCTGCTACGGAAGCTTCCGGTGAAGGTCCCTGTGAAGCCACGAACCACCCTGCGATGTGTGAGTGTGTGTGTGTGTGTGTGCGCGGGTGCGTGCCCAAATTCGCCAGGGGACACACGTGAACCCTGACATTGGGGCCTTCGGTGGCGCCCCCCATAAGGCCACGCGCCCAACCAGTAACTCACAAGCGCTTCAATCTCCCGTTCCTGACCCGTGCATGGGCTGATGGTACCCCACCTGTTCCCCCGCCCTGATTCCCATCGCCGCCTCTGAGTGCCCCTGGTGGAGAAAGGCTCTGTCTTGCGGGAAGGGGATGATCTGCTGAACGCTCCAACTGAGTTCCTCGTGCGACGTAGAGAGGAACGGGTTCGACATGTCCTTTTTGTTGGGAGAAGGTGCGATAAGCCCATTTGTTTGAGCCCCCAACTGTGGATCTTGGCGACGAGGTGCGCGTTCTGCCTACAACGGCGAGCAGCGTACCCGTGTGCATGTGGGGGAAGGGGAGGACGATCACTTCGGAGAAAGAGACCACGATACCAGACCTTCCTCTAACGGACAGTAACAATGTATGGGTCTCATGGCCTTGGTGCCCCTCTGTTGGTCCCCTTTGGAGAGCTGGAAGGTCCTGCTTCAGTGCTACTGGTAAGGCGTCC
>CAUYUJ010019999.1:106962-121962 GCA_963575745.1 Prorocentrum cordatum
AGGAGGGAGGAGGGAGAGGGAGGAGGAGGAGGAGGAGGAGGAGGGAGAGGAGGAGGGAAGAGGAGGAGGAGAGGAGAGGGATGAGGGAGGAGGGAGGAGGAGGGAGGAGGGAGGAGGGAGGAGGAGGAGGAGGGGGGTCGACCTCCCTCGACCCCCGCCCGCCCTCGAGGATCGAGGGCAGACCCCCTCGACCCTCGAGGGCGAGACCCTCGAGGATCGAGGGCAAACCCCCTCGACCCTCGAGCGCGAGGCCCTTCGGCCCCTCGAGCCTCGAGCCTCGAGGGCGCCTCGCCCCGCGCGACGCTCCCGCGGGGCCGACCGCCGCGGGGGCCCCGCGGGGCCGACCGCCGCGAGCCCCTCCCGAGGGGGCCTCCTCCGAGCGCGGCCCGCCGCGCGGCCGGCGGCGTCCGCGTCCGTCCGGCCTCGCGAGGGGGACGCGGATGGGAGAGGCGGGCGGCAGCGAGGAGGAGAGGTGGCGGAGGAGGAGGCGGAGGAGGGGGGAGGAGGATGAGGAGGAGGAGGAGGAGGAGGAGGAGGAGGGAGGAGGGGAGGAGGGAGGATTAGGAAGGCGGAGGAGGATGAGGAGGAAGGAGGAGGGCGGAGGGAGGAGGAGGGAGGAAGGAGGAGGAGGAGGAGGGGGGAAGAGGAGGAGGAGGCGGAGGAGGAGGAGGAGGAGGAGGAGGAGGAGGACGAGGACGAGGAGGAGGGAGAGGAGATTCTAATTCTAATTCTAATTCTATCTAAAGCGTCATCCTCCACTAGGGAGGTCGCTAAAACACCAAATCACACATCAGGGAAACGGGTGCCCGACTTCGGGGGAAGCCCGCGGGCGATCCTCGAAAGAACCGCCTTCCCAGTGGCTGAGGGCCGATCACAGGCCCTGCTCAGGATGCGAGGGGGGTTCACTGTGCAAAAACCTCCACAAACCTCGCAAAACAAAACACCACGAAACACGGCCAACTGGTGAGTGGGTGAACAAAACTCAGACATTGGGTGGTCCAGGGGTGTGCCACACCCCTGAACAGCAGAAAGATCATCAGGAGGCGGATCTTCCACCCCTGAGCTCGGTGCGACACGAGGAGGAAGACACTGAATCCGCTGCTGCAGTTCGCAGCGAGGCTTGCATGGATCGGGCCAGAAATCCGCCAGCTTCCCTTTCAAAGGAAAGCCCCGCGCACACCGAGAACACTTGAGAGACGCTGAACGTGCCTCAGGAGAATGCCCACTGTCACGCAAGCGACACAGCCTCACAGAAAAACTGGTCTGCTGCCCGCGCTGCCGCCTAGGAACTCTCTCCGAGGTCTCACGATCTCCCGAGAAAAGCACTTCACGCTGGACCGCCAACAACCGCGAAACCACATCAAACGCGAGTTTGTCGGCCCGTCGGGTTCGGTCCACTAAATCCTCGGGGATCTGGGCCCTGTCAGCAGCAGCATCGGCAAAGAAATCAGCAGCCTGGTTCAAATAGACTTCAACGTCACTCATAAACATATTTTGGCGTTGGGCCTGGGAAGAATGAGATTTCGTCCACAACACTTGGATCGATCCCCCTCTAGCACTCAAAACATCATGAAATTGCACCCACAGATCCAACATAGACGACCCACGTTTGTCACGCAATGGGCGACGCGACCCTTGAACTACACGCAAATAATCACAGTACACGCGACAGTGCCCCGTAGTACGACGAGCAATCATGTTAAGAGCATACAACTCTGCACGAGGAGAGGACTGCTTCTTGGTAGGGAGGGTGCCCATGAGGAGGGAGTCGAGGAGGCCAGATGGACCTAAGTGGACGCACGCCCAGCCACAGCGGCGAAGCCGCCAGTCCTTAGTGAACTTCCCCCCAGATCCATCAATTCCCCACACTCCTCCATCGATCACCCCTCCTCCGATCAGTCGGCCCCACTCCCACACCTGCAAAGCAGGCGGAGGCAAATGGCCACACGTGAGAGCCTTCGGGACCAAGCCACGAAGCCACAAACACGACAGCTCAGGCTCCGCTAAAACGCGATCGCGCAAACAATCGGTGCGATCCAAGACCGCATCAGGCACAAGCCGATTGCAAGAGCAATCCCAAAAGCGATGGAACGGGGTCTCAGCTGAGGCGCCGCAACGCGTACAGGTTCCACCTGAACTCGAGCGGTATCCCGCATCGTAAATTCTGGACTCCGTCCAGTAGCCTCCAGAGACAAGATTGCGTACCATTCCTGCAGCCTCCGCCTCGCCGTTCCTTTCCTGATGACGTAACATACGATACAACACAGTAAAACCAACTCCTCCTTCCACCCCAGTGCCCATATACTGGCCCGCTGCAGCTTGCCAAGAAAGAGACTGGCATGCATCAAATAAGAAGTCCCACAGATGGGCAGGGAAATCTGCATCAGTCACCCGCAATGTAACTGCACCAACACGCCAGCAGACTGGAGAAACAGGATCCCGTCGCAAATCAAGTAGTACCGCTAGCGTAGCCGCGATCGGACCTCGCACGACTTGCCAACGGTACTGAGTGCACTCGAATTTGGCCAACACCTGCTTCCACACTCGGGCCACACGCATACGTTGTTTATGTTCCATCACACTCCACGCTGACGCAAAGGCATTAAGTTGTTCGTACCGTAACCTAAACTGGGGGTCATCCTTGGCAGGGCTAACAAGACTCAGAACAGTAGTCGTACAGGACCCAGGGCTCCACCAACCAGAACACGTAGCAGCCTGACCCCTCATGCTTTGGACCTGCGACGGCGAACGACCCAAAACTTCATGGCCCCAGGAACCAACCACCAACACAACAGGCTTATAGAGCTTCCTAGCTCTGCCGACTAAACGGGTCAGGCATCTCACTTTCGCAGCCTTCTTAAACGCAACAGCACGTCGCTGTCTCAACTTACTCACACAACGTCGACGCCCTGCGGTAGTCATGACCCCCAGGTCGCGCACCGCTTCCCCTACACGAATAGGGAGCTGTGCAGCGCGGAAACACCCCTCAAGATGGTCTTGCAAAGCTCGATCTGAGCACACGAACGTGCTCTTACTGGAAATAGTAGTGCCAGCTTGCTCAAGCTGATGACACAAATGAACTGCGGCTGGCACGATGCACGAGACAATCTCACTCCAAGAGCCCTGCTGCGTCTGGGTCATGTCATCGACGTACGTCAGAGTGACCACAGGGAAATACTGGGCGTGTGCAAAATCCAAGAGATCAGACAGGTAGATTTTAACCCAAGGCATAGATTGCACACACCCAGGAAGCACCCCACGACCAGTAGGCATCACGTCGGACACGAAGCCGTTGACCTCCAAAATACGCGGGGCCTCGTGCATCAAAATACCTAAATACAACAAGTGAACAGGATAAGACATCTGCAAGGCGAATCCAGCCAGGCGAAGAGGGTCCACGGTGTCAAAGAACTTACTGAGGTCCCAATACAGCCCAACCGAAAGCTCCCCAAGATATCTAGCAGTCTCGTGACCGATCTCTCTTAACAACGCGGCCTGCAACGCCGAAGAGCCCCTAACCGCAGTGCCCCAAAAGTTTTCACGCCCCCTAGACCACTCATCAATGTCACGGCCTCGCGCACGACAATAGATCCGATACAACGACGGGCATTTGCAAACAGGCCGCTCCGCATCAGCCGCCTTAGGAAGCAGAGCAATGATGCCCATCATGACCTGCGTGGGCCACATCATACGAGCTTCGCACTGATTGGGGAGATCCGCGTAGGCCCCAACAGCAGCCCCAGGGAGAGACGCCAGAATACGCGGAGGCCAACAGTCAATGCCCACCGCAGTGTCAGCCTTAAACACCTGCGCAGCTCTGGACACCGCACAGGGGGTCAAAGGCACGAGATCGCCGACGGCCGCTAGAGCCATACGGCGAACAACATCCAAAACTCCCGAGAGGGCCTCGCGTTGCTCCCAAGGAGCCGTCCAAAAGCCGCTCCAAAAATCCTGCCGATATTGCATCATTTCCTCGGGTAATTGCTTCACCTCCGAGGGAGTAACCAGATACTCGATATCAGCCCCTTGATCATATTTGAGCCAAGAGTGAACCCTCTTGGCACCACGCGGCAAGGCCTTAAGAAGCCACTGCTTCATCTTATCCTTAGACAGAGCGCGAGCGTCATTCCAAGCCTGGCCGACCGCATGAGCGACCGCATCACTAAGAAGATTAAGCCCATCGACCGACGACGGGACGGCGGCCAGCTGAGCTATCCACCACTCGACAGGATGCACGAGCCCAGGGAGGCAATGCGCATGGACTTGACCCGACAAAACATGCAACACACGACCAGCCCAATGCATATTATCCCAAGACTTCCGAGCCTTACACAGGCGAAACTCCCACAGGGTCTGAGAAACATGAGCCCAGAAACACAGCGTAGGGGATTGGAAACTCTGACCGCAGAAACCTCTACGTCCAATCTTAGCACGTCGAAAGCTCGGGTAACCTCCACGCACACTACTCTCGCAAGGCAGCAACTGCATCGCACAGGCACGAGAAAGAAACATCAATTCAGTAGCTCGGCTCCAAATACGGCACTGGCGAGAGAGAGAGCAGGAGAAAGATGATCATGAACATGGGGTAAGAAATTATCTTCAAAATAATACGGAACCTCCAAGTCACCATCGTCTGACACCTGCGTCAACAAAACCTCCCAGGGTAAGTCAGGGCCAGCACAATCAGGAAAGGGAGGAGTTTTAACACGTTTCCACAACGACTGTTCAACAGCCCCATGGTCCAAGGAAACCTTCAAACAAGCATGTGTCTTAAATGGTGACGAGGTATACTTAGAAACTCGCACGTAACTGGCAATATCCTCCGAGGCGACCACGTAATCGATCAGGGAGCCGCGCCCCTGCGTGCAGGTGAACTCCACCAGCGACGGGGCCAGCACTCGCCCTCTCGCAAGTCGTGGGAAGCCCGAGAGATCGGGGTCACCAGCTGAGACATTGAAATCGCCCATCAAGATCCATGGAACCGACAACGTTCCAAGAAACCCCGAGACTCCTCGCAATCTATCCACATTCTCTCCACAGACCCCCAGGCCCGACACCAAATAAACGACGCCCACAGCGATCACCGCTTTCTTAGTGCGTAACCCAAGAAACATCCAATGGCTTCCAGAGCCGCGGTCCTGCACAGGACCGTCTAAATGCAAAAATCGTTGAAACGACAATCCCCGAGACACCACGGCCCCCACCCCACCATGGGTTCCACCCCCTGGGGAGGGCGTGGCAGGAATGAAAGGGGGTCGCCATTTCAGCTGGTGCGCTCGCCTCTTCGCCAGTTTCACCCGATCGCAATTCAGGTGATGCTCGGCAAAGAAGAAACCGTCACAACTGGTTCGCACGCTGGAGGCGAACGAAACAGCGACCTCGTTCCACGAGGTGATATTACAGAAAAGGAAGTCGATACTGGTGGCCGCCTCGTGGCCACCAGTGTGCCTGTTAAAAACGAGCTTGCGTAGCAGGGGCCTCACCGTCCGCAGCCGCCGCCGCCTCGCGTAGTCCCTCGTCGACACCCTCAGCAGGGACTGGGACTTGGGCCACGCCGCCAGCAGGGACTGCTTGCTGAAGCACTCTGCCGAAACTCGATGCGGTGTCCTCGCGGATAGTACGTAACCGTTTGACCGCCTTGCAATTGGCGGACTTGACCAAGAGCTTCTCCATGCGATCTTGCTGTGTAGCTTCAAGGGGCCCTTCACGTGCACGCTTGCGAAGAGACTCCAACTCATCACGCTGAGCATCACCATACTCTGAAGCCATCTCGGAGTCGGCGTCATCCTCCTTGACCGCGTTGACGTAGATCCGTTGGAGCTCCTGCCAGAACTCGAGCCGCTGACGATGCTCCGCACACCAGCGCGCCAGACCCTCTTCATCAAGCTGAGCCAGATTGGGAGGATGGAGCACCGCCTGCGGAGCGCCCGCGCCAGCCGCCGCGCCGCCGCCCGCAGCAGCGGCATGAGCACCCACGGGGGCAGCAGGCGCAGCACCTCCTCGCGCGCCGCCACCTGCGACAGGAGGAGCGCCCGACGCGCCGCCAGCACCACCGCTAGGAGCAGCCCCAGCGCCGCCAGCAGCACCAGCGCCACGCGCCGCGCCAGCCGCCATGGCCGCCTGCGCCTCGTACAGAGCGCGGGCGGCCTCGCCACGAACTCGGTCTTCTTCCTCGCGCTGTAGGCGTCGGAAGTCGGCCTCCACGAAGCCATCCTTCGCCACCGTAGCCTCACGAAGCAGGATCTGCTTGGCTTGCAGCACCTGCAACGCCTCTCGATGTTGAGCCTCAGCTGCGTGAAGAGCTTCTCGATGGCGAACCACTGCCGCCAGCCGAGCTTCCACGTCGCCTTGAGCAATACGTTCAGCTCGTGACTGCACCTCGACCTCCTTCGCCAAGGCAGTACGCTTCGCAGCCACGAGCTTCTCCATCTCATTCTCTGTGGCAGGCTCAGGCGGGGGAGCAGGTGGCGCACGCGGTACCGCCGCGGCCGCCGCGCCAAGCTCCCCAAGCGCCCCTGCCAAGTGCGGGTACTTGGCCGCCAGCCACTCAAGATCACCAGCAGCATCACGGCCACCAGCGTCCTGAGCCACGGGCTCCCCTGAGTCGAGGTAGCGGCCACCACACTTGCTGCAACTCCAGTTGCCGTACTTGTCGAACTCCCAGTGCCCGCAGGCACCGCATACTGAGTAGGTATCTCGACGCTGGGCATCACGACCCCATGCGCCGCCGTAGACTCTCTTGCGGCCTCCGCGCCCTTGGTGCCAGGGGGCACGCGACCGCCACGACATGAACAGCCAGCGGGGGCCCAACTCCCGCAGTGAAGGCCAGCAAACAAGCTCACTAGATATGAAATGCTCGGCAGAGCAGGCCTGGTGGCAGGGCAGCACACCAGGGAACACACGCCAAAAACACCCGAGCCTGCCGCACGGCTGCGGACAAGCTCGAAGCCTCGCGGCAAGGTTTCGAACTTGAGCCAAAATGGCTACGGAGGGGAGGAGGAGGAGGAGGCGGAGGAGGAGGAGGAGGCGGAGGAGGAGGAGGAGGCGGAGGAGGAGGAGGAGGAGGAGAGAGCAGGAGGAGGGAGGCGGAGAGGAGGCGGAGGGGAGGAGGATGCGGAGGAGAGGAGGAGGCGGAGGAGGCGGAGGAGGAGGGAGGAGGAGGGAGCGGGGTGGGTATGAGGAGGGGGAATGGGGAGGGGGTAGGAGGAGGAGGCTGGGGATGAAGGAGGAGGAGGAGGAGGAGGAGGAGGAGGAGGCAGGAGCGGAGGATGAGGAGGAGGAGGAGGAGGGCGGAGGAGGGTAGGAGGAGGAGCAGAGGCGGAGAGGAGGAGGAGATTGGCGGAGGAGGAGGAGATAGATGACGGCGAAGTTAGGATGATTGGGTCTTCTGAGAGGGGGCCCCCCTCTCTGCGCGTGGCTCCCGGGGAGGGCCCGCGCCGCGCGCGCGAGCGCGCGACGCCGCGCCCGACGCGGAGCTCCCCCCCCCCCGCGCGGCCCGGCGGCCAGCCGCCCGCCGCCTCCGCCGTCGTCCCGCGCCGCCGCCTCGGCATCGCTGGGGCATCTTCGCCGTCCTCGTCGTCGTCGGCGTCGTCGTCGTCGGCGGCGTCGTCGGCGGCGTCGTCGTCGCCGTCGTCGTCGGCGTCGTTCGTCGCCGTCGTCGTCGTCGTCGTCGCCGTCGCCGTCGTCGTCGTCGGCCCTTGTCCTCGTCGTCGTCGTCGTCGTCGTCGTCGTCGTCGTCGTCGTCGTCGTCGTCCCCGTCGTCGGCGTCGTCGTCGTCGTACCTCTTCCCCCACTTCGCCCGACTCGGGAGGGGAGGCTGAGGCACCGCTGGGAAAGCTCGGGGCGCCGGAGGCGCCGCCAAGTGCACAATCAATGACATAAACGTACGATCTCGGAGGTCCGCGCGGATTCCTCGGATCGGCGCTGGGACGTGTGCATGTTTCTCATATTTGACATCGCTCGGAGGTGTGCACTTTTCTCGGCGGGGACCATCGATGAGCATGTTGTACCTTCTTGCGAAGAGTAAGCGCACGAAGCCGAACAATGCCCGAGGGATGAACGTCCGAGCGATGGCAAGTATAGGGAAACAAATAATGGCATAAACATAGAAACGCGAAGGTCCGCGCGGATTCCTCGGATCGGCGCTGGAGCCCTCCCCCCCTGGCGGCGCCTCCGGCGCCGCCCTTGGCGCGCTCCGCGCGCCAGGGAGGGGGGGAGCTTCCAGCGCGGATCCGAGGAATCCGCGCAGATCTCCGAGTTTTCATGTTTGCGTCATTGTCTTGTCCCCGATCTCCGGCGGGGGCCCTCGAGGAGCAATCCTGGTGCCTCCTGCGACCAGGGCAGCGCACGAAATTTGAACAAAAACAAAAAACCCTTGGGGAGTGGACGTCCGAGCGACGGCGAGACCCTCCCCCCGCCCCCGCCCCCTCTCGCGTGTCCCATCCTTCTCCCCCGTTCGCTGCTGCCCCTCTCGCTGTGCCCGACGCAGCTGCCCTTCCGCCCCGAGCTCCCTGGCACCCCCTGCCGCGGGTGCCGGCTCGTGTCGCTGTCGGAGCCTCGAGGCAGGAGAAGACGCATCCCTCGTTGCCCAGTCTCTCCGATCACCGTGCCCTCCCCGCCGCCCCTTTCGCGCTCGCCCTCTCCGCCCCCCTCCCCGCCGCCCACCCTCCCCGCCCCCTCTCCCCGCGTCGTCCCCTCAGTCGTTGCTCCGGTGTCGGCGAGGCGTGGTTGGCCTTGGTGGTGATTCTGTCGGGATCATTGCCCTGCTCGACATCCGAGTCTGCGAGTAGAGAGGAGATCTGCGCCATGGTAAGGGATGGGAGGGAGGGGTAATTAGGATGTCAGATATGACGCGAGCGCACCTAGCTTGTCCTCCTCCTCCTCCTCCTCCTCCTCCTCCTGCCCCTCCTCCTCTTCCTCCTGTCCCTCCTTGCCTCCTCGTAAGGCGCCTGCACCCCCTCCCCCCCCAACCCCTCGGTGCGCGCCGCCAGTGCCATCGCAGCGCCTCCTCGGCCGCCCTGGCCTCGGCCAGGGCCTCGGCCTGCTGCCCAAGCTCCGCCCTGCTGACGGCGACGACGACGACCATGTCACAATGATTGAGTCGGGCCTGTCCCTCTACAGGGGGAAGATTCAAAAATAGTCAAAAAATAATAGGGGGACCATTTTTGTGACAATGGTTGATCCTCTTTGGAGTATGTTTGGAGTACCTTGAATGTTTTCGCCCCAAAATCCCCCTGTAGGGGGACATGCCCGACCTGACACAATGAGTGCGGTTCAGCTGAGATTGCTGGAGTGCTGGGCGGCAGACGCGTCCGCTCGACGGGTGCTCGCAGCCGAGTGATGTGCCCTGGCCGGGCTGAGCGGATTTGGGTACTGGGCCCGCGCGATTTGCATCGCCGCTCTTGCCTTTGCCCCCCCTCCCCAATCCGTTATCTTGCCCTTCTCCTCATTCAAGCAGTGGCGAAGCGTCCTGGCTCGCTTATAGCCCCACCAAACAGTGTTCTAAGAACCTTCTGTGGTTTCCACGAACTGTTCTTGGAACATTTCTGGCGGAGTCTGGCTTGTTTGAACACATCGGGCTTGTGTTCTCAGAGCCTTGTTATTGTTATTTGAAAATGTTTGGGTTCCAAGAACATTTCGTGGTAGGACTATAGGAATGCCGGGACGGTCGGTCCCTACTTAACTCGTCCCTCCCCTGTGCTCCCACTTATTGATTGCTCCTCATCCTCTCGGGCGTCGCCCTGGATGCGTGGCGCGTCCTCTCCCGCAGTTTATGAGGCTGGTGTACATGATGCGCCGCTGACGGCACCACCACCAGCTTTTTGCCTCCCGGTACTTTGCCTCCAGGTTCCTGTTCAAGGCGTTCCTTTGCATGCATTTCGCTTTCAGCACCGCCTGATCCCGGGGTTTTGCCCTCCCATGGCCTTGACGTGAGGCCCATCCTTCTGTTTTCCTTCCTCTGTTAATCCAAGCTGTGCGCGGCCCGCTTAGCTTCGACCGGAAGAGGCTCGCTCTCGACCCGCGGATCAAAAACAAAAGCGCCCCCCTTGTTTGGAAACGACAGGGCGTTTTTTTACACCGCTTCCGATGCCGTTTTTGTTGCCGGTTCCGACGCCGTTTTTTGTGACCGGTTCCGACGCCGTTCTTGTTGCCGGTTCCGGCTGCAGTTCCAACATCGGCGCCGTTTTTTAGCCGTTTCCGGGCGTCGTTTTTTGTTGCCGCCTCCCTTTCCAAGACACGTTTTTTTTTGTCCGGAAGCTGTGAAAAAAACGGTCCTGCCGTTTCTCTTCCCGTCCCATTCTCCTCCCCCTCCCATCCGTCCCTCTCCCTCCCTCCTCCCATTCCACCTCTTCTAGAGCAGGACCCCTGCGCAGAATAGAGCTGGAACTCGGAGTCCTTCTCCTCCCTCCTTGTCTCCGCCCTTCTCTCCTTTCTCCCCCCCCGTCCCCTGCCCAGCCCCCGCTTGCCCAGCCGCGCCAAAAAAGCCCGAGTCCGGCCACGCGGCGCCCCAGGACTGCCAGCGGCCCCGCACGATCTACTGAGACCCCGTGGCTATTGGGCAGCGCCGTGCCGCGCACGCGAGCCGGGCGAGGTGCACGCGAGCCTGTTCCGCGGCTCTCCTGCTCTCTGGACGCCCGAAATGGGCACGGAAAGAAGGGGTACTCGGGGTTGGACAGACCTACTACCCTGACACGTCGATTGAGGAATTGGCCGTTTTCGGTTCGCGAGAGGGCGTCGCGGCCGTTATTTTTGCGGGTCCAGGTCCGTCGGTTTCGGTCCCAGGCCGTTTTCACTGAGGTGAGGTCTACTAAAGGGAGGTTTGTCCACCGCCGAGGTGCAATGCCCAACAGCAGTTCTTCTTCATTTGGAGCAGGACCCGCTGTCCGCGCCGCCGCGACCTGTGTCCATTCGAGACAGAAGGCCGCCTGCCCAACAGCGGCCGTTGTTGGTTTGGGACAACGTTCAACATTTGTTGTTGGGCATTGTACCCATTTTTTCCGTAATTACCCATTTCGGGCGTCCAAATACTCTCCTTTCTTTTCTTCATCGCGTTGTATCCCAACCGTTCCATTCGCATCCTGAGACTCCACCGCGTATTGGTCAGCATCCCTCCGTTCATGTTGCCGCTGCGCCTCCTCTTATTTGATCGCTTCGGTCAGTCCGCCAGCCCATATTGCCTCGCCGCTTGGTGGCCGTGTTGGGGCCTCTTGGGGGCTTCTGGGAGGCAGTTCTGAGGCCTGTTGGGGGCCGTGTTGGGGCCTATTGGGTCTTTGGGGGGCCTCTTGGGGCTTTTTGGGGTGCCTCTTGGGGGCCCCTTGGGGCCTTTTGAGGCCTCTTGGGGCCTTCTGGGGGCCTCTTGGGGCTGAAGGTTTTACTTTTCGGTTCCTGGTCCCCGTTTTGGGCCCCTCTGGGGGGCCGTTTTTGGGGCCCTCTTGGGCGCCTCTCAGGTTGTCTTGGGGCCATCTTGGGCCGTCTTGGGGTCCTCTTCGAGGCTTCTTGGGCGGTCTTCGAGCGGTTTTGGGGGCCTCTTGGGCCGTTTTGGAGCGTTGGAAAGCCGAAGAGGAGAGAAACGTGGCACATGCGACAAACGTACGTCTTCCGAAAGGAATAACACGATTTTTGTTTGTTGGGGCCTTCTTGGAGAGCCTGGTGCCCATGTCCAGGCCTCCAAGCATGGGGGGCATCGAGGAGCATGGCCGAAGGGAACGGGACGAGCTTGCAGATCTGGTCGTCAGATCACCATCCCCGTGCCCACGCACCTGCCCTGTCTGGCGCTTCGCAGCCGGGGCGTGCAGGATTCCGGCCAGGCCAAACACCACCCCGACACCACGTCAGCGTAGGTTCACACATGTTGCAGCGAACTTTTTCCTCCAGCCCCCGGCCTCCCCTCCCCTCCCCTGACTCCTTCCGTCCTTGCTCCCCCCCGTTCTCTTGCGCGTTGTAGCCTAGAACTGCCAGCCTTGCGTCCGGAGAGCTGGCCGGGCGGATGCCTGCCGCGGGGGCGGGGGAGGGGGGGGGTAGCGGAGGGGAGGGGAGGGGGGAAGGACGGCGCAGGAGGGACGAGGGGGAGAGGAGGGGGAGGCGAGCGAACGGGGGCCAGAGAGGAGCGGAGGGGGAGCCCAAAGGGGGGGCACGGAACGGGAGGGAGAGGGTGGCGGGAAGGAGGGGCGGGGCGGGAAAGGCGGGGGGGGGAGAGGCGAGGAGGGGAGGGAGGCGGCGGGCGGACTGGGGGAGAGAGAGAGAGAGAGAGAGAGAGAGAAAAGGAGGGAGAGAGAGGGAGAGAGAGAGAGAGGGAGCGAGAGGGAGCGAGAGAGCGAGAGAGGGAGATGGTGGTGGTCACAGGAGCATGGCCTGGTCAGTGAGAGAGAGAGAGAGAGATAGTGGTCAGGAGGATGGTGGCCAGCGAGAGAGAGCGAGAGAGAGAGAGAGAGAGCGCAAGAACGATGGTGGCCAGAGAGGGCCCTCCCGCCTGCGCCCCCCCCTGGCCGCGGCGCGGGCCGAGCGACCCCCGCCCCCCCCCCCCTCGGGCGGGCCCCCGCCCGGCCGCCCCCGCGCTCTCGCGGCTCCCCGCGCTCCCCGCGCTCTCGCGGCCGCCCGGTGCCTCCTCCGGCCACCCTCGGGCCGGGCGAAAGGGGGGGAGAGGGAATCTAGACGGGAGGTTCTTCATGATTTTTGGCCTCCGGGGGCCCTAACCGGCCCTCGGGAGCGCCAAAAAACGACCCAGGATGAAAAACCGGTCCTGGGGAATGGGCCCAGACCTCTGGGGGTCGACGTCATGCAAAAATCATGACGTCGGGGGTCTGGGGAAAGGGGGGTTTGGGGAAGGGGGGGTTACGAAATCTGCTGCATGCAGCTGGTTTCGGCCTCACCGAGGGGCCCGTTCCTCGATGTGTACAGGGCCGCCTCCGGCGCCGGGGGGCGCCGGGAAAGTCAGCCACGCGTGAGCTGATTCTCGAACTCCCCCTTTGCTATCCCCCCCTTTCGCCCGACCCGGCACCCGTTTTCCCCGGCGGCGGCGCGGCGTTTTTGTTCGCCCGGGGGGCGCCGCCGATCCCGGGGCCCAGGCGCAGCGGGTCGGGGCCCAAGCCGGGCGTGCCCCCGTATACGAGAAGTCGGGGGCAGCGACAGGGGGGGGACAGGCACAGAGTGAGCGGCCTGAGTAAGGAACCTTTGCTTTTCAAAAGGGGCCTCGGTCGTTCCTTAGGCTTGCATGCGTCAGTCCTTGGGGTAAAAAAAGGGGCTTCGTGCCTTTATTTATCGTTCCTTAGGTCAGGCCGATGATTGTAGGGGGGGGATCGAGGCATCGGCCCCCCCCATCGCCCACTGGTCGCCGACAGGGGCCCGGTAGCCCCAAGCTGCCCAGGAAGGTGCGGACTCGCTATCTCACCATCCACCAAACCACCCCAACCCAACCCGAAGGCTCAGATTTACCCTCGATTTCCAGTGGGGGGGGGGGTCGGGAAATATAGAAAAAACACGTGTGGAACCCTTACCCCCCCCAACCCGAAATTCGGGTCTTCGGGTTGGGTTGGGGTGGTCTGGTAGGTAGTTACTATCAGAGGCACATCGCCGATCTATCGGCGATGTATCGCTGATTCCAAGTCGACGCATCCCCCCCTGTGCCAGTCCCCCCCTATCGCTGCCCCCCAAGAAGGGATTACTCGAACGTAGAAGCAGAAAAGTCTGGGGACGAGGTTTCGAATCCTTGTGAGCATGTTTGGATTATTTTCTTGCCTATTGTTGACTCCTCGTCCCAGATCCGCCCGCAGGAGGACACGCCCGACCTGAGTCCAGGCCTCGCAGAGAGGGGTCCGACAGATGGGGTCGGAGGCTCGCGCCGCACCGCCGATGCACCGCCCCTGCGGCCCCGGTGTGGAGCCCGGCTGCCTCTCCGCGCCGACGGCGCCGAGGCATCGCCGAGGCGTCGGCGACGCGTCGCCGATGCATCGCCGATGCGTCGCCGATGCATCGCCGATGCATCGGTGATGCGGCGCGATCCTCCGAGCCCACCTGCTCAGGGGGGAAAAAGCACCAAGGGCGCCCTTAGAGGGCGCGAAGTCATTCGCGCTTCGCGATTCGGCTCCGATCCCTCATCCTCCTCTTCTCCCCTGGGAGGCGGCGCGAGAGCGCGAAGTTATTCGCACTTCGCGCTTCGCGCAGCGCGAAGCGCGAAGTGGGGAGCCCTTGAAGCACGCACAGACACCATTCATCGCCGGCTCCCAGGAAAATCTGGGGAATCCTGTTCTTGTGCGCATGTCCCAGGGCCCCTCCACCTGCTCGGACCGACTCGGACCCCACTTGGGAGGCCGCGAGACAAAGAGCCACGACCACCACCGAGTGGAGAGTCTCCGGGAGGGAGCCCACCGGGGGCGCACCCGCCGACTTCGGCGCGAGCACTCCTGCGGTGGTCGTGGTCCGTCCTTGGCGGTCCTGGGGCAGCGGCCAGGACCAGGGCGGAGCTGGTCTCGGTGCTCGTGGCAGTGTCTGGCTTGCGCAAGGCATCCTCAAGGTGAGGAGCGACAGAAGGACGTACACGTCCATGGTTGGGCGCGTACGTCCGTTGTGGGCTCCCCACAAGGCTGTGGCCTCGATGTGGTTGTGGTCGCTAGCTGTCCCCGCACCGGGCTCCGCTGCACTTCGTCCGCAGCGGCGGCACTGGCAGGACGATGCAGCCAACCCGCATAGCCAGGGTGAACGTCATTCCAAGGCTACCATCGCATCCTTCCCCTTCGGCCCGTCTTTGGCCACCTTCGATGGTCGCGCCCCGCTCACAAAGTGTCGACGTGGCCTCTTCCAAGGCCTTTGCATCAAGGGCGCCCTCGAGGGCGCCAAGTTACTCGCGCTTCGCGGTTCGGCCCCGACTCCTCCTCGTCATCCTCTTCTCCCCTGGGGGGGGGGGTGCGCGAAGCGCGCGAGGTTGTTCGCGCGTCGCGCAGCGCGAAGCGAGAAGTTAGGCGCACTTCTGAGGATTTTCGCCGTTTTCGGGCTCTCGGGGCCCTC
>CAUYUJ010019999.1:124462-166427 GCA_963575745.1 Prorocentrum cordatum
ACATATTCAACATATATAAAATATCGAACTTCGCATTCATCTACTTAACGTTTTGTTAGATAAGTATATTCAACAACATACCATACATACTACTCACAGAACCATCCATCTTATCAACTGAGCTATCGGGTACCACTGCCAAGATATATCGATACATACACCTCAACATACCCAACTTAGTAGCTAAGTCAGCTAAGTCGATGTGGGCTGTCCGATTCGGTTAACCCGAAATTTGCATAACTTTCTATGTTTTGCATGTTTGTTCTTGATATTGCTATGTTTCGGGAAAAAACCACAAACAACGTTTTAACAACTACAACGCAACAGTTTTCCAGGACAGGGCGCCGCAGGTCGACGCGCCGAGCCGCCCTCAGGACGCCTGCGGGGCGCGGAGGGGAAGGGGGGAGAGGGAGAGGGGGGGGGATCAACTATTCTTCAAACTGCCTCCCCTCGGCGGCCATCACCGCCTCCCCTCTCCTCTCCTCGTTGTCGGCGGCCAGCCCGCCCCCGCTCCCTCCTGCCGCCTTCCCTCCCCGAGCCCGCCTTCCTTCTTCGGCGGCATATCCGCCCCTCCCTCCTGCACCTCTCTATCGAAGGGCGGCGCATCCGCCAGCGGCATATCCGCTCTCGCATGCGCTCGTTTTTTCCTTTTTCACGTGATGGCGAGCACATAGCCATCGTCCTGTAGTCGCCGATAAGCCGCCCAGGCTGGCGGGATCAGCTCGGCGGGCATCACGGCGACGTCGCCGCGCGGCCGCCACAGGGACGCGCCTGGGCATGGCGCGCGCACCCATTCCAGGGTCTCCACCAGCAGGTAGCTGGCGGCGCCAGCCTGCGCGCAGCAATGCACGATGTACGCCTCGCCGTCGCCCAGGAGAAAATCCTGAGGGCAGCAACGCCTCGATTTTTGGGGGGGCACACGCATGTGCACCCCTAAATACCAAGGTTGGTTGCGCCGTCTGTCCTGGCTGCCGTACATCTGGCCGTCGATGGACGCCTCTCTGCTGGTCCACGTTTCAGCCCTGCGGAGGGGTTCCTCCTCCTCCTCCTCCTCCTCCTCCTCCTCCTCCTCCTCCTGGCGGCGAGCCGCCTCGGCGGCAAACCGCCTTCCCCTCTCCCAGCCCATCTTCCTCCACAAAGGGCATGCAAGGTTGCGCCCCGAGTGCCCGAACGTACTGTCCAGCTCTGGCGTGCGCCACGCTTTGGCGCGGGAGCGCGGCGCCTCCTTCGCTTCCTCCAGGAAGCAGGCGAGCATCGCCGTCAAGGCCGACCGCTCGAAATTCTCAGGGTTGTCGATCTCCTGCGACCTGGACCGAAGCAGGTTGTGCTTCCGCTCGAGTACGAAGGCGTCCAACCAGATGCCGTCCTCCGCAGGCTGGTCGGGGACGTGCCACAAATAATGATGCTTCGGCTTGATCAGGGCTGGCCCGTGCGCGGCTTTGTGCAGCGCCAAGGAAATCGAAACGGCCTTGGTCCAGACAGCTATCAAATTCGGCACGGCGCCGATCCTCAGGACGTAGCCGAACCGCCTGCCACCTAAGCGCTCGAGGATGCGCGCGGGCCGACGCGGTGCATCCTCGAACGCGCAGGCCAGCGTTTGCGTTTCAGCTGCGGCCGCATGTCCTTTTGCCCTGCATGTACAATTCGAGCATCTTCGCCATCGCCTCGAACGACCGCGCCGCAGCGTTCGCCATGCCGCTGGGACGCAGCTCTGTGTGCACCCAATGACGAATCAAAGGGAACACGGCCAAGCAATCCGACGCCTTGCCCACGAAGTGCGACGCCTTGCAGGTCGCTTTCTTCCGAGCCACGCTGAACAGAAACGCTGGCGGTTTCCTGCCGCGTCTGCCAGTCCGCCACGCCGAGCAGCGATCCCGCCACGTTCCCCACGCGTCGGGGATGACATCCCTCACCGCCTTGAGGAGCGCAAAGATTTCGACCTGCAAGGTCCCGCCGCTGGCCAGCATGGTATGCATGGGGTCCCTCACGTATGTGCTCGGCGGCGCCACCGTCCGCAACGCCTGGCACGCCACCAGAGAACGGTCATCCAGAGTGATGCCCATTGCCGTCTCCTTCGGGGGCCGGAACATCAGAAGGGAAGGAAGGGGGGGACATCAGAAGGGGATCGATGGAAATGTTTTCCTCCCTGGCTCCAGTCTCTCGATGTTCGCTCTGGTTGTCGTGTCCCGCAGCGACGCCAAATCATCATATTGCTGCAAAAACTCGTCTGACGACAGCGGGTCAAAGCGCGACGAGTCAGCGCACCAGAGAGGCACGAGGTAATCATCGTCGTCGTAGTCTGCAAGACATTCCGCCTGATCCAGCACAACGTTCTTGCATTGCAAGCACGGTCTCAGACCTGCAGCGCCCTTGGTGCAGAATGTCTCTTTTCCAGCCGCCTCGTCTGCAATCAAGCGGTGGAACTTGGCGAAAAAGTGCACGCCGCCGATTGGCGCACCGTGCTCCGACAGACTCTCTGGGCCCAGGAACAGCGCGCGAAGCAATGCCCGCGCCACGGCCGAGCCGCCGATGCTCTTCTTCACGACGACGCGCAAGGTGCCGATCGGCAGCCACGCAACCTCCTTCTGCAAGAAGGATCCGAACTCGAGGAAACTCGCATACACCGCGAGCTGATTCCGACGATTATCTATCTTCAAGGCGTTGCCCACGCCAATGTCGTCGTAGTACAGCAAAAGCCTCCACGGCCGATCGCGCGACACAGGGAAACGGCGCATCGCTTCCCAAAACATTGAACTCCAGAGAGGGCAGTCCGACAGGAGCCTCGGCATCAGCCGATGCGGCAGCGCCACGCTCCATCGGAAAGGCGTGCCGATCTTGGGCTGCAGCCGCACTGCGCTGATGAGATCGGCCACGGATGCCGTCTGCGATCGCTGCATGGCCCGAGCGCTCACGTCTATAGCATCGCCCGCGTCGTCGCCATGGCCAAGCGCAGTCGCGATTCGCTCGAGCAAAGCCGCGGACACGCCGCGCAGGGCCAGACACTGTTGCAGTCGAGCCCGCTGCTCCACCTGCTTGTCCACCTGCAGGGCGCGTTTCCCCATTGCGCCGACGCCCGCGCGCGGGAGGGGCGGGGGCGGGGGGCAGCGCGAGGCCCAGCGCGGTTGAGAAAAACGAATTGCAGCCAGAGAGACGGAAGTGGAGGCGGGAATGGATCGCGGGGCGGAGTAGCCGCCGAAGGGCATGGCGGTGTAGCCGCCTGAAGGGTCGGGAGGGGCGGCGTAGCCGCCGAAGAGCGTGGGGGCGAGGGGGCATGGGGGGAGGGGGGAGGGGGGAAGGGGGTGGGTGGGGGAGATTGCGGAGGCGCGAAGTGAGCGTAGCAACGGAACTTGCAAGGGAGATTTCTTTTTCTCGCACGCAATTTCGAGCTTGAGTTTCAAGCTCGGGTTCCAAGCCGCCAGCGCTCGGAGACGGGCGCGGCTGGCGGCTCGAGCTCGGGACGGGCGCAGCGCGGGACGGGCGCGGCGGCGGCTGGCGGCTCTTAGTGCGGGTGCGCGTGCTGCCTCCAACTCCTCATCCACCTCCTCCTCCTCTCCTCATCCTGCCTCCTCTTCCTCCTTATCCTCCTCTATCGGCCCAGCCGATCGCCGCTCAGCTCTCCTGGTGCGGCTGGCGGCAGAAGAACCGAATGCCGCCTGGGATGTCCTGCACCATCTGCTTCGACATCTGGCACAGCATCTTGCCGCGCTCCTCGGTGCGGCGCGCCTCCTCCATCATGCGCCGCGCCTTGTCGATGAGCATCTGGCCCTTGATGCCAACGGCGCGTGCATGGCGGCAACGATTGCGCCACTCGATGAAGCGCACCACGATGGTCGCCCAGCTCCACGCACTGCCACCCGTGATGAGCTCGAAGTCATCGACGTCGTACTTGTCCGCGATGCTCGCCATGGCGGCGCAAGACCGCGAAGGGGCACGACCTCGAGCGGCTCCACTTGAGCCACAAAGACTACGGATGAGGGGTGGGACGGTGGCAGATCATGTCATTGGGAAACGCGAGAGAACGGTGCGAGCGCGGTGGGCAGCAAAGGCGGCATCTCCGCCAAATGAAGGCAAGGCGGCATGTCCGCCAAGGGCTTGCGAGAGTGGAAAGGCGGCATCCCCGCCAAACGAAGGGCTGCGGTGGTAACGAGTGGGGTGGCGATGGCAACGAAGAAATGTTTTTTTTTTTCAACAATAATAACAATTGTACGAAATCACACACCTCGTCATGGGCGGCCCAACTGCCGCCCCTGCCAAGGAGCTGCTTCGCCTCTGCTTCGTCTCCGACCGCCAATCGATGGGATTCCCAACGGTGTCGCTGGCCTTCGCGAGCCACAGCTCGCGCGGTAGGGTCTCGGGCAGGACGCGCTCGAGCAGGAGGGAGTTAGGCAAGCGCTTCGCCTCGCCAAGTGAGGCATCGGAGCGCGATGAGCAGCAAAGGCGGCATCTCCGCCAAATGAAGGCAAGGCGGCATGTCCGCCAAGGGCTTGCGAGAGTGGAAAGGCGGCATCCCCGCCAAACGAAGGGCTGCGGTGGTAACGAGTGGGGTGGCGGTGGAAATGTTGTTTCACCAACAATAACAATTGTACGAAATCACACACCTCGTCAGGAGCGGCCCAACTGCCGCCCCTGCTCACGAGCGGCCCAGCGGCCGCGGCTTATTCGGGTCCTTCTCCACCTTTTTCAGGCCGTACTTCATGATGTACTGGGCCACCATGGGGCGCTCAGGTGCTGTGCTTCTGCGCCTCCTTGAGCATCCCCGCGATGGCCCTCGCCGCCGAGCTCGCATCCTTCTGGATGCTGATGGCCTCGTCCTGCGTGATCGTCAACGCCACGCCGCTGTGCACGCGCTTCTGCGCCACCGCCTTCATGACTGCCACAGACTTCCTCGCCGCCTTCGCGTTCTTCACAGCCCATGACGGCACCTTGTCCGCCTTCTCATGCTCGAGGTACCCGTCCAGCTCTGTCTCGAGCCTCGTTGCGGTGCCGATCCACTTCAGCGCCAGGTTTTTCTCCTGCGTCTCCTTCTTGGCCTGCTCGGCCTTCTCCCTCGCTTCCTGTCGCCTCCGCTCCTTCTCAGCGTCCTTATCCCTGCGGAGCCTTCGGGGTTGTCCGAAAATGACAACACTTCGAGCCGAGCGAAATCAATAACCCGATCCGAACCTGAAGAGTTGAACGGAAACCGAAAACGAATGCGAAGCCCAGGCGACACCCCTGCGTTGAACCCCCAAACGGCCTGCTCTTGCTCCTGTCCTTGCTCTTGCCGCGGCTCTTGCTCCTGCCCTTGCGGCGGCTCTTGCTCCTGTCGCGGTCGCCGCGCGAGCGGCTCCTGCTGCGGTTGGTGTCGCGACGTCTGTCGCGGCGTCTGCTCCTGCTGTCGCGCCTGCCCCTGCTGTCGCGCCTGCTCATGCTGCGCCTCCTCCTCCTGCGGCTGTCAGACCTGCGCCTGCGGCGCCGCCTGGATCTGGACATGTCGCTCTCGTCGCTTCTGTCGCCCTTGTCGCCGCCGTGCTCTGCGACGCCCGTCGAGGCCGCTGCCCGCGGGCCGCTCTGCTTCGCCTGCGTCCTCTTATCGGTGTACAGCTCGTTGCGCACTGCGGCCTCCACTGTCTCGCTCCAGGCCGCCTCCAATTGCGGCCTGTACGTCCACTCCCCGAGATCAGGGTTCCACCTCTTATCCTGCACATTATCTTCAATCTTTTTCGCGTCGAAGCCGTCGTGCGCCCACTTCCTCAGCGGAAGGTACTTGCCACCCTTGCGGACGCGCTCCTCCTCCATCCGTTGGACAGTGATTGAGCTGACCACGAAGGCTTCAATGCGATCGAGGTTCGACAGCCCAGGATCTTCTGCCAGATCCTTGTAGAACTGCTGCTTGAACTCACTCTTCATTTTGGCGAAACACTTTGGCGGCCACTGTCCGAACCTCCGAGAAAGGCGCACCCCGTTCGTGTTGCACGCGTCGCACTGGTAAGTCGACTGGCCCTTCGCCCTGATCCTGTAGTTGCACTCCTTTGCCGTGCGACAGCAGCGGTTGCAACGCACGATGCTATGCCCGATGCCATGCACATCCACGAACTCCCCTACCTGGGGAGCGCCTGCTGGCGGATCGTCCTGAGCTGCCTCCTCCTCCTCCGCCTGCGGCGCTGCCGCCTCGGGCGAGCGCTCCTCATTCTCAACCTTGGCTACCGCGCCCTGCGGTGGAGCCTCTTCCTCCTCAAGCTCACGCTTGGCACTCTCAAGCTCATCCTGTTTGACGCCGAGCTCGGAACCAATCTCGTCGCCGCGCTCCTCGGAGCCCGATGCCGCCTCTGACGCTGCGTCGTCCGGCTCTGGTGGCAAAGCCGCTGCGCCCTGAGGAGGCAGTTCTTCGGCGGGAGCTGCGGCTGACGCAGCTTTGCGAGCCGTCCTCAACGCTGCGGGGTGCTTACCTTTGCCCTTGCCTTTGCTTTTCCCGCGTGCCTTCGGCGGCCCTGCGTCGGTCAATGCGAGCGGCGGCACAAGCTGTCCAGTCAGTGTCATCTGCGTCCCCGATAGCTTAGCTTTCCCACGGGGCTTCGCTGCGGGCGCCTTGGTCATCACTCCCTTGTTTTTCGGCCTGGCTGCTCCGAACATCACTGCCAGAGAATGCTGCTGGTGATCTTCAGCGGGCGGCGTCCCCGCCATGGCGGCGTGACCGCCTTGGCACGCGAGAAGCCGCGCGTCGCGCGCGGCCCTGATGCCAAGATGAGCTGGACGCGAAGCGATGACGAAGAAAACGCGCGGTAAGTGAGGCGGGATAGCCGCCAGCGGAATAGCCGCTTCAAAGGTGGAGGGAGGGGTGGAGTGAGGTATGAAGGGGGCGGCATATCCGCCAGCGGACTCGCCGCTTGAGAGGGTGCAGGGGCGCGGCGAGGGAGGCGGATTGGCCGCCAGCGGACTAGCCGCTCGAAGCGTGGCGGACGCACGAGGTGATACGGATACTGAAATGAATTGCGCGCAACATGACAACCACACAAAATTGACATCATGTTATCATATGTTATCATATGTTATCAGGCGTGTGATAACACCATGCTAACACATGATAACACCTGATAACATGTTATCAGGTGTTATCAGGTGTTATCAGGTGTTATCAGGCGCGTGATAACATCTGCTAACATATGATAACAGCCAACTTTTTTTTGCCAGTGCATGGCGGCGGCGTAGCGGCACGTCCGCCGAGTTAGTTAAGCGGAGCAGCAGGGGCGGAGCGGCGCCCTGCGCTACCGACCGCGGACGGCGCCGCGTGCTTCAAACCGCTGCCTGAGCGGCAGCGAAAAGACGGGCGAGCGCGGAAGCGAGGCGCGCTGCCTGAGCGGCAGCGAAGAGACGGGCGAGCGCGCGCAATCGGGGCGCGCTGCCTGAGCGTCATCATATGCAAGGCGATGGGGGGGTGGGCGGACATGGCGATGCAGCACATCCAGAAAATAGCCGCACTCATTCTTATGCGGATGCAGTTTTCTCCACCCAGCCCTTTTGCCAAATCCCATCCAACCGCCCACCTGTCTTATCCGCCGAAGTTCCCTCACCTTCCTCCCGCTCCGCTCGTCCACTCGCCCCCATATCGCCTTGCATTGGGGGACGGCTACTCGGCCGCCTGCGTGGCCAAAATTCACCTCGGCGTGGCGGCCTTCACGAATTGAGTGCGGATGGAGTGTGTGGGGGTGTCCTAATTTGTTCTGACACAGGGGTGTGGATTGAAATTGCGTTGGAGGAGTGGGAGGGGGGCGTGTAGGGCCGACGCGTCGCGCCGCCTGCGCGAATGAGGCTACTGATGCTGAGGCGACATCAGTGCTGCCAGCCGTGCACCTGCACCTACGAGGTCGCGTTGCGCACCAGCCAGCTCGCGAGCACGTCCTCGCACTCGGCGATGCATTGCTCCTCTTGGCGGAAAGCGTTCACCGCGCGCTCCGCTATCTGGGCGCACATCTGCGTCGCAGTACGCGCGCGGCGCAACGAGTCGAGCACAGCCTGGCACTGGGTGCCGTTGAGCACCACGATGCTATCGGGCGACATCTGGCTGGCCAACGCCGTGGACATCCTCATGCCCGCCGTGGCTGACGAAGCTGCGCCTGACGATCCGCTGCCCTCCGAGAACGCGTCCTTCAGCTGGTGCGAGCGCTCCACGCGGGATTGTGGAGGGATTGGCGCCAGCTCGACCTTCGGCGCCCCCTTGCGCCTTTTGGCGGAGCCCCAGTTGGCCTTCTCCTCCTCCCATTGGCGCCACTCCGCGAGGTCGACTTCCCACGAGTCGGCATCGACTGCGATAGCAGCTACCTCCGCTTCCTCCTCGCTCAAGCTGTGGTACGGCGACACGTGAAGGTGGTTCACCAGCTTGTTCCTGGCCTCCTCCACTGTCTCTCCCTGGAACCACTTGCCGCCCCTTTTGCAGCTGCTGCTCTGTGGGCACTTGAAGCCGAACATGACGGTCTTCTCGCCCTGCTGGCCTGCCATGGCGGCAGGGCGAGAAGTGCACGGCTAGCGCAGGGGCGGCGTGGGGCGCGAGCCTGTGCGCGCCTAGATTCGAGCCGATACAGCGTCCCAACAACAAAAACATACATGTGTAAGAGGCGCGGTGGCATCGCACATTTCGGGATGCCAGCAGGCGGCGGCGGCGGTTTAGCCGCCAATGGAGGGCTCAGGGCGGCGTGGCCGCCAATGGGCGGTTTAGCCGCCAATGGGCGGCGTGGCCGCCAATGGAGGCTTCAGGGCGGTTTAGCCGCCAATGGGTGGCTCAGGGAAGGACTGGTGTTTTTTTCCAACCGCATAGAACAAACCCGATGCGCCGATGCTCGTATCTGAACGGCGGTTGTCCGCCAGGCGGGGGGAGGCGGCGCGTCCGCCAATGAGATAGATCGGCAACGAAGAGAGGGGAGGAGAGATGAGATGAGACGAGGCGGGGAGAGGCGGCGCGTCATGACGCGTCAGCGCGGATAGCTGCAACTATCCGCGCTCGAATTACGGAAGCTATGCACCCCAGCCCGCTTGCAGGTCCACGCGATCACCCTACAAGAAGACATCTCCGCGGGCGGGCGGGCGCGGCTTCGCTGGCGGTGGTGCCATC
Source organism: Prorocentrum cordatum (assembly GCA_963575745.1). Lineage (NCBI taxonomy): Eukaryota > Dinophyceae > Prorocentrales > Prorocentraceae > Prorocentrum > Prorocentrum cordatum. Next base: position 133,545 of record CAUYUJ010019999.1, read on the forward strand.
TTGCTTGTCGGCTGCAGCCGACGCCCTGCCCTCGGCTGCACCATGCTGGGCTTCCCTGCTGGCGGCTGCCTGGTCTTCGGCGGCGGCGGCCCCATGGTCTTCGGCGGCGGAGGCGGAACTGGAGGGTTCATATTGCCAGTCCTCCACGGCGCCTGCTGAGGCATCGTCTTGGGCAAGTTCGGCGCCATGGGCTCCCGATGCATCAGCTGAGGCTTGGGGACGTGCGCCTCGCGCACCCGCGGCGCTGCCTTGTTGCCGTGCAGCTTCGCGTGCATCTCGCGCTTTGCGCCACCTCGGTTCCCCCAGCGCTTCGCATTGGCGCGCCACGCCTGGCCCTGCCACGTCTGCGGCCCGCCCATGGCGGGGCCAGGCGGGCCGCGGTCGCGGAACTTCTTGTAGTCGTACTTCATCTGGTACTCCTTGAGCACGGCGAGCACGGTCTCCGACCGCCAGTCGATGGGATTCCCAACGGGGTCGCTCAGCCAGGCTCGCAGCTGCGTCCTGAACGCCTCCACCGCGCTGGGATGCGCCTCCACCGCCTCGGGGGGCTCTTCCACCACAGGCGTCGCGCCCCGCATGTGCGACGCGAGCTCCTTCACGAGAGCCGAGGGCGGGAAAGGCCGCTGCCGCGGGTCCCGCGGCGGTGACGTCGGCCCCCGCCTGCGCGGCGGCGTCGACGGTGCCCGCGGGTGGCGCGGGCTGCGCGATCGCGCTGGCTGCGCCGCCAACGTGGGCGCGCTGGCTGGCCGACTGCCGCTGGCGGAGGAAGACCGATCCCCTGCGTTGTTGTCCACGCCCGCAAGGTCGGAGAGCAACTGCATCGCTGGCCCGAACATCTCCTGCGCCGAATCGCCAAAACAGTTCGACCGAGAGCGGCCAGCCAGTTTCGCGCGCGATGCGCGCGTCCCTGGCTACCGCACGCGGGGCCACTTGTTTTGGCGATGCAGCTGCCTCCAACGCGTCGAACGCGCTGCCGCTGTCTGCCATGGCCGCGGCCGCAGTGCGAGGCGCCGAGCGCGACGCGGTGGCTGCGGCGCAGCCTCGGCGCGCGGGCCCCAGCCCACGCGTCGGCGCGAAAGGGGGGGGCCAACCCCGCGCGGGCTCGCGGGCACCCGCGGGCCGCGGGCTTGAACCGAAATGGAATCGGACGCGGAAGCGAGACTTCGGGAGGAGGGGGAGGGGGTTGCCCATGGACCCATTGAAGTCTTGGAGCTCCTCGAGCCCTCGGGGGCCTCTCAGAAGGGCCCCGCTGGTTCTTGCGACGGGGTCTCGGGGGAGGGGGCAGAGTGAGGGTGGCATTGGGAACCAGAAATATAAGTGAACTGGGTCCCTTTGAATGTGCAGGTCTTGGTTCACTTGTTTTCGTCGTTGAACGGGCGGTGGCAACGTCGGTGCCTTCGCGCGCGCCCATGCCATTCTGGGTGAACGCCTTCGCCGTTCGAGCAGTGGGCGTCTCCCCGACGTTAGTTGGCGTGGGATCCAGTGCCTGACAGCGGAGAGGGGGGCGCAGGGACGTGGCGCGGGGGCGCGGAGTGGGCCGAGTAGGGGAGGGGGGCGGCGGCATGTCCGCCTGAAGGGCGGAGGAGCGCAAAGGGGTGGGGCGGGGGCGGCATGTCCGCCACGAGTTGGAAGGCGAGAAGGCTGCGCTACAAGGCGGCATATCCGCCACGAGGCGGCATATCCGCCACGACCTTTTTGTTATCCCGAGGCCGCCCCGTTGGCCTGGAGAGTTGAAGAGTCGTAGCGCGAATTACTCGCCGCGCGCCCTGGCGGCGAGCTCCTTCTTGACCAGCTCCTCCGCCTCCGCGATGGCCCTGGCCTCGGAGCGATCGGGCGCAACGAGGCAGCAGGGGGCGGAGGGGGCGTCGAGGCAGGGGCGAAAATGAAGAGAGCGCGGAGGAGGGCGTCGAGAAGGGCGTCGGTGAGAATCTGGCCTTGTCGGCCTCATCGCCCGCGATGTACTTCAGGCTGACGTTGCTGCCAGGGACGCCGACCCTGCCGCTGCGGAACTGCACCTGGGGGGCGGAGCAACGATGAACAGTCGCCTGAAAGGCGGCGGGCGCGCAAACTGCGACCCCAGCGGGGCTGCTGGGAATCGCCGCGCGCGCCCGACGCCTCATCGGTGGGAGGTTCAACCCCGCTCGCCAAGTTGCGTGTGGTCTGCATCTCCCACCTCGGCTTCGCCCACTTGCGCTGCTTGTCCTTCCCAGCCGCGCCGTCCGTCTTCTTGCCCGTGGGGAGCGGCGTCTTCTTAGCCACGTTGCCCGTGGCAGGCGGCGTCGTCTTCTTTGCCGCGTTGTCATTGCCAGGCGGCGTCGTCTTCTTAGCAGCATTGCCCGTGGCAAGCGTGGGGGCCTTCACCGCCTCGGCGTTCTTTTTCGTCTTGACCGCCTTCGTCCTCTTATCCATGGCCGCGACCATGGCCAGAGCCGCCTCCGTCGGGGTCTTCTTCAGAGAGCCTGCGGCGATGCCGACCTTCTCAGCCTTGGGCGGCGGCGTCACGGCGACGATGCCGAAGTCGGAGTCGGAGTCGAGCTCGATCGGCAGCTCATGCTTCTTCTGCTTCTTCGCCGCGCGGCTCTTGCTGATCGAGGCCGTTTGGGCGGCGGCGGTGCTCGATAACGGCTGACAGTCGGCGGGTTTGCCGCCATCGTGTGCCGCCAGTTGCTGCGTCGACGGCGCATCCGAACTCCCCGCCGCCATCGAAAGCTGGTGGTTCGAACCTGCTCGTTCTTGCAACGGCTCCTGCGGCTGCTGCGTCTGCGAGCGGTCGATCAGCTGGATGGCTGGGTTGGGCCAGCGGCCGCCGCTGCGCGAAAGCCCCACCTGAAATCAGGCGGATCACCGCCGAACGAAAATATCCCCCCCCCCCCCATCCCCCTAGGGGGATGGGGGGGGGGAATATTTCACAACACGCCCTCCATCCAGGCATCCAGAAACGTACCCCGCGCCGATCCAGGAACCCACCCCTCGACCCAATACCAGGTGTCCCGCGGGGGAATGCGTTCTGTTATTCCCCGTGGAGCCGTCGGCCAGCGCCCAGAGAACGAATCGGCCGCCGCGATGGGGAGGTGCTGCTGAGGAGAGCCGCCGCCTGGGCCGTGGGATGGCTGCAGCCCGCCGCGGGCGGGCGCAGGCGCGGGCAGCGCGAGGTGGCCGCTCTTCTTCCCTGCACGGAGATTAATCAGCTTCGCAATCGTCACCATCTCGACGGGATTTATCTGCGGCGCCGTCGCTCCAACACCTGGCGGGAAGGCGTCGACGTACGTGATGGGGTACTGAGACTGGAGCCTCCCAGGCGTGATGGGGAGAGCCTGGATGCCATCCCTGGGCGGCGGCATCGTCGCCACGAGATTCTTGAACGAGGATTTCACTGTGGCCAGATATGACTGCAACAGCTCCCTCGTGATCTCGCCCGTCTCCACGCCTGTCTGCTTGCACACCAGCAACAAGAATGCTGCCATATTGGCGGCCGTCGGGCAGCTCGGATGCCTCAGGCCAAGCGCCCCGAGGTGCTCTGAGAACGCCGCCATCTTGGCAGTGAAGCCCGAATGCGGCGAGAGCACGAACTCCCACAACTGAGGCGTCAGAAATTCAATGAACCCCTCGTAGTTCTGGAGCTTCCTCCCCTGCAGGCTGCCCGACGACAGAGCCTGCAAGAAGTCTCCCAGCTCGGACTGCGCCCACCCCACGCCGCCGCCCAAAGCAGCAAACTGCGCACTCTGGAGCTGCGACCAGCGCTGGGACGTCGCCGCCTGGATGCAGGCAGGAAGGTGCTCCGTCGCACTGCCGCGCGCTACGAACGCCGCCCGCGCCTCCTCCAGGCGGCCTCGAAGGATGCCCTCCATGGCAGCGATGCGGCGCGACCGCGCGCCGAGCGGAGTGCGCGACTCCCCGCGCGCGCACGCCGCCCGAAGCCCTCGGAGGAGGGCTCGCCAAAAACGGATCGAGCCAACGCGCGTGCGACGGACATATCCTACTCCTGCTCTTCCTGCTCCTCCTCCTCCTCCCCCTCCTCCTCCTCCTCCTCCTCCTCCCCCTCCTCCCCCTCCTCCCCCTCCTCCTCCTCCTCCTTCTCCTCTTCCTCCTCTCCCTCCTCCTCCTCCTCCTCCTGGGTGAGGGGGGGCGCAGGGGGGAGAGTGTCGAAGGGGGGGCGGGGGAGGGGGTGCCGAAGGGTGCGCGGGGGGGAAGAAGAGAGCTATGGGGGAGGGTGGGTCAAGGAGAGGCCAGGGAGGGGAGGGGGGAAAGGGGTGGGCGGCTTGCCGCCGAGGGGGTGGAAGGAGGCGGCAAAGCAAGCCGCCGATCGGGCGGTTGGGAAGAAGCGGTTTCCCGCCACGAGGAGGAGAAGGCGGTTTGCCGCCAGAGGAGGAGTAGGCGGTTTGCCCCCAGAAGGGGTAGGCGGTTTGCCGCCAGAGGAGGAGAAGGCGGTTTGCCGCCAGAAGGGGTAGGCGGTTTGCCGCCAAAGGAGGAGAAAGCGGTTTGCCGCCAGAAGGGCGGTTTGCCGCCACGGAGGGGGAGAAGGCGGATTGCCGCCATGGGGGGGGGAGAAGGCGGATTACCGCCGACGGAGGACGAGGCGACGGAGGAGAAGGCGGTGCGCCGCCTAAGGAAAGGGGGGATAAGGGAGGGCCGAAGACACATGGATAAACATTTTCCTCCTTCCCTCCCCCCTCCCCGCGGGCATGCGCGCAGCCCGCAGCGCCGCGGCCGCGAGGTACAGCAAGTACCTGCGGCGCCTCGGTCCTGAACAACTGAACAACAACAACAACGGAAATTCAATGGATTTCAAAAAAGTTAAGAATAAAAAATACGCAAATGATTAGCAAAAACACGAATATGTTCAGCCCCATCGACTTAGCAGAGATATCTAACTTAGTATATTACTTACATCTACACTTACAAACACCATAAGTATTGCATATGCACACATGAGATGCGCGATCAACAAGTGTACGTTCTATGGCTTAACTAAGATTATGTAAGATGAACGCTCTTACCGCACTTACAGCCACCCGACGATCAAAGCAAGCGGCGGGAGCAGCGCCGGGGGGAGCGGCAGCGGCAGCAGCGCTGGCTCTGCGAGGCCGCGGGTGTCGCGGCGCAGGTCCTCGCAGTCGCGCGGGGCGCCAGGTCCCGGTGGGCCCGCCACGGCAGCGCTCGCCGCGCTAGGCGACCGCGGCGGAGCGGCCAGCACCGGCCTCTTCGGCGGGGCGACGGGCGCGGGCAGCGCCACCAGTGCGGGCGAGGGCGGAGGCGCCCCCAGCCCCAGCGAGAGGGCGACGGCGGCGGCTGCCCACGCAGGAGGCGGACGCGACGGAGCTGCCGGCACCCACGCCCGCGGAGGGGCGACGGGCCAGGACGGCGCCGTCGCCCCGGCGCCGCCGGCCCCGGCGAGGGGGCGACGGCAGCGGCTGCCCGCTCAGGCTCTGGCAAGGGCTGCCCCCGCGGAGGGGAGACGAGCACGAGCGGCGACGGCGGCCAGGGCCAGGGCGGCCCCCCTTGCTCCCAACGAGCAGCAGGCGGCGAGCCGCGGCCTGCCCTGCCCCCTGCCTGCCGCTGGACGCGGGCGAGCACGAAATCGAGGCCATGTACGACAGCCTCGACTGGGCGGCTGGGCTGCTGCCCGCCCCCGGCCGCCACGGCGCGCTCGCCTGCAGCCACGCCGCGCCGAGGCGGCCCGCCGCCCGGCTCCGCCCCGCCGGCAGGCACCGCGGTGGTGACGCCGCCGCGGCAGCGCGGACCGCCGCGAGCGCCAGGGGTGCGGGCCGACGAATAGGGAGGCGCCGTGCTAGAGGCCTGGGGGCCGCCCTTGCTGCGAGGCGACGGAGCGCCGGCCTCTGGCGCAGCATGGGCTGCAGCACCCGGGCTGCCACCGCAGCCCGCTGGGCCCGTGGGCCCGCCGCCTGGCCCTGCGAGGGACTCCCACGGGGGAGGGGCAGCCTGCAGAGGCTCCCCTAGGGCGGGGAGGGCGGAGAGCCCAGCGACGTGGGAGCTGCGCGACGACCTGCGCTGCTTCCTCGCCCTCGGAGGTTGGGCAGCGGCGCGCGCCGTCGCCCGGCCGCTCGGCGATTCGACGCGCGGCCGGCTCGGCGAGGTTGGCCGCGCGCTGGCGGCTGGGCTGGCGGCCCTCGACGGCGGGCCTGCGGCGGGTCGCGGCCCACGCTGCCGTCGCGGAGGCGGCGCGGCTGGGCCTGCCGCGCGGAGCCGGGCGCTGAGCGGTGGGCGCAGCCGGCCGCGCCTGCGGGCGCGGCGGCGCAGGCTGAGCGGGGCTGCGCCAGGCGCTGGCGCCCCCCGCGCGCCTTTCCCTCCCCCCCTCCCCTGCTCCCTCCGTCGCCCTGCGCCTCCTCCGTCGTCCCCGTCTTCGTCCGCCGTTCGTCTGTCGTCTCGTGCCACTTGGCTCCGTCTGCGCTTGTAATTGTAAAAAAAAAAAAAAAGTGGCGGTGTGTCTGTTTGTCTGCGTGCCTGTGTGTCTGTGTGTCTGTGTGTCTGCGGTTGTGCGTTCGTGCGTGCGTGCGTGTCTCACTGTGTGTCTAGGTGTGTGTGTGTGTGTGTGTGTGTGTGTGTCTCAACGTCTGTCTATGCCACTATCTTTCTTTCTTTTTCCCAACCATCCTGTGGTGTGTGGTCCTCGTTTTGAAGAGACGGTGCCCCGCGTTCCTCTCCTCTCCTCTCCTCTCCTCTCCTCTCCTCTCCTCTCCTCTCCTCTCCTTTCCTCTCCTCCTCTCCTCCCCTCCTCTCCTCCTTTCCTCTTCACCCACCCAGTACACCGTTTCGTGGCTGCATAGGGAGCTCCACCGAAGGCCCCAGTGCCCGCGCCCGCATGCGTCACCCACACCAATGTCGGCACACCCCTCACACGTTGCGTGGCTCCATAGGGAGCTCCACCGAAGGCCCCAGTGCCCGCGCCCGCATGCGTCACCCACACCCATTTCGGCACACCCCTCACACGTTTCGTGGCTCCATAGGGAGCTCCACCGAAGGCCCCAGTGCCCGCGCCCGCATGCGTCACCCACACCATTTCGGCCACCCCTCACACGTTTCGTGGCTCCATAGGGAGCTCCACCGAAGGCCCCAGTGCCCGCGGCCGCATGCGTCCCCCACACCCAATTCGGCACACCCCTCACACGTTTCGTGGCTCCATAGGGAGCTCCACCGAAGGCCCCAGTGCCCGCGCCCGCATGCGTCACCCACACCCATTTCGGCACACCCCTCACACGTTTCGTGGCTCCATAGGGAGCTCCACCGAAGGCCCCAGTGCCCGCGGCCGCATGCGTCCCCCACACCCATTTCGGCACACCCCTCACACGTTTCGTGGCTCCATAGGGAGCTCCACCGAAGGCCCCAGTGCCCGCGGCCGCATGCGTCCCCCACACCCATTTCGGCACACCCCTCACACGTTTCGTGGCTCCATAGGGAGCTCCACCGAAGGCCCCAGTGCCCGCGCCGCATGCGTCACCCACACCCATTTCGGCACACCCCTCCCACGTTTCGTGGCTCCATAGGGAGCTCCACCGAAGGCCCCAGTGCCCGCGCCCGCATGCGTCCCCCACACCCATTTCGGCACACCCCTCACACGTTTCGTGGCCCCATAGGGAGCTCCACCGAAGGCCCCAGTGGCGGCGCTCACATGCGCATGCGTCCCGCACACCCATGTCGGCACATCCCTGACAGGTTTCGTGGCCCCATCATCCACCGGAGGCCCCAGTGGCGGCGCTCACATGCGTCACCCACACCCACCCAATTCGGCACACCCCTCACACGTTTCGTGGCCCCATAGGGAGCTCCACCGAAGGCCCCAGCGGCCGCGCTCACATGCGTCCCCGCCACCCATCCCGGCACGCCCCTCACAACAACAGGTTTCGTGGCCCCATGGGGAGCTCCACCGAAGGCCCCAGTGCTGCCGCCCGCATGCGTCACCACCCGCACCCAATTCGGCACACCCCTCACACGTTTCGTGGCCCCATAGAGAGCTGCACCGAAGGCCCCAGTGGCGGCGCTCACATGCGTCCCCGCCACACATCCCAGTACACCCCTCACGCGCTTCGTGGCCCCATAGGGAGCTCCACCGAAGGCCCCAGTAGCGGCGCTTACATGCGTCTCCGCCACCCATCCCGGCCCCCCCCCCCGCAGCAGCATCATGTTTCGGGGACCCATAGGGAGCTCCACTGGAGGCCCCAGTGGCGGCCCGCACATGCGTTTCCGCCACCCATGTCGGCACGCCCCGCGCGTGTTTCATGTCCCCATAGGGAGCTTCGCCGAATGCCCCAGTGGCACCCATCTCGGCACACCCCTCACACGTTCCGTAATCCTATGGGGAGTTCCATTGAAGATGAAACCCGCAGCTGCGGTACTGACAACTGCATATGGTTGGGTTCTTCGCCAGGCTAATTGTCTCTCTCTCTCTCTCTCTCTTTCTCCCTCTCTGTCTCTCAATATATACATACACACAACGGGGCACCGCTGCCTGGGGGGACCGAAGACGGTCCAGGATGGCCGTCAGACGGCCCAACAAGCTTCCAATATTTTCAACTGGAATGTCATAAGGAACGCACTACGTGTTCACGATACGTCCTCCGATGCCGAACACGTTTGGCTAAAAGGAGAGTTCGCTAGAACTTGAATTCCGTGCTCCCCCAGCCGTCGTAAGAGCCATTTGGGGGACATGGGATCGATTCTTGGTGGCTCTCTCGGGATACGTTTGGGGGTTCTTGGGAGCCTCTGGAGGACCTCCTGGGGGCCGCGGGGGGCACTGTCTAAATCCGGTGGGGCCGTCCTGAGGCCAACTCGGGGCGTCTAGGGTCTATGTGAGGCCCTCTTCGAGACATCTTGGGGCTTGGTAAGGCAGGGCGCGCCTTCCTGAGAGCTGGGGGGGCCATGCATCGCTCGAAGTGGGGGGATGCAACGCCACGGGGCACTCCAAAAGGACGACGAGCAGCGTGGGAAGGCCAACGATGCCCCCCCAGGTGTCCCACGAGGGCCCCAAGACGTTCCAGGATGGCCTTCAGACGGCGCACCAAGCTCCCAAGAGTCTTAAGACCCAAGAGGATTTTCACAAACGTGTTCACTGTATGTCCTCCGATGCCGAACACCTTCGGCTACAAGGATCATGTGCTGGAGCCTAAGCGCGCGAAGCGTGCGCGTGGTTTTAGTTGGGTATACACATCTATAGTATTAATCATACACACATACACCTACGTGTGTATACGTACCCCCGCGCTGCTTGTTCCGCCCCTCTCCCTCCCTATCCGGTTGCTCTCTCGTCCCCCTTTGTACCCCTTCCCTCTGCCTCTCGATCTGGAAATGTCCCTTATCATTTGACATCGTTGCGGCACTGGTGCCGTTTCTCTTCTGGACGCGTCCTACAATGTTCCTCTTCCCGCATCCCCTGAATCTCGCCCCGCCGTTCTGGGGCAATCGTCCCACCATTCTCGATGTCTCTCCCTCCCCCTCGTTGCCTCCTACTGTCTCGTCCATCCATCTCGACCTCCCGGTCTCCCAGACACCCCTATCTTTTGTCTCTTTCTAAGTATCCCTTCTCACTTGTCTCCCCCCTCGTCTTTCCATATTTCCCTTTCCCCCCTGGGCCCCGCTGGACCACTCGCTCCTCCCCCCCCTCCATTTCTCCATATCGCGGCAAAGACTTGTATTTGCGTCGGATACGCCGCGAAGGCATCCGATTGCGCATTCTTGTTTCCCACAACGTTGTGTTACCAACTAGGGGGTCTGGTGGGTTGCGTTTCTTGTGGGTAGGTATGATCATCTAGTTCTGGACCGTTTGGTCGTGGTCGTGTGATTGAGCGTTGGGCCTTGCGGCGACGTTGCACTTCTTGGATTGGGGGGTCGTATGCAAAGTCGGCTTTCTCTTCGTGGGGTTGTTCGCTCTCGTACTCGTGGGGTACGCGCGGCTTGCAGTGCAGTGCATACAGTACATGCGGGGGAGCAGCACGACGAGAACCGCGGCTCGAATGTACTACATCGCAACTCCTTCGCCGCATCCTCCACCTCTTCCACCTCCTCCACATCCTTGTTTTACTACCCCTCCCCCCCTATCCCTGTCTTCTCATCCTGACCTGCTCTCCTCCTGCTCATTCGCCGGTCCTCCTCTCCTGCTCTCCTCGTCTTCAGCTCCCCACTGTTCTCCCCTGCTCATCTCCATTTACCCTGGACAGGTGGTGGCTCTTATCATTTTTTTGTTCGGGACCCCTCGGAGTTCAAAAGATCGGCGGCTCGGTCATCGAGAGGTGGTCGAGCAGAACTGGACTCCACGAGCTGTATTGGAGTCGGTACGTCACCCTTCTCATCTTGCCCTCCTGCCCTCCTGCTCAGAGGGCCTCGCCCATTACCCTCGCTCATCATGACGATCATAATGATGACGATGGGGAGGAACATGATGATGCTGATGATGTTGAGATTATGGTTGGTGTCGATGTTGATGTTGATGTTGCCGACGTGAGCATGAGCAACCATATGAGGGTCATCATCACAATCAGCATCATCATCACCACCACCAGCATCATCACCATCATCATCATCCTCACCACCACCATCATCATCACCATCTTCAGATTCATCATCATCATCATCCTCATCCTCATCCTCATCATGATCATCATCCTCATCCTCATCCTCACCACCATCAGCATCATCATCATCAGCATCATCTTCATCCTCATCATCATCAGCAGCATCCTCACCATCACCATCATCCTCATCCTCATCATCCTCATCCTCATCATCTTCATCCTCCTCATCATCATCACCATCACCATCATCATCTTCATCCTCATCCTCTCACCCTCACCACCATTGCCACCATCGTTTTCACCCTCACCACCATCACCACCATCCTCACCATCACCATCCCGCCTCCCCGCGCGCACCCCAGCGCCCTCTCCACCGCTCCGAATCGGCACGCCGCCCCCACTGCGCGCGGCGCTCCCGCGCGGACCGCGGGCCCCCTCCGCGGACGGCGGCGGCCCGCCCCGGCCGGACGCCCCAGATCGGGGGGGGGGGGGGCGGCGTCAGTTGGGCGACGAAAAATATGTGACGGAGAAGGAGAGGAGGAGGAGAAGGAGAGGAGAAGGAGGAGAGGAGGAGAAGGAGAGGAGGAAAAGGAGAGGAGGAGAAGAGGAGAGAGAAGGAGAGGAGAGGAGGCTCTTGGGCGATGAAGAGAAGAGGAGGAGAAGGAGAGGGGGAAAAGGTGCCCATACCTCTACCCTCTCTTCTCCCCGCTGTCCCTTTTGGGGCCTCCTCGGAGGCCCCCGTCGCCACTCCCCTCTTTGGGGCCTCCTCGGAGGCCCCCGTCGCCGCCGCCGGAGGCGCGTCGCAGTTCTGGCCAGAGCGCGGCCTGAGAGAGGTCCAGGGAGTGGCGGTATCGGCACCTTTTGGTTTCCCCGAGGTATGGCGACCCACATCGGCGTCACCCAAGCATGCGAATCTTACGTGTGCGTCGTGCGTGGCTTTCGGTTGCGTTCGCATTCTGGCCGTACCGCTGGGGTGACGATGCACCGCGAGATGTTGTACTACATGTTCGGGTCGCACGTGCGTCTCCACCAGAGGCACATAGCACTAGTATGTGATTCTGCGTCCCACCGATCCCCGACTTTGTCGGATTTCGAATGAACTACAATTTGGAGACCAATCTCGGGGATACACCAAGTGGGGGTGTCCGTCCTCGGTGGAGATGCGTTCGAATAGCCCCCTGGGGGAGGATCCCAGTATTCCCCCTCCTGACCGACCGAGTGTTTCGGGTGGAGCTCGGGGAGTGGGGTCGATAAGTCGCCTGCGATCAACGGGGTCACTTGCGCCGACAGCCGCGCGTAAGCTTCCCGCGTCAGGAGGAAGGAGGAGGAGGAGGAGGAGGAGAAGGAGGAAGAGAGTTGTGGCTTGAGGTCGCTATGCCATCTTGCGTACGACGCGTTTCATTTCGTCGCCCACCTGACCACCTCGTCGATGCTGTCCGGGCGATTTGGTCAGGCTGCCTTCCGTTTCACCGGCCGGCGCAGGCAGCCGTTTTCCCGGGACGGCCGCCGCGCTGCCTCGCACCTGCATTTCGCACGTTGCGGGGCCGCTGAAAACAGTGCGCGCGCCTCGCTGCTGAGGCAGCTGCTCGGAGAAGGAGAGGGAGAAGGGAGCGAGGAGGGAGAGGAGGAGGAGGAGGAGGAGAAGGAGGAGGAGGAAGAGAGAGGAGGAAGAGGATGAGGAGGAGCAGTAGAGGAGGAAAGAGAGGAGGAAGGCTGGGGAGGAGGAGGAGTGGGGGAAGGAGGAGGAGGAGGAGGAGGGGAAAGAGCACGCAGGCACAAGGAAGCGTCGACTCCCAGGAAGAGACGTGGGAGCACGTGGGAAGTGTGTATTGGAGGGAAGACGAGCACCCAGACCCGGCGGTGGGAAGTGTGCGTGGGGGGTCGTCAATCCAGCGACGGGCTGCCAGACACCATACGCAAGTGTTGCCACTCAAGCTCGGCACGTCGCCCCACCCGGCGAGTAAAAAGAGGGCTCCTCCGGGCTCGCCCGTGTTTCGGGGTCCTGCTCCAGTCGTGTTTGCTCCCGTCACCGCAGCCCTCCTCCTCCTCCTCCTCCTCCTCCTCTCCTCCTCCTCCTCCTCTTCCTCATCCTCCTCCTCCTCCTCCTCGTTTTCCTCCTCCTCTTCCTCCTCCTCCTCCTCCTCCTCCTCCTCCTCCTCCTCCTCTTGCTCCCGTCACCGCAGCCATGCACCACGTGATTCCTTCGTCCCCGGTGCTGACGAACATGACTGGGACAGGTGCGCTCGATCTGGATTGTCGTTCGACTCTGCGTCCGCCCGCCGCTCCCTCTCGCCTCCTGCTGCATCCGTCCCCGTTCGCCTCCTCCATTCCCTCCCTCGCTTCCCGCTGCCCCTTGCCCCTCCATGCAGGAACCGCCGCAACGTTTTGTGGCTCGGGCGGACAGATCCGCGCTCGCTCCTCGCGACAGCAACCCAAAGCACCCGAGCTCATCCCTCCACTGGAGGAGAGTTTGTGGGAGAGCAAGTGGGGACGAGGACGAGGGCCAAGATGATGATGATAAGGAGGAAGTATGTGGGATCTCAGAGCGAAAGGAAGGTTACTGCAGTTGTATCAGTGACGCCAGCGGTCGATGGTGACTCTTCTTCGCCGCGCCCCCCGTCTACGCTGAGCCCCTCATCAAATTCATTTCGACATGAGGTTTTCTGATTACGCCGAAATCTGTTCCAATTGATGTCGATGCGCTTTTGTCGAGGCATCGAGTCGTCGACGTAAGGAGCGGGAATGCACGGGACGGGGACCAGACATTCAGGACCCGAGAAGTGCGAACGTAGTTCCGCTTCACGATCGCGGCTGTCCCTTTACCCCCCGAGTTTCGTCTTTCACATTCGCCCTTCAAGGAGGCGGGCGTACCTCGGGTGGGCAACAGCTGTTGTATGCCTCACATCTCTGAGCCTACTGTGACGACGGTCCAGGCAACGGCAGTGCACGCAGAAGGATGTTACGTTTTGTACGCTGGTGGGAAACCAGAAGGTGGACGAGAAAGATGAGATAGGGAAGGAGGAGGTGGAGAATCTACAGCCAAGATGCTGAAATCAGGAACAGTTTGGGTCCAGAAGGGGGTCGCCGTGGTTTTTTCTCTAGCGCTCCTCGCCCACGCAGGCGCTCGTGAGACCAAAAAGGGGTTGTCCTTTTTGTTTAGTGTTCCTTCTTTCAGCAATCCGACGGGGCGACGACGTGCGGGAGTTCAGCATCAGCTTGCAAGCAGACGATGGAGAGGGGGCGACGCCGTACTAATAGCTCCAGGGAGGCCTCCTCTTGGAAGCAGCGACGGGGTTGACCTCTCGCCTTCGGCCGGATCTGGCAGGCGTACTCAGAAGTAGAAGCGCGCGCAGCATTGGAGAGGGAGAGAGGGAGAGAGGGGGTGGGGATCGGGGATGAATCGATGCATTGTATACATACATACTGGACGTCTCCTCTCTATACATATGTATATGTATGTATAGATACGTGTGCATGTACATGTACACATACACGCATATACATATACGTACGCATAGACATTCGCAAGCTGGTACAGCAAAACATGTGCACGGTCTGGGGTGTCTGAATCGCGGCCCGCCCGGTTGGTCCCAGTCCGGCCCGTGAGGGCCCAATAATATTTATATATATGTATATATATATATTATCAGAGTGAGGGGGCTGAACCGAACGGTCATTCACTGTCCCTAGGTGCGTGGCTGAAGTGGAATTCCGCGACGCGAATTTATGTTGAACCCTCACTACTGAAGAATAATTATTGTTCATCCCCCCCACCGGTGCACATTGTATTTTTTCAATTGAAGTGCCCCTCCCAGCGCTCGCACCCTGTTCTTTATCAGGGAAAATCTTGAGGCTCAAACTGTGCCCCTGGCCCCAGGGTTCCAACAACAACGGCTCCCGCCTGAGACTTCCTCACAAGTTAGCCAGGACTCCCGCTCCCGCTTGAGACTTCCTCGCATTTTATTTAGAATTCGCGCTCTCGCTTGGGACTTCCGTACAATGTATTCAGGAGTCGCTCTCCCGGCGCTCTGGAGTCGCGCTCTCGCTGGAGACCTGCTTGCAATTTACTGAAGAATAGCGCCCGTGCGTTGGAATTTCTTGCAATTTGCCCAAGCACCGCGCTCCCGACACCCAGGCACCCAGGAGTCGCGCCCGTTGGGGCCCCATGTGCATGCCCTTCCTGGCCCCGCTGTCGCCATTTGTGGCCCCCATCGCTGTCCTGCGTGGCCCAGGTGCTACACTCAGTGGCCCCATTGTTGCCTTCTGTGGCCCCGCATTGTCTGCCCTTCGTGGCCCCCGCTCGTTCGCGCACTTCGTGGCCCCATACGCATTCCCTTCGTGTCCCCGCTGTCGCCCTTCGTGGCCTACGTCGTGTCCTTCGTGGCCCTGCTGTCGTTCTCTTTCGCTCTCGCTTTCGCTCGTCGTCGCCGTCATCGTCGACGTCGTCGTCGTCGTCGTCGTCGTGGTCGGTCCCCTGTCCGTCCTTCTTGGGGTCGGGTCGACGGTCCGCGGCCGCCGCGCCGATCAGCGCTGCCGCTGGCCAGGCCTACGGTCCGCGGCCGTCCCGCCGCTTGCCGGGGCCCGGCCTGCAGGGAAGAAAGGTATACCCCCCAAAAAGGGTTCGATCGAATATGAGGAGGGCGGGTATCGAGGGTTTGGGAAATACGCGTTATTGGACACTCGAGCAGATATGGGCGAACAGTCTTAAAATGACTGTTGTTGTTGTGGTTGTTTGGTGTGTGTGTGTGTTGTTTATTGTTGTCGCCGTCCCACCCGCGACCCGCCCCGCGACCCACCTGCGACCCACCCCACGACCCACCCACGACCCACCGCGACCCACCCGCGACCCACCCCGCGACCCACCCACGACCCACCCCGCGACCCACCCGCGACCCACCCCGCGACCCGCCCGCGACCCACCCCGAGACCCACCTGGCGACCCACCCACGACCCACCCGCGAGCCACTGGCGACCCACCCGCGACCCACCCTGCGTCCCACCCGCGAGCCGCCCGCGACCCACCCGCGACCCACCGCGACCCACCTGCGATCCCACCCGCGACCCACCCAAAAATTTCGGCGCCTGCGGCGGGCTTCTTTTGCATTCGTTCCAGGTGGAGAACCTGCGACCCACCCGCGACCCGAACCGCGCTCAGTGTACAAATCATTTTTTTTGGCGCCTGCGGCAGGCTGTTTTGGAATCCCTTCCAAGTGGAGGTGGAAAGCCCGAGACCCACCCGCGACCCAAACTACGTTCACTGAACAAGCCGAAACTTCGGCGCCTGCGGCGGGTTTCTTTTGCATCGGCGACCCACCCGCGACCCACCCCGATACCCACCCGCGACCCACCCGCGGCCCACCCGCGAGCCGCCCGCGACCCACCCGCGACCCACCGCGACCCACCCGCGACCCACCCCGCGACCAACCCAATTTTTTCGGCGCTTGCGGTGGGTTTCTGTTGCGTTCGTTCCAGGTGGAGAACTTGCGACCCACCCGCGACCCGAACCGCGTTCAGTGTACACATCAAAATGTTCGGCGCCTGCGGCACGCTGTTTTGGAATTCCTTCCAGGTGGAGGTGGAGAGCCCGCGACCCACCCGCGACCCAAACTACGTTCACTTAACAAGCCAAAACTTCGGCGCCTGCGGCGGGTTTCTTTTGAATTGGCGACCCATTTGCGACCCACCCCGAGACCCACCCGCGACACACCCAACGACCCACCCGCGACCCACCCGCGACCCACCCGCAACCCACCCCGCGACCCACCCGCGACCCACCCCGCGACCCATCCAAAATTTTCGGCGCGTGCGGCGGGCTTCTTTTGCATTCGTTCCAGGTGGAAAACCTGCGACCCACCCGCGACCCAGGAGAAGGAGGAGGAGGAAAAGGAAGAAGAGGAGGAGGAGGTGGAGGAGGAGGAGGAGGAGGAGGAGGAGGCGGACGACGACGACGACGACGATGAGGACGAGAACGCCGACGACGAAGAGGAGGAGGAGGAGGAGGAGGAGCAGGAGCAGGAGCAGGAGAATATGAGGAGGAGGAAGGAGGAGGAGGAGGAGGAGGAGGAGGAGGAGGAGGAGGAGGAGGAGGAGGAGGAGAGCGCCATCGACAGGGAAGGTGAGGGCCACGAGGTCCGCTGGCTCGACGCCCGCGTCGGCCGCGCCCGCCCCTCTCATTATTATCCTCACTTGCGGGATGCTATATATATATATATAACTATGCATGTATTACACATAGATGTACGTATTTGCATATCAAGCTATATAACATAAACACTCATGCGTATATGTACATATTATACAAATAAGCAGCCGCACCGGTATATGCATATATATACATATATATATAGAGAGAGAGAGAGAGAAAAAAACATATTAAGGAGGGGAGCATGAGTGAGGGAGGTGGGGGGAGTTGCGCGTTGACGTCTGTGTGATGTTAGCTCGTTGCCAGGTTGTGCAGAGTTCTGGCTTGCGTTTGGAAGTACCCCCTACATGATTGCGGTGTCAAATGGTATGACCACAATGTTGCCCTGTTTGTACTCCCCGTTGCCATGTGCAACCATCGATTCATGTATGTTGCCAGGTCCCACGAACATCGCACACGCCTGAAGGGGAGCGCCAGGCCCAAATCCTTGCAACATGGCGCTCAACTTCTCAAACAAGCAGCGGATGAATGTGAGGGGACGGGTTGACAGTTGAACATTGCTTCTCTGCGCGCAGTTGCTCTGCGCGGTTGTGTGGTCCAGTGTTTCGGTGGGCATGGGTATTATTTGGATTATGCTTTTCAGTCCACAGCGTCAGAGGAGGAGAAGGAGGAGGAGGAGGAGGAGGACGAGGAGTCTCTCCTCTCCCCACCTAAGACGGTAAAGTTGGTTCTCTAAGTCTTTCAGGTTTGGTGTCTTCCTTCATGGCCATGTCCGTCTCCCTCCACCCTGCTTCCTCTGGTCCGGGTGCTCGCCCTCCGCCATTCCTCTGCGTTCTGTTCCCCCCCCACACTCGCCACTCCTCCCTCCTCCCTCCTCACTCGTCTGTCCTTCTCCATCCTCCCCTCCCCTTCACCCCCATCTCTGCTCCCATCTCTCCCTCTCGCTGCACGCTCTCTCCCTACGGCCTCCTCCTCGAGCCCTTTCCCACTCCCCGTCCTACTTTCTACGCCTCCCCCTTCCGCTTCCCTCCTTCCTTCATCCTCCCTCTGTCCCGCTTACCCCTCTTTTTTGAAGTCGCCTTCCAGTGTGCAAAGGATGGGGGTCGCCAGGTGTCGATCTGTACCGATTTCACCCGCGTGTGCGGCGGCATCTCCAGCCCGAGCGCAAGCTCGAGCCGAAGTAGTAGTCGCAGCAGTAGTAGCAGCAGTTGACTCTGTCCGAGGCGGGGCTTTGGGCACGAGGGAGCAAGCTTGCGCATGCCAAATACTTCAAGGAGTCGGGTTTCGGTCACTATCTGCACATCTCGTGAACGGGAGGAGGAGGAGGAGGATAAGCATGACACAGCAAGAAGAGGCCGTGGAAGAGCGAGGAGAGAGAGGAGGGAATCCAGCCGAGGTTAGGGGGGAGGGGAGGAGGAGGGGCAAAAGAAGAGGTGTGAGGAGGAAGAGGAGAAGAGGAGCTGATACGAAAGGGGGATGAGGGAGGGAGGGAGAGCGGGATGGATGGAGGGGAAAAAGGAGGGGTGACGAGGGAGAAGGGTAGATGATGAAGTTGGAGTGTGTGGGAAACGCGGAGGAGGGACAAGCAGGATGGAGGAGTTTGGATTGGGGAAGGAAGAGGCGGATGAGGGAGAGAGGGGGAGGGTTTGAGGAGGAGGGGAACGACGTTGACGAGGAGAGCAAGGGGAAGGATGATAGAGCTCAAGAGCTCACCTTCAATTATGTGTGTTCACTACCCTCACGGCCATGATTGTTGTTGCGTGCTTGAGTGGAGGAGGACGAAGGAGTGGAGGGCTTTACTTCGCACTCCCCCCCTTCCGTTAGGCGTTCCGGCCTCGATGTGCCTAGCATTAAGTCGCGCTTGTCCCTCTTCAGGAGGAATATTCAGAACTAGTGAAAAATAGTCTGGAAACGTTTTGATGACTATGTTTGCGCCTGGTTGTTGTAAGTCTGTTTTATGTGTCGTCCAAAATCCGCCTATAGGAGGAGATGCCCGACCTAAGTCAAGCAATGCAACTAGCATCGACGCTGGAGTAGAGACGAGATGCCGAGGTCCAGAGCGAGGCCTGCCCTGTGCCGGTGAGCAGCTGTGGATTGCACGTGGCATGAGAGGGAGTGCGAAGCGATGCGCAGCGAGGAGGAGGGGGAGAGAAGGGGGAGGGGAGGGGGAAGGAGGAGGAGGGAGGGGGAATGAGGGGGAAGGATGAGAAGGAGGAGGAGGACCCGGAGGAGGAGGAGGAGGGGAAAGGGCAGGGAGGGGGCAGTGGCAGGAAGGCGCCGAGGGGGAGAACCGAGAGGGGAGGGGGCGTGTTTGCTTGCAGCTCCCACGCGCGCGACGCCTGGCCCTTGGACCGCCGAATGGCCACCACCCCCTCGTGGGCCGGGAGCCATAACGACGACCCGCGTGTCCACCTGCATACGTCGCCGCGCTGCTAGTTCCGACGCCCGGCCTGGAGCCTTGGGTAGCGCGTCGGGCGCCGCGCCCACCAAGGGCTTCCTGTTGGCTTGCTGTTGGTGTGCCGCGGTGCCGGCTTCGTCTGCTTGAGCGCGGGGCGCAGGGCTTGCCGTGGGTTTGCCGCGGTGCCGGCGTCGTCCACTTGAGCGCTTCGAGAGCAAACGGCGCTACTACATAAATCCCAAAAGGGCTCACGCACGACTCCAAAGCAGCCAAAGAGGTTTCAAGAGGCTCCAGGTTGACCAGACAATGGCACCAAGGCGCGGGAAGAGGACCGCCAGACTGGTCAAACCAGTCGAATACCAAGGGGGGCGTCATGAGGATTTGATAACTTGTTTGACTCCGCACGTTTTGGCAGCATGTGGCTCGCGAGCGGCCTCGGAGGTGCAAACGAGCGCCCAAAAGGACCCGACGCGGGCCCCAAGAAGGCCCGAGTAGGGTTCCAAGGTAGACCAGGAGTGCCCCCAGAGACCCTGGGGTGCCTCTGGAGGAGCCCATGACGGCCCCCAAGAGGGCCGCAAGACGCGAGAAGGGGGCCCCAGGACCGCCGAAAGAAGTCAAGCACATACAGGATTCGTGAGGTGCTGGCAGCTTGTTGGACTGCGCACGTGTTGGCAACGCTGAGCTCGCAAGTGGCCTCGGAGGTGCAAAAGGGCGCCCCAAAGTGACCCGCGGCGGGCCCCGAGGTCGAACGAGAGCCCCCAAGAGACCCCAGAGGGCGTCCCCAGGAGCCCAGGACGGCCCAAGAGGCCCCCCAAGACTGCCTGCAAGTCGGGCGTGCCCCTCGGCAGGAGGAGTATTCAAACATAGTAAACAAACAGTCTGGGGACGATATGATGTATCATTTTTCGACCATGTTTGAACATGTTTGGGGCTACGTTTCATTTGTCGCCCAAAATCCGCCTCCAGGAGGACATGCTCGACCCAACCCAAGAGGTCCCCCAAGGCTGCCTACGACGGCCCACAGGCGCCCCGAGATCTCCCAAGACATCTCCAAGACGGCCTCACACGAGCCTCAGAGGGCCGACATCCGGTAGAGGGAAACAATTACTGAACAATTACTGAACACCTCCTCCTCCTCCTCCTCCTCCTCCCCCTCCTTCTCCTCCTCCTCTTCCTCCTTCCCCCCCAAACTCAAAGTTGGCACGCGCGGGGGAGACTGCGGTCAAGGCGTTGACAGGTGAATGTGGCATGAGTGTTCGCTATTCTTGTTCCGAGGCCTGTGTGTTGCAAGTCTGCCCCAAGAAACCACAAGAATGCCTCCAGAGATCCCACCACAGGCCCACGGGGCCCCAAGAGATAGCGCAGAGGTGGCTGCCCGGGAGCCCCATGACGAGTGACGAGGTGCAGGTGGGAACAGAAGGGGAGGAGGAGACCCCCATCTGCCCACCCTTGTCGCTCCTTGCCCGCCTCGGCCTGGTCGTCCTTCTTCCTGATCGTCCTGTTCGTCCCCTCGTCCTTCGTTACTCCCTCGCCTCCCGACCTGATCCCCCCTCCTCCCCCCCGTCTCCCACCCCCTGCCATTGGCTGGTGGAGAGCGCGGGGGTGGAGAGGTCAACAGTGGGGGAGCATTTGTTTACATGTGTGTATACGCGTGTTTATTCCCACTAGTCGTGTGTTGGTCCTTTGTTCCCCACATCCTGAGTGGGGTTCTTGTCTTCCCAGAACATCCTCTCCTTCTCCCTCCCGCCTCCCATATCAATACCATGCCTACCATTCCAGCCTCCCAAATCATACCATGCCTACCATTCCATACCATTCCATATCATACCATACCTACCATAACATACCATACCCTCCAGGGAGGCCCCGCCTGAGCGAGGAGGGTATCGGAAACCCATACTATTTACATGGTTTCGTGCCCGTCCCACCTCTCCAGGGAGGCCCCGCCTGAGCGAGGAAGGTATCGGAAACCCATACTATTTACATCGTTTCGTGCCCCTCCCTCCCCTCCAGGGAGGCCCCGCCTGAGCGAGGAGGGTATCGGAAACCCGTACTATTTACATGGTTTGGTGCCCCTCCCATCCCTCCAGGGAGGCCCCGTCTGAGCGAGGAGGGTATCGGAAACCCATGCTATTTACATGGTTTCGTGCCCCTCCCTCCCCTCCAGGGAGGCCCCGCCTGAGCGAGGAGGGTATTGGACATCCGTACTATTTACATGGTTTCGTACCCCTTCTACCCCTCCAGGGAGGCCCCGCCTGAGCCAGGAGGGTATCGGAAACCCATACTATTTACATGGTTTCGTGCTCCTCCCACCCCTCCAGGGAGGCCCCGCCTGAGCGAGGAGGGTATCGGTTACCCATATTATTTACATGGTTTCGTGCCCCTCCCGTCCCTCCGGGAGGCCCCGCCTGAGCGAGGAGGGTATCGGAAACCCATACTATTTACATGGTTTCGTGCCCTTCCCACCTCTCCAGGGAGGCTCCGCCTGAGCGAGGAGGGTATCGTGCCCCTCCCACCCCTCCAGGGAGGCCCCGCCTGAGCGAGGAGGGTATCGGAAACCCATGCTATTTACATGGTTTCGTGCCCCTCCCCCCTTCCAGCGGGGCCCCGCCAGAGCGAGGAGGGTATCAAGAAACCGTACTATTTACAAGGCTTCGTTTCCTGAGCACCTGTCCTCCTTTCTCCTTTCTTTCGTCTGCCCTTTCGTGCGTACTTACTCGTTCGATGAGCTTCTCCTTCGTGTTGATGTTGTCGTACTCCATGGGTCCAACGACACCGTTGATATCGTTATGTGGGGAACTCCGTCAGCATAATTTTGAATGGATCGGTGCTGCTCATTCCGTCCTCCCTTCCTCTCTCCTCTCTTTTCCCGCCTTGATCGCTTCCTCACCTCGCCGTCTCTGGGTGCCGACAGGTGCGCAGATGACACCATTTCGTTGCGCCCATGAAGCGGCCCAGCGGAAGGGGTGTCAGACTCAGATCCAGATAGATCTCATTCCACTTGGGTCTTGCCAGACTCCTAGTTCTCGCAACCCTGTGGGGTCCAGCGGAGCCGGTGCCCTTCGCAGGTCCAGCTAGATCGCACCCTTCCTGGGTGTTGTCAGGCGTACAAGTCTCGTCACTCGGTTTCGAACCTGCCAGTTGCAGCGAAGGGGTGTCCAACGCTGGTCCAACTGGACGTCGCCCTCCCCCTGGCGGGTGTTGCAGGGCGCGCATCTGCCGCCCTTTTGCCGCGCCCGTGAGATGTGCAGCGGCGTGGTGTGTTGCGCAGGTCCAAGACCAGACCTTGCCCTTCCCTACGTGGCGTTGCCCAACGCGGAGCCGTCGCCACTTGACCCCTTTGGGGTCCAGCGGAGTGGTGTGGTGCGGAGATCCAGTTTGACTCTGCCTTCTCCGCATGTTGCAGGGCGTGGAGCCGTCGCCAGTGTGCTTCGCGCTCTTGGTCTGTCCGGCGGAGTGGTGTCTTGTCCGGATCAGATTGGGCCACGCCCTCCCTCGGTGATGCCCCGCGCGCAACTGTCATCGCCTTGCTGCGCCCTTGTAGAGAAAAGAGAACGATGCACATACACCGATTTTGGCCAGGCCCACCCTGAGCCCAGGATCGGTGCATACGCCCTCTCACCCTGGCCAGGAAGGAATCTGCACCGATCCTGGGTCAAGGATGGACGTCGCCAGGATCGGTGCATGTGCATCGTTCTCTTCGCCCGCCCTTGGGGTGTCCAGCCGAGTTGTCCCCCTGCGCAGATCCCGGCAGACGGCGTCCTCCCTGCGTGCCGCCAGGCGTGCACGTGTCGCCACCGTGCCTGCGCACCTGGAAGGAGCCCCGCGGTCGTGCCAGACGCGGGTTCCACTGGGCGTCGCCCTCTCGTGGGCAGTGCTGGGCGTAGAGCTTCAGAGGAGGAAAAGGTACCCGTATTATACGGCTACGCTTCCCTTGTTTTCTCCTGTGGGCCTCCCGGGAGGCCCTCGTCGCCGCCGCTGGATTCGCCTCGTGATTCTGGTCGGGACGCACCTGGGGAGAGGTCCGGGGAGTAACGGTATGGATACTGTTCGGTTTTCCCAGAGTTCAGGCCTTTTTGGTGCTCCTTTGGGATGTCAAGCGGAGTGGTGTCCTTCGCAGTTCCATCGCGACATCGCCCTCCCTGAGTGCTGCCGTGCGCGCAAGTGTCGCATCTGGACTGCGCAGCAAGGTCATGCCTTACGCGGGTGCGACTGGACTCGCCCTCCACGTCTGCTGCCAGGCGCGCAACTCTCGCTACTTGTCTGCCAACCTGACAGGTGCAGCGGCGTGGTGTCTTGCGCAGGTCCCGCGTGTCCTCGCCCTCCCTGGCTGCTACCAGGCGCGCAACTGTCGCCACTTCGGAATCCACACCGTTCCCTTCTGAAATCGATTCATGTTTTCGTTTATCCAGGTGCAGTCGGTTCGTGCTATCGAGTTGCGCACCCCGCACCCTGGCCAGAGCCCCTGACCGCACCTTCAGCAACGAAAAGCAGTGGCTGCGAAACCCATGCTTCCTGCATATCTGGGCACCGTCCCCCTTCTGCGTTGCGCTGTACGTTTGGCCCCAAGACCCTTGTATTCTCAGCGCGCGAAGCGCGAAATGTGCCTTGCGATCAGGATGAGGAGGATATGGAGTTGCAGTCGTGGAGTGGTTCGCGCCGATGGCGCTCATGAGCACCCAAACAGAATGTTGCAATGGCATGCTCAGCATGAGGAGGAGGAGGAGGAGGAGGAGGAGGAGGAGGAGGAGTAAGAGGGAGCATACAGTTTACAACCAGGGTGTTGGGAGGGTCGACTGCTGACAAGAATGCCACTGCGCTCAGAGATGAGCCGCAACCTGAGCTCGTTCGATACACGTGGCGGGGAGGGTGGTCTGCTCACCAGCATGTCGTTGCCGTCGCCGTCGTCGTCGTCGTCGTGGTCGTGGTCGTCGCCGTCGTGGTCGTCGTCGTTGTGGTCGTCGTCGTCGTCGTGGTCGTCGTCGTCCTCCTCCTCCTCCTCCTCCTCGTCTTTCCTCCTTCTCCTCCTCTTCCTCCAACCCTGGGGCCGCGCCTGCGCCTGGGACGCTGGCGTCGGGCGGCGCTCGAGGAGGCACCAGGGCGGCCAGCGCGGACCCCCTTCCTCGTCCTGACTTCGTCCTCCTGCCCTCGCGTCCGCGTCGCCGGCACCCTCCTCGAGCCTAAGGAACAACACAGGGCTGGACCTGAGCGCTGTTCTGCTGGTCTTCGGGCGTGTTTTGTTGTTTTTCGCTCTGGGCGGTACCTCCTCGTGATCTGCTCGTGTGCGCCTTGGCCATGTGCATCCTCGCAGTCAGGAGGGGCGCTCTCGCCCGAGATGTCTTCACAAGCCGTGCGGGGGGGAATGGACAAAAACCAGCTGCGACGACAACAGCTCCCGCTCGATACAGTGAGCGACTTGAACAAGGAAGACTTACTTTTCAAAAGGGGCTCGGTCGTTCCTTAGGTTTGCTTATGCGTTATGTGTTATGTATCGTTCCTTATGCGATATTCCTTGGGATAAAAAAGGGGCTTCGTTCCTTATATTTATCGTTCCTTAGGTCAGGCCGATGACTGTACTCCCCAACAGCTTAAGCTCCGAGTTTTGTTTTTCCCCCGGGAGCCCAGGACCCCAACCCCTCCGCAGAACGCCAGCCCGCGGCCGCCTCAAGCCCGCGTTTCGGCGCCGCCTCGCCGAACAGCGGGCGCTCCTCCTCCAGCGTGAGCGCGGGCAGACGCCCCGGAGGCCCCCAGAACCGGGTGCGCTGCGGGGGGTCTCTCCGGGGAGCTGGGAGCAGAAGGAGCCCCTCGACAAGAGAGGCCTGGTGCGCAGACCTGGGGGAACGAGGAAGGACCAATAAACACAGAACAACTCGGAGGCACGCGCGGATTTCTCGGACTGGCGCTGGAGACCCCTCTGGGCCCCCCTGGCGGCGCCTCCGGCGCCGCCCCCAGCGCGCTCCGCGCGCCAGGGAGGAGGCCCAGCGCCGATCCGAGAAATCCGCGTGGACCTCCGAGTTTGTATGTTTGTGTCATGGTTCGCTGCCCTATGGGCTCGGGGTTGGACAGACCTCCTACCCTGACACGTCGGTTAAGGAATTGGCCGTTTTCGGTTCGCGAGAGGGCGTCGCGGCTGTCATTTCTGCGGGTCCAGGTCCGTCGGTTTCGGTCCCAGGCCGTTTTCACTAAGGGGAGGTCTACTAAAGGTAGGTTTGTCCACCGCCGATGGACTTAGCGGGCGGGTGCAAGTGAGAGGGAGA
The DNA here is from genome assembly GCA_963575745.1 of Prorocentrum cordatum. Taxonomy (NCBI): domain Eukaryota; class Dinophyceae; order Prorocentrales; family Prorocentraceae; genus Prorocentrum; species Prorocentrum cordatum. Next base: position 158,865 of record CAUYUJ010019999.1, read on the forward strand.
ATCAAGTGAAGCCAGATCCGCTTATCAGAGCACATGTCTGCAACATTGTTGTCGTCGTCGTCGCATCGTCACCGCTGTCGCAGCAGTCGTGCACTTGTTCAGGCGTCATCGTCCAATCGTCGTCCAGTTGTCATCGTCGTTATCGTCGTCGTCGTCGCCTAGTCGTCGTGGCCGTTCCCCAGTCGTCGTCGTCGTCGTCGTCGTCGTCGTCGTCGTCGTCGTCGTCGTCGTCGTCGTCGTCGTCGTCGTCGTCGTCGTCGTCGCCCAGTCGTCGTCGCCCAGTCGTCGCCACGAGGCTCAGGTCCGCCGGAGCGCTCCGGTGGCCCCCGGGGCCCACCGCTGAGTAGGGCGGGGGGGGGGGGGCTCCAGAGGTGCGCGTGAGCGATCCCGGTGGCGCGAGGGCCCGCGGCAGGCTGGGCGTCGCTCAAGGGTGGGGGGGGCGATTTACTATGCGGGCAGCGGAGGGGCTGCAGCAAAAGGCCCATGTGGGGCCCCAGAGGGGAGCTTCGAGGCCCCCAGAGCCCCCTCCGACTCCTCCCCCTCCTCTTTCCCCCTGCTCCTCCCCCTCCACCGCCTCCTCCTCTGCCTCCACCGCCTCCTCCTCCTCCTCCTCCTCCTCCTCCTCCTCCTCCTCCTCCTCCTCCTCCTCCTCCTCCTCCCCCTCCATTCCCCCCTGGCGACGCCCAATGCATGGGGGGTGCATCACGTTGAGTCCCTTCCCGCCCCCCTCCCCACACACTCGGCCTCGCCTTGCTCCGTTTCCTCCCCAGACCCCCGACGTCATGATTTGCTCATGACGTCGACTCCCAGATGTGGCGGCCCCTCCCTCTGGGACCGGTTTTCATCCTGAGTGGTTTTTGGTGACGGCCCCGAGGCCCGGCCAGGGACACCGCACCGGAGGCCCCCAATTCTACACGTGAAAAGGCACCCATACTATGGTAGACCGAAGCACCCTCCGTCTCGCCCCCCATCCCCCACGGATGAAGCCCTCGTCTCGCTCCCCACCCACCCCTCCCCCATCCCTACACGTGAAGAGGCGCCCATGCTATGGTGGACCGAGGCACCCTCCGTCTCGCCAAACATTGCGAAACACCTGTCGCCGTGATTTTGATTCGAAATGCGGGGAGGTCTGGGTCTCGCTCCTTCTCCTCCTCGTCTTCCTCGCCCTCTTCCTCTGCCCGCCTCTCCTCGTCCTCCTCCTCGTCTTCCTCGTCCTCTGCCTCTGCCCACCTCTCCTCGTCCTCCGCGCCCTCTCCCTCGTCCTCCTCCTTCTCATCTTCCTCGTCTTCCCCCTGCCCCCTCCTCCGTCTCTTTCCCCATCATCTCTTCTTCTCATACTCCGCCTCGTCTTGCTCCTCCTCCCGGGTCGTGCTCCTTCTCCTGAGTCTTTTGCTCCCTCTCCTCCCCGCCATCCTCCTGGGCCCTGCTCCTCCTCCACCTCCTCGCCTTCCTCACCGTCTGCCTCGCCATCTCCCTGGGCTCTGCTCCTCCTCCGCGTCTCCCTCGCCGTCTTCCTCGCCGTCTTCCTGGGTCTTGCTCTTCTTCCTCCTCGTCTCCCTCGCCGTCTTCCTCGTCTTCCTCGTCGCCTTCCTCGTCGTCTTCCTCTTTCCTCCTCGTCTCCCTCGCCCTCCTCCTCCTCTGCCCACCGCCGCTCTGCGCCCGACGCGGCCCCGCGGGCCTCCAGTCGGGCAGGCGGCCGCGCTGCGGCGGCCGAGCAGGCCCCGGGTGCCCCGGCGGCTCGTGGCCGGGGCCCGCAGCACGCCGCGGGTGCGCTCCCAGGAGGAGGGGGAGAGATGGAGGAGGAGGAGGAGGAGGAGGAGGAGGAGGAGGAGGAGGAGGAGGAGGAGGAGGAGGGAGTCAAGGAGGATGAGGAGGAGGAGGAGGAGGAGGAGGAGGAGGAGGAGGAGGAGGGAGGGGGAGGGGGAGGAGGGAGGAGGAGGAGGAGGAAGAGGAAGAGAAGAGAAAAGGAGGGAGAGGGGGAGGAGGAGGAGGAGGAGGAGGAGGGAGGAGGAGGAGGGAGGAGGATGAGAGGAGGAGGAGGAGGGGGAGGGGGAGGGGGAGGGGCAGGAGGAGGAGGAAGAGGAAGAGGAGGAGAGGAAGAGAAGAGGAAAGGAGGAGGGAGTGAGGAGGAGGGGGAGGGGGAGGAGGAGGAGGAGGAGGGCCGAGGACGGTTCTCGAGGCCGGGGGATTGTGGGGGTCCTCGTCGTTTTCATATGGTTTTTATCGAGTGAAACGCTCTTCCATCTCTCTGCGTCATCATATTATCTTCTTAATATCTTTCGTTCCTTCGTCCCCTTGCCATCTACTCCGTCGCTCTTCATTTCTCTCTCTCTCTCTCTCAGTTTGTTCCTCATCATTATGCTGATGTTTCCTTTCTCGTTTTGTTGTTCTCTCTCTCTCTCTCAATCTCTCCCACTCCCATTCCCATTCCATTCCCATTCCCAATACCACTACCATTACCATTCCCATCCCAATTCCCATTCCCATTCACATTACCATTACCTTTACCTTTATCTTTACCTGTACCATTACCATTACCATTACCATTGCCATTACAATTGCCAGTGCCATTACCATTGCCTTTACAATTGCCATTATCATTGCCATTGCCAGTGCCAGTGCCGTTGCCATTGCCATGGTATTGCCATTGCCAGTAGCTACCCCGTTACCATTACCGTTACCATTACCATTCCCATTACCATTACCATTCGCCACCACCATTACCATTGCCATTATCATTAGCATTACCAACACAATTGCCATTACCATTACCATTACCGCTGCCATCACCATTACAATTCCCATTCCCATCATCATTGCCATTACCACTACCGTTACCAGTAACATTTCCATTACCATTGCCATTAGCTTTCCCACTACCACTACCATTTCCATTCCCGTTCCCGTTCCAATTACTATTACGATTCCCGTTCCCATTACCATTACCATTACCATTACCATTACCATGACCATGACCATGACAATGACCATTACCATTGCCATGGCCATTGCTATTGCCATTGCCGTTGCCGTTGCCATTCCCATTACCATTGCCAATCGCTACCCCGTTACCATTGCCATAACCATTACCATTACCGTTATCGTCACCATTACCATTCCCAGTACCATTATCATTACCACTGTCATTGCCATTACCATTACCATTGCCATTGCCATTGCCATTCGCCACTACCATTACCATTGCCATACGCCACTACCATTACCATTACCATTGCCATTGCCATTGCCCTTCGCCACTACCATTACCGTTGCCAGTACCATTACCATTCCGATTAACATTCCCATTCCCAATACCATTACCATTACCATTACCATTACAACTGCCATTGCCATTACCATTACCTTTACCTTTACCTTTACCTCTACCTTTGCATTTACCCTTACCCTTACCATTCCCATTTCCGTTACCACTACCACTGCCATTTACATGCCCGTTCCCATTCACATTCCCGTTCCCATTCCCATTCACATTACCATTGTCATTACCATTACCATTGCCATTGTGAGAGCAGCATTTTGAAAAACACACACACAAGCGAAAACCCGTTTCCCGGGAATCCTGTGTGTAAAAAAACAATACGCGGGGGGGTGTCGGATATCTTCGGGACGCCATCAGGGGAAGTGGGAGAGTATTTTCATATTGTGTAATTGTGGAGAAGGAGGAGGAGGAGGAGGAGGAGGAGGAGGAGGAGGAGGAGGGAGGAGGAGGAGCGGTGGATGGGGGAGGGGGAGGGGGGTAGGGGGGAGGGGAGGGGGGGCCGTCCCGCGTCCTCCCCCCCCCCGCACCCCCGCCCCCGCCGCTACGGAGGAAGGAGAGGGGAGGGGGCGTGACAAAAGCCACGCGAAATGTTTCCATTGGTTATGTTCGGCCACCGAGGGGCCCTTGCCGGGGCCCGTCGGGCCGTTCAACAAAACCATCCAGGATGAAAAGCCGGGTCCCAGGAGAATGGGGGGGGCAATGAGCGCCGAGGCCGGCTGATCGGGCGCGATCAAACGGTGTCGCCAAGCTGGACTCCGGTCACCGCATGGCAAACATGGTTTCGGGACTTTCGGTGTTGAGTGCTGTGCAAGGACGTCTCGCGCCCCTGCTGCAAAAACCCGAGGTCCAAGACCGTGCGGTACGGACCGTGGCGGTGAGGTCTTGGGGGATTTCGAGGTCACCGCACGGTCCGTCACCGCACCGTTTCGGGGCTCCCGACTTTGGGAGTCGACGTTATGAAAAAATCATGGCGTCGGGGGTCTGTGAAGGAAGCGCAGCAAGACGAGGCGGAGTGTGAGGAAAAGGAATGGTGGGGGAGAGGGAGCAGGAGCTGGGGGTGCAGGAAGAGCCAGAGGAGCAGCAGAAGACGGGAGGGGCTCCTCGAAGGACCCTCACAGGACGAGGAAGAGGACGAGGAGGCCGAGGAGGAAACGGAGCAAGACCCAGACCTCCTCGCGCTGCGAAACAAACCTTACGACGGGAAGTTGTTCGCTGTGTTCGGCATCCGGGCGTTCTTCCCGGGCCTCGGGACCGCCACAAAACGACTTGGGATCACCTGTCCGAGGGAAAGAGTCCAGATCTTTGGGTATCGGCGCTGCGAAAAACTCACGACGTTGGGGGTCTGTGGAGGAGGATGGGGGGGTCAGGGATGGGGTAGCCACGAGATGATGTGGACAGGGCTCATTTCGATTCCTCCGATTCGATTCGATTCTATCTCGATGGCTTCCGATTCCGCTTCGATTCGATTCGGGATGCCGATCTCCGCTCCGATTTCTCGATGGAGGCCCACTAGAATGCCGATTTTCGCCGACTCGATTTTTCCAAATTCGGCTGCCGCGATCTCCGCCGATCCGATGGAGTTCGATCGCCGATCCGACGTACCGATCCGATTCTGGGCCCTCCTGCTCCCAGAAGGATGAGCCACGAGACGAGATGGAGGAGGACGGGGGGGGGGCAGGGATCGACCTAAGCAGTGCCTTCCTCCGTTTTCGTTGTGTGCTCGTTTTCCCTCGTGCTGTCTCCCACTCGCCTCTGCTGCAGAGCGGAGTCCGAAACGGACACGGCCCACGGCATCGCCGAGACACGCCATGAAGAGGTCGATCCTTGAGGGAGGTCCCGGGAGAGGGGGGGCGGGGCGATGGAGGAGGGAGGAGCGCAGATGGAGCGAGCGGGGGGCTCCTCCCTCTCCGCCTCCGCCTCCTCCTCCCTCCTCCTCCTCCGCCTCCTCCTCCTCAGCAGCAGCAGCAGGTGGAAAAGGGGAGGACCGATAACGGAGAAGGGCGCGAGGAGGGATGATGGGATGGGGGCAGTGGGCAGGAAGAGGTACGGGAGGAGGCGCGAGGGGACGAGGAGAAGGAGGAGGAGGTCCATAGCGAAGCTACCATACACCACACATCGTTGATCGTTGGGCAGGACGAGGTAGGGGGGGAGGAGGAAGGGGACGAGGAGGAGGAGGAGGTCCATAGTGAAGCCACTATGCACCACACACCGCTGATGTTGGAGCACACTTTCTCCGGCCACGAGCTCCCTCGCGGCTGTACTGGGTGGGTGTTCCTGGCCTTTTGCGGTGTGGGGGGCCCTCGCTTAGAGTCCGCAGCGAGCCCGTGTCGTTCCCTTTGCCTCTCCCTCTTACCTCTGCCCGCCGCCTCTTTCCTCAGCGCCATTCCTCCATCTCCTCCCCCTCCGTCTCCTCCGTCTCCTCCTCCTCCTCCCTCTCCTCCTCCTCCTCCTCCTCCTCCTCCTCCTCCTCCTCCTCCTCCTCCTAATCCTGTTTCCTGGCACACCCCTCACACACGCTGTGGCCCCACAAGCAGCTCCGACGAGGGTCCCAGTGGCCTTGTTCGCAAGGGGGCGCTCGCCCCTTTCGGCATGCCCCGCACACGTTCGGTTGCCCCACAGGGGGAGCGTCGTCGAGGGCCCCAATTGGAGGAACAAGCAATAACATTACACTGGAGAAAAAACCCAATCTGCGGATGGTTTGATGAATCGTGGGATCGATAAAGAGATCGATAAAGAGATCGACCGCGAACCCGGGAACCCGGAACCCACCGAAATCGGCCAGGCACCAATATCCAGGAACCCAGGACACCGGAAACCAGGAACCCGTGAACCCAGCTGGCCACCAAAATCGGCGGGACTTTTTCGCTACATCTGTCAATTTCTGCTAGGACCCCTTCAGTGCAAGCACTGATTGGGAAATAGTGAAACTCGGAGGTCCGTGCGTATTTCTCGGATCGGCGTTGGACCCCCTTTCCTGGCGTTAAGTCGGGCCAGTCCCTCTACAGGAGGAGCGTTCAAAAATAAGTTAAAAAATAGTCCGGAGACTATTTTTAATTTTTTTACCATTTGGGAATATTGCTTGATTTTTTAAATGTTTCGTCGAAAATCCCCTGGTAGGGGGACACGCCCGATTTAACCCTGGCGCACGGAGGGCGCCAGAAAGGAGGCCCAGCGCGGATCCGAGGCATCCGCGCAGACCTCCGACTTGTTCTGTGACGGGCGGCCCGGATTAGTAGGTCGACCCTGCCAGATCAAGGCTCTCCGGCGCGATGCGTTCTCTTTTTGTCGTGTGTTCGCCAGGTCGCGAGCCAGGGAAGGAGCTCGGTATCGTTTAACCGATCCCAATCCCCTGTCCCCATCCCCTTCGAGACCCCCACCAAATTACCCCCCCAGTCGGGGATACACCCCTCGAAGCCCGAAGGGAACGGCCTACAGGCGGCCCGGATTAGCAGGTCGACCCTGCCAGATCAAGGGTGCCCTCGAGTCCTGTGTCTTGCGACCCATGCCTCCTGCAGGTCTGTGGCAGCGCGGCCCCCGGAAGGGTCTCGTGTCCTCTCGCGTCTCCTCTCCAATCGAGTCCGACTGTATGTCAGTGTTCGTTCCCCGGCCGCGGGCCACGTTCGCATGAAGGGTCCTCGCCCATGTCGGCCGCGGCGCCAAGCCGCCCTTTGAGAAACAACAGTTCAGTCGACATGCTGGACTGATACGTGTTTCTTAAAATACGCCACAGGGTCCAGCTTAAATAAGGAACACTTACTTTTCAAAAGGGGCTCGGTCGTTCCTTTGGTTTGCCTGCGTTCCGCCACCTTTTAGTCGGCGAGTCCCCTTGGTGTTCCTTCGGACTCCCCAGACTTACCTGGAAAAAGAGGGGCTTCGTTCCTTATTCATCGTTCCTTCGGTCAGGCCGATCGCACCGGTAAACAATGCCGCAAGACGCCCGCACATCCGGGTACCATCGCAGGAGCGGCAGCACGCGGTACCGTGGCGCGGGGAGGAGGAGGGCGAGGAGGATCAAGCAGTGGCGAAGCGTCCTGGCTCGCCTATGGCCCTACCAAACAATGTTCTAAGAACCTCTTGTGGTTCCCACGGAATGTTCTTGAAACATGTTTGGCTGGGACTGCGTTGTTTTAACACATCGGGTTTATGTTCTAAGAACATTGTTTTGTTCTTAGAACACTTTTGTGTTCTAGGAGCATGTCGCGGTAGGTCTCTAGGAATACCCGGACGGTCGGCCCCTGCTCAAGAGGAGGAGGAGGAGGAGGAGGAGGAGGACGAGGAGGAGG
>CAUYUJ010020000.1:0-142500 GCA_963575745.1 Prorocentrum cordatum
TGCGACTGCTACTGCTACTACTACTTCTACTACTAATACATCTACTTCTACTACTACTAATACTACTACTACTACTACTACTACTACTACTACTACTACTACTACTACTACTACTACTACTACTACTACTACTACTACTACTACTACTACTACTACTAATTCTACTACTACTACTACTACTACTACTACTACTACTACTACTACTACTACTACTAGTAGTACTACCATTAGACACATTAATGCAACGAACAATGCCACGAGCAACACAACTACGAGTAAAAACCATACTGCGATCAGCAATACCACTTACAATAATAAGGCGGATACTAATCAAATTACTAATACTGCGACGAAAAACACTAGCAACAATACGTGCAGCAGTACGGTTAAGAAGCATAACCGCACGACTAAGAATAATAGGGAAAAGACGCGGCATTGCCGCTGTATGTCTGACGTCTCATGCCTCCTGCTGTTGCTTATGCGATCTACACGGGAACACCTCTGACGGTCGAGCGAACGAGTAGCCCTCGAGGTCAGGGTGAAGCGCGCCGTGCAGCCCTGCACTCGAGCGGGTGCGTGGAAAAGGGGGGCGGAGGACGAGGAGGAGGACGAGGGGGACGGGGGCAAACGACGGCAGCCTCCGTGCCCTGGGGCCCCCTCTGGATCTGCTGCGCGCGGGGGATGAGAGGGAGGAGGCGCGGACACGCCGAGAGACTCGGGCGCCACTCGCCTAGCAACGCAGGCGAAAACGACGGAGAGGCCTCCGGGCCCAGGAGGAAGGAGGGCGACGAAGAAGGAACGAAGGACACCTGCCTTCGCTCGGACGTCCATTCCCTGAGCATGTTTGGTGTTTCGTGTGTGTTTTTGTTGTTGTTTTGCTTCCTCTCTCTCTTTTCTGTATTTATGGCCCAGGATGCTCCTCGATGGTCCTCGCTGAGAAACAGAGGCGCGTGCCCGAGCGATGCCATGGACAGGAGAGGGGAAAAGGAAGGAGGCAGTCAGGCAGCGGCGGGGGGCGTGGGGCACGGCCGCGGGGTGCGAGCCACCAGCCTGTCCTATCCCATCCCGCCCATACCCCCCTCCTATCTTGGGCGCCCGAGTTATCCGGGGTAACTCGGGTCCGGGGTAACTCGGATCTGGATTCCCACAAAGAGAACCCGAGTTAGCGCTCACCCGAATTACCCCTGATGATTTGGGGCTCTGGACGCTCGAATTATCCGGGGTAACTTGGGCCCGGGGTAATAACTCGGGTTCGGAATCCCGAAAAACGAATCCGACTTTGCCATGACCCGAATTACCCCTGATGATTCGGGGCTCTGATGATCAGGTCCCCCAGGTCTAAGACGAAGCCAGGACGAGGGCAAATCTGGGTGAGGACAAATGAAGAATCTCTGAGATCCTGCGGCTCTGGAGAATGCATCGGGCGCCGCTGCCTTCTCAGAGCGTTCTGGAACGCTCTGAGAGCGTTCCGGAACACTCTGGGACGGATGTATCCTCGTCCTAGCCCCGTCCGACCCATCCTGCCCCCCTCCTATCAGGTCCCCCAGGTCGCCCCGCGCTTCGCGCATCACGAAGCTGGAAACGTGATTCAACTCGCGCTCTCGCGCGACCCCCCTGAAGAAAGAGAAATCCATGGCGCAGACCGCGAGGCGCGAAATGCGCAATTAACTTCGCGACCTAATTTTTGACCAAACTTCGCGTCCAGCCCCAAGCCATCACAACTTGTCCCACCCACCCCATCCAATCCTATCTCGTCTGGCCACGTATTTACTATCCCGCCCCACGCTTCTTGTCCTTCCCCCTCCGAGGTCGCTCTTCTTTCAACCCGCAAGCCTCGGAAATCTCATCCCAAATCATTTTTTAAGTAGCTCCAAACTAGAAGGCCCCCAAACGCTGACGATGGCGAAAACCATCTGGCGATTCGTTGTCTGGTGGTAGCGGAATCAGCTGCACGCAAACGATTTTCTCGGCGCCTCCTGGCGCAAGAGGTGGCCATCCATCGGAGAAGATACCCTGCGGCGGAGTTGACCCCGCTGGACGGCGCAAGTTTCGTAACTTTAGGTCGGGCATGTGCTCCTGCAGGTAGATTCTGGGTGAAACTTAAAAAAAAACCACAGAATAATCAAACATGGTCAACAAATAGTCGGAAAATCGTCCCCGGACGATTTTCTCACTATTTTTGAAGATTCCTCTTTAGAGGGACATGCACTCCATCTCCCCCCTGTACCCCCCCCCTCCTTCGCCCACCCCGACCCGTCGGGCGAGCATTAAGTCGGGCGTGTCTTTCTACAGGCAGATTTTGGACGAAAAACTGGAATACCCAACAAATTTTAGGAAATATCAATAAATAATCGAAAAGTCGTCCCCCGACAATTTTTGACAGTTTTGACATTTTCCCCCTGTAAAAGGGACAAGCCCGACTTAAAACGAGCAGGTGCCCCCCGTCCGCTTGGCCTGCACCGATCGAGGGAACACGCTGGCGCCGGGGCGCAAGGCGACGCATCGCGCGCGCGCGCGGCCGCGCGCGCGCGCTCTCCCGAGCGAGCGCGTCCGCGCTCCGCTTGAGCACAGCTCAAAACGAACTTCAGATTGAGGAAAACAGCTGTGATGTTAGGAGGACTTTTGGCAGGTGGATCTCTCAAGCTCTCCGCTGCCTCTGGCGGTGTGAGTTGCGAAGAACGCAGCAAACCACAGGACAACCCGGCATTGACAGCGTGGCTCCGCACACGCGACAAATGTTAACGAGCAGGAACACACGCTGGCGCCGGGGCGCGGGCGACGCATCACGCGCGCGCGGTTGCCTGCGCGCACGCCCGAGCGAGCGCGTCCGCGCTCCGCTTGAGCACAGCTCAAACCTTACGAGTGAAGAGAGCAACGATCGTGTTTGGGAGGATGAAGGGTGTGAACAGTAGCATCCGGATGCAATGAACGATGCCTTCGGCCGCCTACGGTTGTGTTTCGTTTGGGCCTGTAAACTGCCCCAGGGAGAGAAATCGCCAAAACATTGATCCAAGAAATCACACACGGCCATCACGGATGCCCCACAGCGAACAGAAAAAACATCACTAGATATGTTTGACTACGGAGGCGCCATGTGCAGCGCACGTCCCAACGTGGACGCACCATCGTTGCGCCGTAGCGCTAGTCCGCCACATCTGTTGGGCACAAGCCATCACGCGGCCCCAACACACCTGCGAGCAAACCGAGAAGTGCCAAAACCGAATCAGGGAAACACAAGAGGTCCGAGCAGACGCGTGGAACATCAAACGACACTGCGCGCAAGAAACCGCAGGGCCCGAACGGATCGGTGGAAACAACGGCCCTCCTCAGCGACGCGCGCTTCCACGAACGCCAGAAGCACGGCGAAATACGCAGCCAAGCAGCCAGGCTAAGGCTCGAGCCAATGCCAAACCGAGCAGCAAGGGTGGGTAACCAACCACGTGAAGGCAAACACAGCTGGGCCTCGCTGTGACGGGACAACGACCCTACGGGAAACGCCGTGGGGCCCAGGGTGCGCCCCCTGTGCTTGTGCGTGGGGTGGGTGGCGGGTGGGTGGTGGGCGGGTGGTGGGTAGGTTGTGGGCGGGTGTCAGGTGTGATGCGTGGGTGCTGGAGCGTTGGGTGGGTGGTAGGTGGGTGGTGGGTGGGCGGTGGGGCGGTGGTAGGTGGGTGGTGGGTGGTGCTTGGGTTTGGTGCGTGGGTGCTGGACTGGTGGGCGTGGTGGGTGGGCGGTGGGTGAGGGGTGGGTGGGTGGTGGGTGGGCGGCGGGCGGGTGGTGGGCGAGTGTGTGCGTGGTGGGTGGGCGGTGGGCGGGTGGTGCGTGGGTGTTGGAGTGGTGTGTGGTCTTGGCAGGTTTCTGCGACCCTCGAGCTGGCGTAGCCCTGCGCCACCTCGAGAAACACATTCGAGCCACGCATGGCTTGGGTGAGGAGGAGGTGGATGAGGGGGAAGGGGGAGAAGGAGGAAGAGAAAAAGGAGGCTGAAAAGGAGGAGGTCTTCTTCAAAAGCAGTCCTCGTCCCCCCCCCCCCCGACGCCATCCTCGGTGTCGCTTGCGATCTCCAGCACGCCCCTGGAGTCGTGGACGAGCCCGAGATGCGTGGCAGGGCGGGCGGTGGTGGGCGAGGGGAGGGAGGGCGAGAGTCGAGGGAGGGGGCGGGGGAGGGCGGGGAGAGGGGGGGAGGGGGCCGCCGAAAGAGGAAGGTGGAGGGAGCGAGGGAGAGGGCGGAGGGAAGGCGAGGGGAGGGCACGCGCAAAAGCGAGGGCAAGGGGAAGTGGGGGGAAGGGTAAGCAGGAGTATGGGAAGAGGGAGGGAGAGGATGGAGACGGCAGGTGGTTCTGGATTCCGTTGTGTCCCCGACCATCGTGTAGTGTTGGGCCCTCGTGTTGATGGGACAGTGCCCCGCGTCTCACTCCGCGTTTTTCCGCCCCCTCCTCCTTCCTCCCATCATCACGATCGTCACACTATCATTCTCGCCACCGCCAACGCCACCCATGTCGGCCTCCCTCCTCGTTCGGCACACCCCTGACACGCTTCGTGGCCCCATGGGGGGCCCCACCGAAGGTCCCAATGAGATTGCCCGCATGCGCCCGCCACGCCCAGCACAGCGTTCCGCGGCCTCATAGCTACCTTCACCGACGGTCCCAGTGGGGCCGCCCGCATGCGTCCGCCACGCCCAGTGCAGCGCTTCGTGGCACCAGATGGGTCCCCACCGAAAGCCCGAATGGGACCGCGCGCGTGCGCCCGCCACACCCAGCACAGCGCCCCGTGGCCCAACAGGGATCCCCAACGAAGGTCCCAGTGGGACCGCCCGCATGCGCCCGCTGGACCCAACACAGCGATTGGTGGCACCATAAGGAGCCCCACCGAAGGTCCAAGCGGAGCTGCCCGCACGCGTCCGCCACGCGGCACAACGTTTCGTGGCCGCATAGGGGGCCCAATTGAATGCCGTATTGTGACCGCCCGCGTGCGCTCGCCACCCCCAGCACAGCGCGTCGTGGCCCCATATGGATCCCCACCGAAGGTCCCAATGGCATTGCCCGCATGCGTCCGCCACGCCCAATGCAGCGCTTCGTGGCCCTGTAGGGAGCTCCACCGAAGGTCCCAGTGGGACGGCCCGCGCGCTCCCGCCACACCCAGCATGGCGCGTCGTGCCCCCCTGGGGGGGGCCAACCGAATGTCACATTGGGACCGCCCGCGTGCGTCCGCCACGCCCAGCACAGCGATGAGCTGCCCCATAGGGGGTTCCATCTAAGGCCACAGGAGGGGCGCCCGCATGCGCCCGCCACACCCAGCACACCGCTTCGTGGCCCCATAGGAAGCCACACCGAAAGCAACAGTGGGACAACCTGCGCGCGCCCGCACACCCAGCGCAGCGCGCCGTGGCCGCATAGGGGGCCTTGCCGAAGGCCCCAGTGGAACAACCCGCACGCGCCCGCCACACCCAGTACAGCGCTCCGTGTCCCCATCGGAAGTTCCACCGACCGTCCCAATGAGACCGCCCGCATGCGTCCGCAACTCCAAGCACAGCGTTTCGCGCTCCCACATGGAGCCCCGCCGAAGGCCCCAGTGGGGCCGTTCGCACGCGCCCGCCACACCCAGTACAGCGCGTCGTGGCAGCATGGGGATCTCCAACGACTGTCCCAGTGAGGCCGCCCGCATGCGCCCGCCACACGCAGCACAGCGTTTGGCAGCGCCATTGGGAGCTCCAGCGAAGGCCCCAGTGGCACCGCCCACCATCCACTACAACGTTCGTGGCCCCACATGGAGCTCCACCGAACGCCCCAAAGGGAACCGCCCGTGCGCGTATCCCGCCCACTCAATACGGCACGCCCCATCACGCGGCGCGTGGTCCACTGAACGTGGCATTGGCAACGCGTTGCCTACAACTGCATATGGTCGGGTCTTTCGCCAGGGTAGCCCCACCAGCCTTCTGGGCGTAGGTGGTCTAGGGAGCTTGCCCTTCCAACCCCTTGTATTCCCCTTCGGGGAGGGGCTTGCCCCTCACCCGCCGCCCCTCCTCTGGACCTGGACGGGGCGCACCGCGAGGCGTCAGGGGACACGGCTTTGCACAACATGGCCCCAGGATGGCTTCAGAGAGCCAGCGATGACCTCCAAGATGGCCCGCGATAGCCCATGCTGCCTCAAGTCGGCCCCCCAATATGCCCCAGGAGATTCCCAGAACGCTTCAAGGCGGCCCCACTGCGCCCCCAAGACCTCCAAGGAGGCCCCCACGACGCCAACATCCTTCAACCACCTACGGAAGCTCAGTTGTTGATGTCTCACCGTTTCGCTTCCGATGACCACCCGACGTCCCAACAATGGTCCCAACATGGTCCAAGAAGGCCCTTGGAGGGGCCCAAGAGAGCCCCGCGACGGCCCCACGTGCGCCCAAGAGCGTTCCAAGAGTGCCCTATGCAGGCGCTACAGTGCGATGTTGGGGGCTCCCGAGCGCGTGGCGCTACGTAAAGCACCCCCTCGCGTTTGATCGACGTCCTCCAAAATGGACCCGCGAGCGCCCCTGGAGCTCCCAGGGGCGCCCCGGTAGGGCAATGAGAGGCGCCCAGGCGGCCCCAGGAGGCCCCCGAGAGGACCCCAGAAGACCCAGTACGAGGCCTCAAGAGGACCCCCGAGGTACCCATCACTACCTCATTATCCTTCTCATCCTTCTCGTCCTCTTCGTCATCGCCCGACTCCTCATCCTCCTCCTCCTCCTAATTATCATCCCCCTCTTCCTCCTCGTCCTCCTCCGACGGCGGGTCCTCCTCCATCCTCCCCCTCTTGAGGTATACGACTGCATCCCTCGCCCTTTATTCGTCTGCATGCCTCCTCACTTCCCTGACCACCTCAACTCACCAGGGTATCGTTTCTAGATGGGCTGGCAGAGGTACGCGAAACATCAGCAATGTTCGAACGGCCGACCGCTCTCGCACAGGCGTTGCTTCCGAGCTCGTGGCGAGCTCGCCTCAAACAAACAGTCAGAGCGTGTGAGTCCTGATCATTCTCCGTCGCACCTCTCTTTCTCGTCCCCGTCCTAACCCTCGTATCCCCCTTCATCTCCTCCCCCAGTCGCCAGCGCCAGCCGACGAGTCCACTCGCAAGCTGTCAGGCTCACACTGCTGGCACACCCCCCTTGGCGGGCTGCTTCTTGATGCCCGGGAGGGAGGACTCGTTGTACAGGTAGGTCTTGAGGGGCTCAAACACACGGCCCTGGACACCCTCGGACAGCTTCTCGAGCGCCTTCCTCTCCCTATTGAGGTTCCTCTTCTTCTCGGACGCCTGCATGTCGCACGTCGCGTAGTACATGACCATGCCCTCCGTCACGGTCGCCCTGCCGTCCTCCAAGTAGCCCTTCAATTCTGCCATCACCTCCGTATTGTCAGTGATCGAGAACATCTCGAATTGCTCCGTAGTCGTGCGGTGCATGGCCTCGCAAGTGGCGAGGTTGGCGTTAAACTTCTTCACGTCGAAGCTCGCGCGCAGGATCGTGGTCGTAGCTCGCTCTTTGATCGCTGTCCAATCCGAGTCCTTGTCAAGCCCATCGTGCCACTTGGAACCGTTGTCTGTGCCGCCGCAGAGCTTCTGGATGTCGCAGTTGTCGAACTGGTTCGCGAGCCCTGCCAGCAAACTGGTAGCCACTGCGTTGCGAAGCGATTGTGCCTCCTCCACGTAGGCAGTCACGACGGGGGTGATGCCCTCGAGCGGGAAGTACGTCACGCTCTCGACGCTTGCTGCCTGCCAGGCGGTGAGGGCGCTGACGAACGCCAGCGACTTGACGAGGTCAGCGTCCAGCTCCACCCTGCAGGCCGCGTCCTTGGCCAACCTCGCCCACCCCTCGTACGAGTTCAGCAGCGCCAGTAGCTTGCTCACGACGCCCTTCGCCACCAACACGTCGTCGCAGGCGAGCTTGCCCAGCACGGCCGAAATCTTCTCGAGCAAGTCTGCGGCAGACCTCACGCCATCGTTCCCCACGTTCTTCACGTTCTTGGCCACGTACCCGAGAAGCGAGATTGCCAGCCCGCCCAATACCTCAACACCTCTGGGGACGTCGGCGAACTTGCCAGACACCGCCATGTAGTCCTGGCATTTCTGGGAGTACTTGGAAAGGTCCAGGGTGTCGAAGTCCGTAGTCTTCGAGAGCTGCTCCATCTCTGTAACGAATGCGGTCCCAAACGACAAATCAGAAGCACAGCCCAGCGCACGCTGAGCATTGGAGATGGCGGCCTTGATGGAAACAGCGAGGTTCGGGAATACACCAACGCACTCAGTCAAGATACCGAGCTTGACCTTCACCTCGGAAACGATGCCCTCTGTCGTCAACGACTGCTCGATACAAAGCGCATCGATGTCGGTGATCATGGCTGCGATGCGGGTCTGGAGCGCGCCGCGCAACGGCACGACACCTCCGCTGCGGCACCCCAGCTCCCAAGACGGCAAGTTCTTGACGATGTCCGCCACGACGTCGTCGCCACAACCCTTCTGGATATCGGAGTTGGCTTCATTGATTTTCGGCTGGACCCCGAGCGAACCACCCTTCACCGTGATGTCATCCCAGGACTGTTTCAGCTTAGCCGACTCCTGGATGATGGAGACCAGGGATTCCTGGAGCCCAGTGAGAGTCTTGTTCTTGACAGCCGTCTTGATGTTGGCGACCTCCTGTATGTGAATGGTATCAGTAGGGTCCAGTAAGCACTGCAACACATTCACGATGCCGATGGCATCCTGGAACGCCTCGATGGTGGCGTCGGGGATGTCCAGGCCGAAGGCGTCGAGCTTCTCCAAGATCGCCTGCGACGCGTCGCCGAACAGGCGCTCAGATGCCGAACACGAAGCCACCAAGGCAGGCAAAACGTATAGTCCAAAGTACTGCGTGAACAAGGTGGCCAACTCCTCAGGTGATCCCTCGATCAGCGCCAATTGCGGAGACGTCGGCTGGAAGTCATGCTCAGCGTCGTCATGTTGGCCCTCCGTGGATCCACCCTCGCAATCGGCTTTGAGGACGAGCGGCAAGATGTGCTCGAGCGTTTGGCTGATACGCTGCTTGCTCACGTGCTTGTCAGCCGTCAGGCGAGACATGGTGTTCTTGAGGAGTGCGATCTTGATGGAGGTCGGGTACTCGAAGTCGCTGCCAATGGTCGCGATCCTCGCCTTGAGAGCCTCTGCATCTGCCGTCTTCTGAATGGCATCCACTGTCAAGTCGACTGCCGCCTCAACCTTATCGACGTGGGCCTTGAGGTTCTTGTACTGCGGAGTCGTTCGGTCTGGAAATTTGTGCAGTAAGTCCTTCGCCCAGCGCAGGTCGGTCTTGTACGGGCCACCCTCCATGATGGCTGACACGTTGAGCTTCTCCTGGTACTTGTTGACCTTCTTGGCCCACTGATCCTTGCTGGTGACGTCGATCGGACTGGCGGAGAGCAGCGAGGGCGTTGGGCCTGCCTCGAGCGTCTTGGAGGGCGTGACGGACATGGCACGCTCTGGCCTGCGAGATGCCGCCAGCGCCGCGATCGCACTGGCGCCTGAGGTGGCGGGGCCGCGGCTGGGGCCCGCCTCCGGGTGCGCACCAACGGACTCCACCTCGGCGGGCTCCGAAGACTGGCTCCCGTCCGCTGCCTCGTCGTCCGCATCATCGTCCGCCTCGGCCGCGCCCTCGCCCTCGAGGTCCTCGGGGACACTGCCGTGGGCCAGGTTCTCGAAGTGGCCGAGGTCGAACTTCACGTTGCGCAGCTTGGAGAGGAGATCCGCCTTCAGCTTCTTGGCCTTTCGGGCAATCGGATGCGGGAGGGCACATAGGGTGCCGCCAAAAAAACACATGTGTTTTGTTTTCAAGGGGCTGCCAAAAAAACACATGTGTTTTTTTTTCAAGGCGACTCGCCAGTGGACCTCTGAACTCTGAATTCTGGCCCTGGGATCACCTGGTTCAGTGAGAGAGGGAGGGCAAGAGAGATAGAACGCACGAGCAAACAAACGAAAGAAATCACAGAGACCACACCTAGGACCAAGGACCTCGCTCTACAATGATCTCAGGACGCTTGGGACGTCTCCTCATCCTCCGCCTCGTCCTCCTCATGCTCTTCCTCGTCACTTCCCCGCTCATCCTCACCTTGGATCCTCCGCCCTCCCCCGCTCCGCTCCTCAGCATTTGCCCTAACCCCCTCCCCTCCATCCCGTATTCATTTTGTGCTGGTTGACCCCCGAGCCTGTTTAGCAAGCGTGAGGTCGGCCTGATTGCGGCGCAGGTGCGTGCCCCTCTTCTCGACGAGTTTGCTGCGCCTGATCGTGAAGCTCCGCTGGACGCGGTACCTGATGTACGGGTTGGCCGCATCCTTGCACAGGAAGCCTTTGTACTCGTTGCCGACCGCGGTGCCAGGCAAGTTCTGCATGCGGATGCTGCAGTCGTCGGGGTTCTTGCCAGTCGCTGCCTTGAAACTGGCGCGTGGAACGCCGAGCCAACACTGCTCGACGACGACCTTGAACTCGTCGCAGTCGTCCACTTCGTACTCCTCATCCCAACCCTTCGCCGAAGGGTCCAGCCTCGCGGCGTTCGCCGCGTTGAACTCCTTGTTGTAGGCCTCGTCGTCCCTGCACTTGTCTGCCACCTCCTCGAACGTGCCATCTTCTACGAAACCTCCCTGCGAGTAGGTGCTCCAACAGTCCCCGCACTTGTTGCCGATCGGGTGGCCCTTCTTGTCCCTCTCCGCCCAGTGGCCGTGCTTCGGCTGAGCCTTGCACATGTAGCACGGCGCGGCCACCAACTTGCGTCTCTTGAGGTCGCGTGCGTCGGTGGCCGCGGCGGCCGCTGAGGCCCGTCGAGGGCGCTCGGAGCAGTCGTGGGCGCCCAGGGCAGCTTCGGTGAGCTTCGAGCACTGCTTGACCATCCCACGGCTGGCGCGAACTCTGGTATAGTATAGTGTATCCCTGTGAGGCGGGAGCCCTGTGAGTGCTGTGATCTCCCCGCGGGCGTGAGTCGGCCAACTCTGATCCTGAAAAAGCTATGCGAGCAAAGGTGCGACAGCAAACGGCACAGCAGGGAGAGGAGTTGACGGGAAGGGGAATGCGAGGGGGCCAAGAGGCAAAGGGACACGACAGTTGGAGCAACAGATGCGCGTTTGGCGAAGCAGCCGCAGAACGGGCGAAACGCCCTTCACGCGTGCGCCATGGTCGGCGCCAGAGGGGGACCTTACGCGGGCAAGCCACACGTGATCAGCACTGATCTGGGAACACACACGTTACACACAGGACCCCAAACGCACGCCTCTCTCAAGAAGCATCGGGGGTGGGGGAGGGCGGGGCGGATTCGATCAGAAGTTCTCGGTTGCAAACAGCGTGCTCGCACGTATCCTTCCTTAGAGTTGACCTCGCGTGTCATGTTTCAGTATTGCTACTGCACTGAGACGGATAATTATGGGGGGGAGGGGGCCCCGCTCCAAGCAGACAACCTATTCCACCCTGTATGTATTATGGGTCCTTGCTTACCTGGGTGGCCTATGCCGTATGCGTCCCCGCGGCCACTCGCCCACCCCCCGAAGGCCCTTTGGAACCCAGTTTACCCGACCCCACCCGCCAGACAGGGCGCCCTTTCATCCGGTTGACGACATGCCTCCCCCCCCCCGTGATGTGTCAAAGGCAACGAGAATCGCAGCGTCTGTCGCTGGCGTCGGGCCGTGCCCAACAGCAGACGCAATCTGGGCGCGCCTGCTCTTATCCGACCGCCAGCCAACAACGATCAATAACTCCTTTGTCCGTGAAGCTGCCTCGCGAGCCCGCGACCTGGAGCCTCCAGGTAGGACATAGTAGTCCCAATGGGGCGCGCGAGCAGTGCCTGCCCGTCCGAGAAGAAGACAGGGGCATCACCAAATGTAAACACTTGCAGCGCGAGGGGGAACGGAAGAAACGGGCGAAACTACAATCTTGGCCGCTTGGCCCATACCAGAAGTAAAAGAAAACCTGCCACAAGGGTCACGCCGAACATGCAACATTATGTCACCTTCAGATCGTTCAGAATGCAGACCTTGTTTCTAGCAGCAAATTAGTCTTCAGGGGGTCCAGTTTGGTTCGGGGAAGCTATACTATGCTTCGGTATGCTTCGAATACGAGACTTGACGCCCGCTGCGCTTCGCGCTGAGGGCTCATAGGGCTCAAAAGGGCTCAGAGGGCTCTGACAGCTCATAGGGCTCATAGGGCTCATGGGGCTCATAGGGCCGAGTGGGCTCATAGGGCCCATTGTGCTCATAGGCCTAATAGGGCCCATAGGGCTCATATGGCATTCAGGGCTCATAGGGCTGGTAGGGTTCGCAGGGCTCATAGGGCTCATCGGTATCACAGGGCGCATCGAGCTTATACGGCTCATAGGACTCATGGGGCACATAGGGCTCGTAGGGCTCATAGAACTCATGGGGCTCGTATGGCTCAAATGGCTCATAGGGCTCATAAGGGCCCATCAGGCTCATAGGGCTCCGTGGGCTCATATGGCTCATAGGGCCCATAGAGCCCATAGGGCCCAAAGGGCTCATAGGGCCAATGGGGCTCACAGGACTTTAGGGCTCATAGATCCCATAGGGTTATATGGCCCATGGGCTCATAGGGTCAAGAGGGCTCATATGACCCACAGGGCTCGTAGGTGTCATACGGCCCGTAGGGCTCGCAGGGTTCATAGAGATCATGAGGCCATAGGATTCATATGGATCATAGGGCTCATGGGGCCCATATGGCTCGCAGGGCTCATCGTGCTCATACGGCTCGTCGGGATCATAGGGCTCATCGGGCTCGCATGGCTCATAGGGCCCATCGGGCCCATAGCGCTCATAGGGCTCAAGGGCACAGGAAGCTCATAGGGCCCATGGTGCACATAGGGCTTATAGTGCTCATATGGCCCATATGATCAATAGGGCTCACATGGTCATAGGGCCGAGAGGGCTCATGGGCCATAGGGCCGAGAGGGCTCATGGGTCTTACAGGGCCCGCCAGGGCCACGAGGCTCGCAGGGCTCATGTGACTCATCGGGCTCATAGGGCGTTTAGGGCTCATAGGGCTCATGGGGCCCATAGGGCCCATAGGGCTCATCGGGGTCGTAAGGCTCGCAGGGGTCATATGGCTCATAGGGCGTACATGGCCCGTGCGGCTCATGCTGCTCGTAGGGGGCATAAAAGGGGGCCATGGGGCCAAGCTTTTCTTTGGAGGTGCGCGAAAGTGCGGGGAAGGGGGGGAGAGCGCGATCCAGTCGACAGTCGGCACTGTGCAGTCCGAAGCAGCGGCGGCGAGGACTGGCGGCAGCGGGCGAGCGCCTTGCAGCGGGCCCGCCAGCACGGGCGAGAACGGCCCCGAGGCCGAATTCCGAGACCAGAGCAAAACCGAGCCACCCCGCCGCCCCAAGGGCAGAGGAGAGGGGGTGTGGGCTGAAAAGCAGCCGCGGTGAACGAACCAACCAAGCCCGCCCCCGTGCCCATACACCGCGGGGGGCGCCCCCCCCTGTGCAACAGTCGCCGCAGAGGGAGCACTGCCCCCAGCGCCCCACGGCCGTGCAACAGGGAGGCGCCGACAACGCGCAGCAATGACAAGGACGGCCACTGGGGCCCCAGGCCGAACCCGCTGCGAGCGTCCGACAACCGCGGCCAGTGAAGGGGGGCGGGGCGACGGTCGAGGTGGACTGGCTAAACCAAGCCCACCCCCGCGCCCAGCCCACCCGCGAAAAGGGCGGCGCCTTGTGCAACTGTCGCCGCAGAAGGAGCGTTACCTCCAGCGCTCCACGGCCGTGCAACAGTGGGGCGCCGACAACGCGCAGCAACGGCAAGGACGGCCGCATGGGCCCCAGGTCGAGCCCGCTGCGATCGTCAGCCCACCGCAAGTGAACAGCAAGGCGTGCGAGCGACAACAATCGGCATCGCTGGTTTAGGCCCAGGGAAACAAATTGCGCCTGCTGCTGCCACATGAGGGGACGGGGCGACGGTCGATGTGAACTGGCTGGCCCAAGTCCAGCGCCGCCTGCTTGGCGGGGCCCCTCGGCCCGAGCTCCATGGCTGGCCGCGCGCCACCAGCACTGCCAATCAAGACAACAAGCACTAGACACCCCCGTGCCCCGCCCACCCCGCGGAAAAGGTTGCCCCCCTGTGCAATTGCCGCTGCAGGGCGTGGATTGCATCCAGCGCACCGCGGCCGTGCAACAGGGGGGCGCCGACCATGCGCAGCAGAGACGAGGGCGGCCAGTGGGGCCCCAGGCCGAACCCGCTGCGACCGCTAGGCTACCGCACTAAACGTTGGACACCCTGGCATAGCATAACAGATTGAGGACGACCAGGGTGGCCAGCCTAGACCCTTACGAAACCTTTTTTAAGAGATCAACCCTGGTACCCGAGATACCCTTACACTACTTTTAAAGCCACATGTATGAAGATACCTTCTAAGAGACCCTCTGAGGGACCCGAGGCACCTAATAGACACAGAGACCCCTACGGGCCCCACTAGACCAACTATGACCCGAGACCCTTGAGAAACCCTTACGAGACCTTACCTCAGATACCGTGACCATCCGAGAGACTTGCCCCCCCCCCCCCCCCTTCCCCGTCCACCTTCCCGAGGCCCAGAGACCCTTGCGAGACCCCTAGTGACCAGCCGAGAGACCCGAGGCCCTTAGGAGGGCCCGCGGGCGCGCGGATGGCGGTGGGGCGGCGGGGGAGGGCGGGCGCGCGCGCTGGGGGAGGGGGGGGGGGGGGGTGCTGCGGGAAGATGCGCTGGGCATCCTAAGTGCGCGCGCGCGTTTCGGCGCGCGCGGGCGGGCGGGCGGGCGCGGGGGGCGAACGGGGTGCGGGCGCAAGGGGTGCCGAGGATGGGTGCCCCACGATGCCAACTCAAGCTTGGGCCGCGCAGTCGGCGCGGCGTGGGTTTGGGGGGGGGGAGGGGGAGCGGGCGGGTGAACGCGGTGAACGGATTGGCGGGGGGTGGTCGAGCAAGGGCGGCGTCGGTGGCGGCTGCGGCGGCGGCTGCGGTCGAGACAGCGGCGGCGGCGGCCGCGGTGGCAGCGGCGGCGCGCGGGCGCGCGCGCGGGGGCGGGGAGAGGGGAAGAGAGGCGGCGTGAGGGGCGCCAGCGCTGAACGCCTGGGCGGCGCGCGGACGCGCGCACCACGCGCGCGCGCACGCGCGCACAACGCGCGCACAAGCATGCATGCAGGCGCACGCGCACGCGCACACGCACGCACGCACGCGCGCACGCGCGCGCGCGCCCGCGCGCGCACATACAGACATACAGACAGACATTCAGACATACACGCACGCCCCAACACCATCACCTCCAACTCCCCCCTCTCCCCTCCCCCGCGCCTCCACCCTCGCTTCGCCCCCCCCCACCGCCCCCCTCGCCCGTTCCCCGCGCGCGCCCCTCCCCCCCCCCCCCCCCCCGCCCGACCCCCCCCCCTCCCCATCAGTCCCCCCCCCCTCCCCCCGGACGGTCCTCCAATCCCCATCCACCCCCTCCTTCCTCTAACTCGCGCCGCCGCCTTCGCCCCTTCCACATCTCCAGGCTCTGGCCTCAGCGCCCTTGCGGCCCGCTCCTTTTGCGTGCCCCCTCATACGCCGCCGCCCGCTCGCGCCCCCCCCCCTGGCCCTTCTCGCGCCCGTGCGCCCCTCCTCCCTTCCCGCCCCCCCCGCGCCCCCCTCTCTCGTTTTCTCTCTCCCTCTCTCTCCCCCCACCCCCCCTTCCGCGCGCCCCAAGTACCTCGGCGCCGCGCCCGCCCGCCCGCCCGCGCGCGGCAGCGGCGGCGGTGGCGCGCGGGGGGGTGGGGGGGTTCGCGGGCCAGGCGAGGCGGCGCGGCCGCGGCGGCGATGGCGGCGAAGGGGGGGGGGGGGGGGGGGGGGGGGGGGGGGGTAGATTGCGCGCGCGGAGGCATCGCGCGACGATTGCGAACCCACGCGCGCATGCTCAAGCGGCATGAACCACAATTGTAAAATCACATGCGCCGTAGCACCATATGATCAATATGTGATCTTTATATAGTGGATCATATGTTTTGTATATGATTTTTGTATGATTTTTATGTGATTTATACATGTTTTCCATGTGGTTGTTTCATACCGACGTGCGTGTTCAAATCGTAATGGATACGTCATTGTATATATGATTGAAACGTGTTTCATGTGTGATTTCGATGTGATTGATTGTATGTTTTTTTGTGCTTGATTTATGTTTGTAACGTAGTCGCTCGTATGTTCGCATGTATGATTTTTAGATGATTGATATCGAGGAGGGTACGTATGATTTTCATATGTTTTCACTGAGGAAACATACAATCACAAATGGGCGTATGTTTGTTGTATGTTGAGATGTATGTTTTATATGTGATTGGATGTATGTTTATGTTGTAATTTTTTCGTGATCAATTCGTGACCGCATACGTGTTTTTTCCATGGTGCAATGTATGATTGCAACGTAATAAATTCATGATGAAATCGTAAATTCTGTATGTTGAAATCGCGGTGGCACGCGTGATTTGCAGATGATGAAAACGTGTTTGTTCGCATGTGTCTTCCATGTTTTTTCGGTGGGGGGGTGTTAGTAGGGGTTGGTGGGGGGGGGGTATATGACGTGTGTTTTTGGTGGTCGCCAGATGTCGGACAGTGGGGTCGTGTTTTGTTTCGGATGGGAAGGGGGTGGTCGTGGGGTAAGGTGGTGTGTTGGGCGGGGGTGGGGGTTGGTCGCGAACGGGGTTGGGTTCTGGGGATGGGGGGGGGTTCTTGGGCTTGGTTGTATTGTTACGGTTTCGCGGGGTTGGTAGCGGTTGGAGGCGCGTGTGTGGTTGTTGTGGTGGGCAGGAGATGGGTGGGGTTGGGGGGGTTTGTTGGGGGGGGGGGTGGTTCGCGTGGTGGGGTTCGGGGGTGTAGCGTGTGGGGGGGTTTGGCGGTGGGGGGGGGGGGGGGCTGGGGTGGATGTGGTGGGGTGGGGGGGGTGGCGGGTTGTTTTTGCCATGATTAAATCACTTGGCGCGCCTTACGGGATTATTTTCATATGGTAAATTCACTTCTGCTCTCGGCGATGAGCTGCGTTGCAATCCCCGGGATCACCTGGCGCGACGACAGGCGTAAATGCGCGCGGCGCGCGCGCGCGCCCACCCCCCTGCGGGGCGCGCGGCGCAAGAGCCCAAGGCGCACCGCCGCGCCACCGAGCGCGAGAGTTTAGGGCGCGCAAGTTCGCGACCCAGGGCGCGCCGCGCAAGGGTTCCGCCGCGCCGCCCGCCGCGAACTCCAGCAGCAGGCCTGCGTCGGAGAGCGAGCACCCCTCCCCCCCCCCCGCCCCCCCCACCCCCCCCCTCCCCCCTTGCCCCGCAGCCATCGCCGCCGCCGCGCGCGCGCGAACGCGCGCGCGCACGCGCACACACGCACGCGAACACACGCGCACACGCTCACACACACACACACACACACGCACACACACACACACACCCTCCCGAACACGCACGCACACACACACACACACGCCCACACACGCGCACGCACACACGCACGCGCACACGCACACACGCACGCACGCACGGACGCGCACTCACAAACACACGGGCGCACGCACGCACGCGGTTTGCATGCCAGCTGTTCGTGCATTGAATGCGCCAGGTTGCCCGACTGCGCGCCGCGCGCGCGCAGATTTCGGCGCGCAGCCAAGTCCATGACAGTTGTTCGCGCGCGGGTTGCGCCAGGCCGCCGAAGTGCACGACGCTGGATCGATTGCGCCAGGCCGCCGAAGTGCATGCCAGCTGTTCGTGCATGGAGGGCACACACACACACACACCCTCCCGAACACGCACGCACACACACACACACACACACGCCCACACACGCGCACGCACACACGCACGCGCACACGCACACACGCACGCACGCACGGACGCGCACTCACAAACACACGGGCGCACGCACGCACGCGGTTTGCATGCCAGCTGTTCGTGCATTGAATGCGCCAGGTTGCCCGACTGCGCGCCGCGCGCGCGCGCAGATTTCGGCGCGCAGCCAAGTCCATGACAGCTGTTCGCGCGCGGGTTGCGCCAGGCCGCCGAAGTGCACGACGCTGGATCGATTGCGCCAGGCCGCCGAAGTGCATGCCAGCTGTTCGTGCATGGAGGGCGCCAGGCCGCCCAATTGCGCGTCAGCTGTTCGCGCGTTGATTGCGCGGGGCGGCCCTCGCCGAGGGGGTGCCGCGTCGGCGCCCAGGGCGGAGCGGTGGCAAGCGGCGGCCGCGAGGGCTCATCCATGTTCGCGCGCGGCCCAAGTGGGTCGGACTTGGGCGCGTCGGGGCAGATGGCCGCGGCGCGGGGGAGGGAAGGGGCGGGGGGCGCGCCCGCCGCGGGCGCGCAGCGTCGGCGCCCAGGGCTGCGCGCAGAGAAGCGGCTTGCGCGAGGGCCCCGTCATGCTCGCGCGCGGCTCAAGCGCGTCGGGCGCGCCTGTCGTGGCAGATGGCAGCGTCGGCCAAGGAGGAACGGGGGCGCGGCGGGGAGGGGGGCGGGGGGCGGGGGGGGGCGGTGGAAGGCGGGTGAAAAGGGTGAGGGGCGGGACCCGCCGAATGTGCGCAGCGCTGGCGTCAAGGGCGGCGCGCGGGGGATCGGCGGGCGCGAGGGCCCCGACATGCTCGCGCACGGCTCAAGCGGCGCACGTGCGTCGGGACAGAATGCCACGTCGGCGAAGGAGGGTCAAGGTGGGGGGGGAAGGGGGGGGGGGGCGGCGAGGGGGGTTGCGGCGGTGGCGGCGCGTGGGATTGCTAAGGGGACTCGCCGAAAGCGTTGAGCGTCGGGCGACAGGCGCTGCGACGGGCGCGGCGGACCGCAGAGGCAGCGCGCCGCGCCCAAAGGGGAGGGGAGGGGGGGGTGGGCGCAGGAGGCACGGCGCGCAGACGCGCGCCGTCGCGGCGCCGCCCTGCCGCGCCGCGACTGGCTGGTGGAAGAGCAGCGGGCGTGCCGAGGAGGGCGGTTGGAGGGGGGGCATCGCCCAGGTCGGGCGCGCTGCGGTTTCGCCCGCTAGACCCTCGCCTTCTCGGCGAACAGGGGGCGCGCAACGGCGCGATGTTCCTGGCGGGGGGGCGCGCGCGGGCGCGCCTGGGCGCGCTGGTCGGCTGGCCGAAGCCCCCCGCGCCCGCGGTGGCGCGCGCGAGCTGGCGAGGGCGGGGCGCAACAAACGCACTTGTTGCGCATTCGGCTGGGGGCCAGAGGCGCGGCGCCGCCGAAGGCAGCGGAAGCCCGCGCGGGCGCGGCTGCAATTGAAGGTTGACGGGCCCGCCGCGGTTGCGACCCCAAATGCGTTTGGAATGCCGATGTCAGTCTTCGGTGCGAGCCTGAGCGGGCGGCCGACCGCAAGGCGTGGCGCCCGCTACCCGCGGGCGGGGCCGCGCGCCTTGGATCTCGGGCCCCGCATTTGCAAGCGTGCCTGGTTCGTGCAAGGCTGCGGTGAGCCCCCGAGCGCCCGCGCGGGGCCCTTGCGCCATTGCGACCGCGCCGCGCAGGTGCTCCCAGAACCACTACACGGCGACAGGTTGACACCTTGGCCCGCGCGCATGATGTTGCGCAGGGCCCGCGCTCGGGGCTCCTGTTGGGATGCGCGCGGGCGGTGCGCCTGTGGTCTTCTCGTGGGCCCCCCATGAGGCCACGGGGCGCTGCGCCGGGTGGGGTGGGCGCGCAGGGGGCGGGGGACGGGGGGTGATAGGAGGGGGGGCGCGGGCGGCCCCGCTGGGGCCTTCGCTGGAGCACCCTTGCGCGGTCATGAAACGTTACAGTTGGCGTGGCGGGCGCGCGCGGGCGGTCCCACTAGGACCTTGAGCGGGGCTTCCGATGGGGCCACGAAGCGCTGCGCTGGGCATGGGGAAATCACGCGGGCGGCTTCCAAGTGACCTTCGGTGGGCCGCCCTATGGCGCCACGAAGCGCCGTGTTGGGCGTGGCAGGTGCACGCGGGCTGTCTCATTGACAACATCGGTGGGGCATCCGATGGGGCCACGAAGCGCTGCACTGGCAGTGGCGGGCGCGCGCGCGCGCGTCCCCATTGGGACCTTCGGTTGAGCTTCCTTCCGACGGGCCCGCGGCGCGGTGTAGTGGGCGTGGCGGGCGCACGCGGGCGGTCCCGCTGTGATTTTCGGTGGGGCCCCATATGGGTCACGAAACGCTGCGCTGGGCGTGGCGGACGCACGCGGGCGGCACGGATGGGACCTTCGGTGGGGCATCCCATGTGGCCACGCAACGTTGTATTGGGCGTGTTGGGCGCATGCGGGCGGTCACGCTGTGACCTTCAGCGTGGCCCCCGATGGGGCCACGAAGCGCGGTGCTGGGTGTGGCGGGCGCGCGTGGGTGGTCCCATTGGCATCTTTGGTTGGGCGCCCTATGGGGCCACGGAGCGCCGCGCTGGGTGTGGCGGGCGCATGCTGGTTGCCCCGCTGCGACTTGCAGCAGTGATCCGTATGGGGCCACGAAGCACTGTATTGGGCGTGGCGGGCGCGCGCGGGCGGCCCCGCTGCGACCTTCGGTGGGGCCCCCCTATGAGGCCGCGAAACGGTGTGCTGGGCGTGGTTGGCGCGCGCGGGCGGGCCCATTGTGACCCTCGGTGGGGCCCCCCATGGGGCCACGAAGCGTTGTGCTGGATGGGGCGGACGCACGCGAGCGGCCCCATTGATATGTTGGGTGGGGCCCCACGTGGTGCCCCGAAACGTTGTGCTGGGCGTGGCGGGCGCATGCGGGCGGCCCCATCGGGGCCTTCTGTGGAGCACAGCATGAGGCCACGCAACAATGCACTGGACGTGGCGCACGTACGCGGGCGGCCCCACTGAGACCTTCAGCGCACCCCCCCCCCACACCCCTATGGGGCTCCCATGCGTGTCGAGGGTGTGCCGAAAGAGGGTGGTGCCACCATGGCTGGCGAGAGCGATGTTATAATCATAGTGTGGCTGGGGATGGGGGGGAAGGAGGGAGCTGAGGAACAAAGGAGGAGCGAGGCGCGGTGCGCTGTCTTTTCCAAACGCGGGCCCGCCACCACAGGATAGCTGGGGGACCGTCACGCCCTCTTCTGCCATGGCAACCGCGAATCCAGCAGCCGCCCTATGAGCCCCATGGGTCACATGAGCCCTGTGAGCCCTATGAGCCACGCAGGCTCTATGAACCATCTGAGCCGCGTGAGCCCTATGAGCCAGCTGCGCCCTGTGAGCCGCACGGCCCCCGTAAGGGCCTCATGGGCCCTACGAGCCGTACGGGCCCCATTGGCTTTATAAGGCCTGCGAGTCTTATGGATTTGGTGAACCCTAGGGCGCATGGGCCTATGCGGTATAAAGGAATCATCGGCATCATAGGGCTCATAGGGCTCACAGGGCCGAGAGGGCACATATGACCCATAGGGTTTGTAGGGGCCATATGGCTCGTAGGGTGCATCGGGCCCAGATGGCCCATCGGGTTCATAGGGCCCACAGGCCTCGTAGGGTTCATATGGCCCATTGGGCTCGTAGGGCTCACATGGCTTATAGGGCACATAAGGCTCCCAGGGCCCATGTTGATCATAGGGCCCATAGGGCTCCTAGGGCTTATAAGGCCCTGTAGGGCCCATGTGGCTCATAGGGCCCACAAGGTTCATAGGGCAAATCTGCGTCATAGTGCCGAACGGGCTCATACTGCGTATAGGGCCCGCAAGGGTGATGGGGCTCGTAGGGCCCAGATGGCTCATATGGATCATTGGATACATACGGCTCGTAACGCTCATGGGGCTCATTGGGGTCATAGGCGCCACATGGCCCCTGCGGGGCCACAAGGCGCTGCGGTGACTGGCAGCTCCACGCAAGCATGGTTCAGAGGCCCAGTGTGGCAACGCGAAGCGTGGACTTGAGTGCTCCCAAGGCCCTGCGCCCGCGGCGCCCGCGGGCCTGTCGCCGCAGTCTCGGGAGGGCTGGGCGGGGCGCACTTCGGAGGGGCTCGAGGCGGAGAGAGGCAAAAAAAAATCATCCTCGACCACCCTGGCCGCGTGAGGTCCGCCGACGGGCAAGATTGCTCGTCCGAAGCCTGGCGGGGGAAGTGCAGCGGACGACGGTGCGAGCTCGCATCTCCCAACTCCTTGGAAAAAACAGTTGAAGTGGCGACGAGGTTGGGCCAATGGCGGCTCATAGGCCTCATCGGGCTCATAGGGCTCACAGGGTTGTTCGGGCTCATGGGGCCCGTAGGGCTCGGAGGGCCCGTATGGCATAGGACCCACACAAGCAAATTGAGCCCTATGACCCCTATCAGCTGCATGAACCCCATGGGCCCTATGAGCCCTATGGGCCCTGTGAGCCCCACCAGCCCTATGAGCCCTTCTGGGCACTACGAGCCCCGTGGGCCCCATGAGGCCCCCTACGAGCCCTGAGGGGCCTATGAGCCCTACGGGCTCCATGAGCCCTCTGAGTCCGATGAACAATTGAAGAGAAGCACAGCGAGCTGCAACCCTTGCACCTGTATAGATATGTATGTAAAGGTATACATATGTAATGTATGTATAAGGATATGCATATGTGTCATTCGGCGGCGTGGTGTCTGAAAGGCGACAGGCATGACCTCGCTCACCATTCAACCTTCACAATACAACACTTTGCACTGTAATCAAAATGTGACCCTCTTCACACACATCCTCTTCCTCCCCTCCTCTCCTCCCCCGTTCTCGCCCCGAATCTTCCGCCTAGTGGCCCAAATGCTCGGCGCGACGGCAGTGCAACGGAACGCTGCCGAAATGCGACGTCCATGCAATGCTACGGCTGCTGGCAGGACGGCGGTCACGCGCGGCAGCGCCACTGATGCAACACAGCACTGCTCATGAAACTTCAGGCGGCTCAGAGTCGCAACCATCATCGGTTGGCGACTCCTTCTCAAATAAAGCATCGGAGCCTGGAACACGATGCAACGATCTCCTGCCATCCACGCGGCCTGCGTGATCATGGCGTAGTAGCTGTCGCAAGGCATCGAGCTCATCGTGCATCTCGAAATTGTGCATCCAATGCATCATGTAGCCGAGTGGTCGCCCTTGTCCTTTCCGGCGGCCACGATGCGATACTTTTGTGAGCTTGCAAGTGGCATGAACGAGGCACTCGCATTCAAAGAAGCCGCCTTTCTTGGCATACCATCGTATCACCCCCATCTCAGGAACCCGAAGGACGACATCTGCAGCTCCCCTCGGCGCGTGCGCTAGACCTCCTGGCGGATGGGGTGGGGCTGGGACGGGATCACAGTCGCCACCTTCGCCGCCGCCCTCCTCACTGGCGGCGGCCTTGGAGCCGCCGTCGGAAACCTTGCCGTCAGTGCTCGAGCTGTCGCCATCGCTGGAGTCGGACGAGTGCGTGCTGTCGTTGTCGTTGCTGCTGCTGCTGCTGCTGTCGAGGGAGCCGCTGCCGCTGGAAGACGATGAACTGTCTTCAGCCGAAGACCCCCTGGTCCAGTCGGAGCCCACTGCATCGCCGCCTGGGTCGGAACTGCCGTCGGCGCTCGGGCCATCCATAGAGATAGCTGCACGACGCTCGTGTCCAAGAACATGCCACGACGACGTCCTGTCAGACGTGTCCTGCACGGCAGGATCCCACACTGTGGTTAACGCTCCATCTCTGATCGTTTCCAAACGGAGATACTTGGGCGTAAAATCTGCAACAAACCTATTATCAGCTACGACCGAGCATACGAACAACCGCCAGGTGTCAGACTTATCCATTTGAGAAGCTGCTTGATACGAATCAAAGTACATATGCATGCTCTCGACGACAATCTGCCCCATGAACCTGATGCGACCCCCGTCGTCGCCAAACTCGGCCTCGAACTCTGTATTCCCAATCAAATCAACCTGGTGGTACTGCGGCTCAAACGGAGACAATTTGCATTTACCAATGTGGAACCATAAGAATCGATGCTCATCGCCTCGTGACGTCAAGCTTGAACGTGCGTGATTTTCAAAGGCGCTGCTCGGACGTCGGCCCCAGGGCGAAAACTGCCCCTCCCCCTCCCCCTCTGAAGTCCTCTCCCTCCTTCCGTTTGCCGACCGTCTCGTCTTACCCCCCCTCCTCCTCCGCGCCCCTGCCCGCCCCTTTTCAGTTGCGCCCCCGCAGTCTACGGGGCGGGCGGGGGGGGGGGGTGGAGGGGAAGGTCGAGGCGGACGCGGGGAAGGCATTCGGAAGGCCAGGAGGAGACGACTGGGCACGGGGAAGGCACGGTTTTTTTTTCTGGGTGCCTACTCCAAGAAAACGTGTTTCGAGCAGCGCCCCTAAAACCACGCGCGCCCAGCACACGTCCACTGATGGCTCCTGACTGGTCCGTGCCCACGAGGCCGAGGACGAGCTTGCCCTGGATGAGGTTCTTCCGCGCCTGCGAATGCGGAGGACACAGACGACGAAGGCGCGCATTCATCACAAGAACATGTTTCGATGCGTGGCCATTCTCACCAGCGGCACAGACACACATACCAGCACGACAACATTTCGAATCTCTATGCTGAGTGAAGTCGCGGTCGTGATCTCCATCGTGTTGCACGGGGGCAGACATCCCGTGACAGGTCTGGTCGAGCAGCTCCATGACTTTCTGGATTCCTGGTGCTTTTCCCGAAGCGCTGCCTGCTCTCATGGCTCGACCAATCGATGTAGACTGCCAACATAAGCTCACGTGAGGATGGGATTCAGAGGCCTGCTGCTGCAAGGGCACCGCAAATACTTGGTCCAAGACGTGCTCTGCGCCGATGGAGCTGCAAGCGCGATCCGCGCTTGCCTGGCCGAGGTCGGGGCTGTTCGTGTACGTGGCCAGCTGCTGCGCGGAGGCCGAGTCGATGGCGGCGTCGATGCGGTAGCGCTCGCGGCAGCGCCTGCCAGAGTCGTGGATATCCGACCATTTGACCGTGGACTCTCGAATCACATCGTTCAAGGACTCCCTGATGGTGCGATCGGAACCTGTGGACTGGATCACATGTTGGTTGGCGTCGATGGCTGCCCTCGCCAACGCCGCCTGGCGCTGGCGGCGGCCCGCCCGATCCACGCGAGAAGGTTTCATGCCCAGGGGGTGACGTGATCCTGCCACTCGAGCATCGTCGGCCGCGGCTGCCCTCTCTCGCAGACGCTGGAACTCCTGGTCGGAGATCTCCGCGTAGGAGGCGGCCAGCGCAGACAAGTCCCTGCCTGGCCCGCGCACCCCTGCAGTCTGCTCAGAAACCCACACCCTGTAGGGGCCCATCTTCCTCTTCTTCGCGCCGTCGCGGGGGGGCGGGTCATCGGTCTCCTCGGGCCGCTGACGAAACCGTTCGTGGCGCGAAGCATCTGGGCGCCCCCACAATTTGTTTTTCTTTCTGTGCTGGGAACCAATCCACTCGGCATTCAGATTTTCCATGGACAGTGCTGGCGCCTGGGTCGACATAATATTCAATATGCGTCGTATAGAAGCGTGGGAAACCTCGATGGCGGCTGTGTCAAGCTCTGCAAGCAACGCAATAAGTCTGAGCATGTGTTGGTGGTCGGTCTGGGATTCTGCATTCGTAACTTCTGAAAGGAATCCAACCAACCCTCTGGGCGCAGGTGTCTAGCGAACTTCTCCTTCCAACCCCCATTCTTCCCGTTTGGGGAGAGGTTTACCCCTCCCCCCGTACCCCCTCCCTTGGGTCTGGACGGGGCGCACCGCGAGGTGTCTGAGGGTACGTTTTCTTAACATATGGCACCAAAAGGGCCTCATAATGCCAACAAACATGACCCCACAATGGCTCAATATAGTCCAAGATGCCCCAAGTCGGCCCCCAAGATGCCCCAAGAGGCCCCGAGAACGCTCCAAAACGGCCCCACGACGCCTCCGAAACCTCCAAGGAGGCCCCCAAGAAGCGAGACGCCTTCCAACACCGAAGAAAAAACAGCGATGTTTGCATAGTCGCCCCTTCCCTTTCGATAGCCTCCCGAGGCCTCAAGACGGCTCCAAGATGGCCCAACAGTGCCCCGAAAGAAGCCCAAGAGAACCCCAAAACGGCCCCAGGAACGCCCAAGAGCGCCCCAATAGCGCTCCCAGAGGGCGCAAATAGACAATGTTGGTGGCACCCGAGGGGGTGCGCTAAGTCCAGTTTTCCTCTCGTTTGCTCCAGGTCCTCCAAGATGGCCCCATAATCGCCCCTAAAGCGCCAGAGAGCGCACCGCGGGGGCCCCAAGAGGCGCCCAAACTGCCCCACTAGGCCCCCAAGAGGCCCCCAAGAGGCCCCCAAGAGACCCCGCACGAGGCCCCAAAAGGATCACCGATGTGCCCAATTCTACATCCTTTTCCTCCCTCTCCTCCTCCTCCTCGTCCTCCTCGTCCTTGCCTTACCCCACCTCATCCTCCTCCTCATCCTCCCCGTCTTCCTCCCCCTCCTCCTCCTCCTCCGGCGGCGGCGACGATCCATCATCCATCTTCCCCCTTTGGTGTACATGGCGATTTCCCCCGCCCCTTGTTCTCATGCATGTTAAACCACTTCCCTGGTAACCTCAAGCCCACTGGACATCGTTAGTGGATGGGCTGGTGGGGGCACGCGAAGCGTCAACAATTGCCCTGAGCATCTATCCATCACACACTGCGGTTCTTTCGACATTCTCTCCAATAAACCTGGATCAGAAAGGGCACAGAACAGTTTCATTGGATATCGTTTGTAGTCGTGCTTCATCTCGTTAATACCACATGCGCCGTGCACCAACTTGCAAAGCCATTCCGTCCTCAAGCGTTCAGTTCTGCTGTGCTGTGGTACTGCTCTGTGTCGATCGCTGTTTGTCATGATGTCACGCGTGCTGGACAAGAACTCATCCTCAAGAACACACGACGTTGCTACAGTGACTCTGTGGTGCCTCAGCCCAGCGCCTGTGGCGCCGCTGCTGAGGGCGGATGCCTCGTGGGCCCGCTGCCTCAATTCAAATTGTTCGCCTCCGAAATGCAACAGCTGTTGGACGTACACACGGTGCGGCTCGATGAGTGTTCTGGTTGTGACAACTTCGGCCAGCAGTGATGGATGGTAGCACATCTTGAGGGTGTGTTTGCGACGGGCGTCTTGCACTTGTCTGGTGTCATTGTAGTCTGCCTGGTGGCCAACGGAAACAGCATCCGCGACCCAACATCAATCCTGCAAGTCGCCCACGCTGGGATCACAGGTTCCGCTACCACCTCGCAAACAAAAAAAGAGGAGGGCGGGGGGCGCAAGGAGGAGGACACGGAGGAGGACGCGTGCGATGATGCAGGCGAGGCGGAGGGCGGCAGTGAGAAGGCAGGGGGCAAGGCAGGAAGGGGCGAGGGGGAGAGGGGGAGGGCGGGTAAAAAGGGGCGGGGGGGTAAGAAGACATTGAGTGACTGACGCACGGTTGTTGAGCAATGATGTATTAAAAGGGCTCCCCCATTTAATTGATGTAGGCATGCTCACGTTGTGCCATATGGGAGCCGACGGTCTGCGCGCAGCCCCAGCCCACCCCCTGGGAGCCGACGGCCCCGCGCACAGTCCCAACCGACCCCCATGGGAGCCGACGGTCCCGCACGCAGCCCCAGTCGACTCTTTGAGAGCCGACGTATCCGCGCACAGTCCCAGCCGACCCCCGTGGGAGCCGACGGTCCACGCGCAGTCCCAGAAGGCCCCCTGGGAACAGACGGCCCGCCCGCAGTCCCAGCCGACCCCCATATGTTCAGTTTGTTTATGTGGTTTCAGGGCCACTTGCAGGATTGATGTTGTTTTTTCCTTCACTTGCGCACCTCGTCGGGGCCCTTGTCGGCGCCGCCAAACGCGACGCCGCCCTCGAAGCCGCCGTCGCCCTCGTAGTGCTTGGGCAACACGCGGGTCGGATCGATGGGGATCTTGGCGCCGTAAGCGCGGCAGAATCGTATGTATGTTGGTTTGAGGAGGCCGAAGAAATGAAGCAGCCCAACTGTGTCAAACGCATCCTCGTTCTTGATCCAATTTCTGCCTGGGAAGGACTTCGGTGTACAGGGCGCCAGAGCGAACGCAAATGATGACTTCATCCGGCTGCGGCATTGATTTTCTGATTTACAGCACTGGCACGACCGCTCATAATGCGCCAGCCCATCACCAACGGAATGCACCAAACTAAGAATGACATCCCGCCTCCGTATATTCTGTTTGATCGATCTGGGCAGGAATGCGTCCAAAACAGATATGATGTCATCTCTGGAAGTGCTGTCCTGCAGCCTGTCTGTGTTGAAAGTGAAAAAGCCGTGGCTGGCGAGCACGTCTCTCATAGCTGCGCGGAATGTGTTCAGGGAACCTTGCATGCGCATGCTCAATGCACAAGATACCATGGACGTCGTAATATCAGAAGACATATGTTTAAGGATGTGCTCTCTCATGGCGGCCGCCCTGTGTAACTGACACTTGAAAGCAAAATAATGGTGGCGATATCCTACGTTTGCGATGGCACGTTCTGCTTTCGCAACAGCTTTGTCGGCATCATTTGTAGCAACCCTGCACGTATACTCAAAGAAGTGATCTACTTCGTGGAGCGGTAACTTGGACATTCCAATGGCATCAGCGTAAACCCCACCTGTTGTTCTAGACAAACATTGCAGCCACCTCGTTGTTTTAAAACAAATCGACGTGTACAAACCCTTGTTATAAACCAGAACTCCATATTTCCACTCTGTGTTCAACAACTTTGTTGGGGCGGTCTGGTGCTGAGTGCGTCCAGCCAGCGGCAGAGGTTCGATCTCGATGTCTTCAACAGCTTGGTACGCCCTGGCGTGAGACTGCTGTGCAATGAGAGACTCCTTGATCTTGACAGGCATGGGCGTCTCGTCGTACCGTGGGTGCTCGACCAAGTATATACAACGACCGCCTGTGGACTTGACAGCTTCACATACTTGCTTGATCATGTTGATCGCATCGCGCCGTTCCACAATCACGGCTGCTGTAGCGACACGTCTCTGAATAATTGGGTACATGTCCACAGACACACTATGCGCCCTGGCACCTGCAGAATGAGAAGTCACGTGCTTCCGCTTGAACAAATCTTCCGCCACATTGTGCTGCGTCGTTGGGAATATATCTGTGCGTTCGTTGTGTGACTCGTGCACTCTTGCCACGCAATCAATTGCTTTGGGAAGAATGTGACCAGATACACGAAGTGCCCGAGTGTAGACGCTCATCATATATGTGGAACGCCCATTGTCTGTCAGTTGCTCGGGTGGGAGGGCAGCTAAAACAAGGGCCTGTCGATCACCAGATAATTCCTGCATGTCGTAATCGTTCGCCTCCAAAAAACTGAGCAACGGTTGCATGACT
Organism: Prorocentrum cordatum; assembly: GCA_963575745.1. NCBI lineage: Eukaryota > Dinophyceae > Prorocentrales > Prorocentraceae > Prorocentrum > Prorocentrum cordatum. The sequence continues at coordinate 29,217 of CAUYUJ010020000.1, forward strand.
TCTTTGGGTCTGAGTGTTCGCCGCCGTGGCAAAAGAGCATGGGGGGCAGCGTGGGCCATCTGAACGTCCTCACTGCGCGGCACATACGGAACTATGGCGCCATCACCGTCGGCCATCTCCGCCTCGAGGTGATCACTGGCGCCGTCGCCCTGGGGACCCTGCTCGACAGAAGAAGCGTGCCACGAACTCTCGGTGCCGCTGATGCCCTGGCCCTCCTCTCGTTGATCGGCCAGGTCCGCCCAGTGAGCAGGGACATCGGGCGAACCCGAACTGGACTCACCAGCTTGGCGCTCAGAACTCAAGGCGGCCCAGCCGATCATCACCACAAAACTCGCAGTGAACAGCTTCATTCCTCTAGACGAAAACCGTCGGGAAGAAACACGGCTATGGCTTTGAGCCAGACTGGTTACGGATCCCGTTCTCGTGCTTTCCTTCTTGCCCCTTCCTCCCCTTCCCTTGGGCCTCCCTCCCTCCAGCCCTTCCCCTCTCTCCCTCTCGTCCACACCTCCTCTCCCTTTCCCTCGCCGCTCTCCCCGCCCCTCCACTTTCCAGTCGCACACGGGACTGGGTGATTCTCCCCCCGAACTGCTGCAAGGGGGCAGGGTGCGGTTGCTTGTTGGACGCTGCGTTCGGGTCGAAACCCAGGCGGGAACTAGGAGGATGACGAGAGGCGGGAGGAAGGGGTCGAAGGAACAGAGTGCGTGGCCATTCGATGACACCGCAATTCGAGTCTTGCACGTTCCTGGCAGGTGGCGGGACAGATTCGACAGAAGAAGTCTCAAGCGAAACAGCCAGCCCGCCCTAAATTTTAGAGCAGTGGCGAGGCACCAGTCCTGGCAAGTGGCGTTCAGAGTCATGTTTTGCGCGCGTGTGCGCTACTGACCGTAGGATCGGGGTCGAAACACAAACACTCTGCATCCTGAATAAGAAACGCATGGAGCTCTCATATTTCATACACGTGATCATTTAATTGATGGGGCCACGTCTGCCGAATCGTGAGTGTCTTTTTTACGTAGTGGCATCATATGTTTCAACCATGCTTTTTCTATGATTTGCGGTTTGGGTGGTTTCCACGAGTTTACAGGCCAGACGAAGCACAAGCCTACGGGTAAGGATATCCTCATGTCTCCCAGCCCCATCCTCCAAACCTGGTATCTGTCTTCCTGAAAGTGGCTTCCATGGCCCTCTGTGTCCATGGGCCCTGGCAGTCGATCCTTCGTGCCCGCGCGTGAAGATGGGCGGCCCCTTCGCCGGTCGCGCCGCCGAGGGCTCCACGCCCCATCGTTCGCGCCCCGCCCCCAAGGCGCCGTAGCGCGGGCACGGCCGGTGAAAGAACAGGAGTCCGGGGGCTCGAGGCAGAAGTGATAGTTCTCGTGGCGGCATCTGGGCTTCGGGGAAGCGTCTGGCCGTCACGCCAGGGTTCTCATTTTGGTCGCAGCGCCCAGAACGCGGCCGCGGGCAGGTTTCGGACCCCATGAATAAGCGTCTCGAGCAGAAGTCGATACAAGCCTCGGGAGCCAATGTCGGTAATGTCGGTCCCCGGACCAAACTACCCAAAATCATTATGCTGGCACCGGGGATTTGTCGAAGTCCATGGTCGAATGTCACGAACACCGAAGCGCACTGTTGATGAAACGCGTTTTCCCCCAGCTCTAGAAACCCGACGGGACATGCAGTAGTCCAACGCGCGCACGCGCGCGCGTGCGGCACCGATGTTCATCGACAACGAAGCGCGTTGTCGACGATATCGGAAGCTATGGTGCCAACGTCTTACGGTACCTGGCACACCGAAGCAATATACATGGTTGGGTGCTTTTAGGCTCGCAAGATCGGGCGTGGTGCGCGGCCGAAAGAGTCCGTCATCCAGAACACGCATCCCCATCATCTCTGCTGCCAACGCCGCGCTGCCGCCGCAACGGAGGTGAAAAACCTGGCCGGACCCACGCGCGAGTGCATGGAGCCATCGCGGGCGCCCAGCAAAGAACGCGCCCAGCATGTCCCTCTTCGTGAGGGGCGCATCAAGACCGCTCTGGGGCGGGCAGGTCGAAGCCGTCGGAACCAAACACGGCGCGCGTTCGAGCTCCGCGTCTGGCGCGCCGCCAATCACGCCGCAGGCGACGCGCGTTTGGCGGCCCCGCCACAACGGCAGCCTGTTGCGCGGCTGCGAGAGTTGCGAACTCGCGCTGCGCGTGTTCGGGCAACTCGAGCTCTCGGCGCGCACGAACCATTTCTGATTGCAGAACCCAGCTCGTGGCATTAGCACCTGCGTAGCCGTCGACCGCCGCGTTGCCGAGGCGGTCCCGCTCGCTCAGCTCCAGGCGTCGTGCCTTCGTGGGCTTGTCGGCGTCTTGTGTGTTGGTGCCCAACGGCCTCTGAACGGCTGCCACAGGTCGCCCGCTGTGCATGGCACCCACCAGCTGCTGCCGCTGGCCAGCGTGCCCCAAATTCTGCAAGCTGGCGCCGGCCACGGGATGGGAGCATGGTGAGCTGGCTGTCCGAGGCCAGGTCGATCTGGTCGCCAACATCATGCGCCACTGCCAGCGCGGCCGTGACCTCGGCCCGCTGCGCAGTCTGCCGCCCGTCGACTTGGCCAGTGAAGTTGAGGAGAACGTCGCCCTCGCAGCGTAGAGCCCGCGCCGCTCGCGCCAGCAGCGGAGTGGCGGGAGGCATGCCCTGTCGCTCCGCACCCCGCGGCAGGGTTTCTGGGAGAAGCGCGGCCTGCGGCGTTGAGCTGTGGGCTTTCACTCCCGGCCGCCTCCGCGACGGCAGCGAAGACCAGCGGCATCGACAAGGCCCGAATCAGTGCGCCTCCAGCCGGCAGCGCTGCCACGATCATACCCGGGCGTCCCCTGGCAAATGCTCAGACAGCGGCGCGCCTCGGGCTCACGCTGGGCACCGCCAAAGGTGATGCCCATGTCCTCGAGGGCCACCTTGTTGGGGAAATCTGGAGTACGTACCAATACGAAGACGAAGGGACAGGACGAAGAGGTGCCGAACGGCCAGCACCGACAGCGCACGCGAGGCAGGGCGAGGCACAGCAGCGGCGGCCAAGGCGGGACCGGAAGGGGGGAGAGGCAAGGCTGAGCAGGAAGCGCAGGTGAAGCAGACGGGGACGAAGGTGAGACGATGGACTGCCGTGAGGGGCCGGTGGAAGGCAGGACCCAGACCCCCCGGACCTCTCCTGGGGTGCGTTCTGACCAGAATTTCAAGGCGAATCCAGCGGTGGCGACGGCAACCTCACAGGAGGGCGAAAAAGAGGCAAACGGGCGAAGGGTAGAGGTATGGGTATCCTTTCCTCCTCTGAGCTCGTAGTGCGGGCACATGCGGGCATCGCCCTTCCTCTTCGCCGCGATGGCCCTTGTCACGATGTTGCGGCACATGACGACGCGCAGTGCCCGTGCACCGTCGAGCCCGAGGGTGTCGGCGGCAACTCATGGGAGCCTCCCATACCATCTTGTCGGCTCTCGCTCATCGACACTCATCGACGCTAAATCGACGCTAATCGATGTCAACCGACGCTAAATCGGCGCTATCTCATGGACTACCAGACGCTAGTCGACGCTAGTGCACTCTAAAGATGGAGTTACGAGGGTACACAAGGCTCCCATGATTTGCTACCGAACAAGCACGCGGCGGGTTGCCCGCCTGGCCGCCCCGTCGGCCAACTGGGCAGAGCATGGCCGATGCGACGCAACGTTGCGGCGCTCGGCCCAACTCCAGGCCGTCATGACAACGCGCTCATATGCTCGCCTCGTCTGTTGAGTTAGGTCGGGCGTGTCCCCCCACAGGGGGATGTTGGGCGAACAATTCCAACATACACAAGAAATGCAACCACAAAGCGGGGAAATAGTAACAAAAAAAGTCCCCCGACTATTTTTGGACTAGTTTTGAAGATCCCTCCTGTAGAGGGACATGCCCTTCTTAACTGTTGAGGTGGGCGCCGTCCGTGCGGCGCCGCAGGCACGCGGAGCCGCCATGCAATGCCGCCGCCCAGCCTAGACCCCTGCAGACTGCGCAGCGCAGCGGCCATTGTTCGCGTTGACGCCGACGGCTCTCCACAATTGCTCGGCAGAGCACGACAATACACATAGAGACGCAGGTTCGGGGGCGGTAAAGAGGGGGGTGATGACTAGGGGGGGTGGATATCATGGCGTGGGCCATGATATTTCCCCAGATTTCATGGCGCCTCTTCTTATTTCATTCCGTCCCTGGTCCTCCCCTTTGGCCGCGCACATGCCGCCGGCCATGATTTGCACCCCCCCTCTTGGACGCCCCCCTGTTGGCCGCCCCCGACAGGTGCGGTGACTGACAGTGCTCATCGACAGCAAGCCGCGCCGTCGACGAGATGGTAAAGCTGTGTTCACCAACAGCTCCTGACATAACAGGACGAGTGGCCAAAATACGCGTGCGGCAGCAATGCCCATCGAAAAGGCACCGCACTGTCGACGATACAATAAGATGGTTAGATACAGTCGGAGTCTTGCGGCAAGGAGCTGGGCATACGGAACATGTTCCATTTGGGTCCAGTCATGCACAGATGCACGAGGACCACCCGAGGAAGGCTCAACCAGAACCGAAGTAATGCCGAGCCTAACTTATTCCGAAATCAATGTACCCTGTATTGAGAAACTTTGACCGTATGGTCGACAACCTCCCTCGAGACCGAAATTAAATGTCCGTATTGGGGGGGCGCAAGTCGCCCTGCGTATTGCACGACACGCTCGTCGGTCGATGTCGGGACTGATGCGTTCTGGCGACGATGCCTGCCTGTGCGCAATATTCCGTCGGCGGTCGTTCTGCGATCTGCGTCGCCAAAGTGCCTCGCAACGCCAAGTTATCGTGCCATCTCCAGAAGCCGAATGCAATGCTTCCAACGCGGCACCCCTCGCCATAATGGTATGAGACGCTGCAAGATAAGCAATGAGCTGGTTCATGGCGGAACGCGGGACATGGGAATGCGAGGAGGTCTCGATGGCAAGCCAAAGTGAAGGAACAGCGGACAGAGGCAGCGGCTGAGGGAGGGGGGCAAGAAGAGAAGGCACAGAGCTTGGGACAACCACGTTTTCGCGACGAGCGCAGGTCGAACCCCTCTGCCGCGTGCTTGGATCGATGCGCACTCCGCGCCTGTATCTGTACTGCATCGCGTGCGACGGGAAAGGTCCTAATGATCCGAGCGTCTGCCAGGGCCCTCAGGCCTTTTTGTTAGGCGGGGACGTTGGGAGCTCTGCGATCGGAATTGCCCAATGGCTCTCGAACGCAGCACGCGGGAAACGCCAACGCCGTGTCTGCAGAAAACTGCTGCCGGCTCCAAACGGCGCGGGACGCGCAGTCAAGCGTGGCGCACGTGCTCGAGGGCACGCCGCGCAGTATGCCCCAAGGGGGCGCCGCCGTCTGAGCCAGGCAGAAGAAAAAACACGAATGAGTGGGAGGTAGACCAACTAATAGGGGGCCACATGCGAACCCTACCCCTACCCCCCACGATTTCTGAGGGGGAGGGTGAGGGTTCGAGCGAAGTGAACCCCACCCTCCCCCTCAGAAATCGTGGGAGGTGGGGGTAGGGTTCGCATGTGGCCCCAAAACTAAGTCCAACTTCTCTCAGGAGGCGGCAGAGGTCCCGTTCTGAACTTCTGCCGTTGACTTCCCACCGTTCGTGTACACAACCGCCTGGTGTTCCTTTCGCGCTGCGACGCTGCTGTGTTGGCAACTTTCGCACTCTGCCCAGATTTCCGATGATCAAATTTTCCCAATCATCCTACGTTGCTGGGCCCTCGTCTTGAACTAACAGCGCCCCGCGTTCCTCACCCGACCTCCTCCCCCTCTCCCTCCCTCCCTCCCTCCTCCCATTCCTGCCTCTGCCTTCCGTACCACCTTCGGTACACCCCTCACACGTGTCGTGGCCCCGTGGGGAGCTCCACCGAAGGCCCCAGCGGCAGGGTGCGCATGGCGGCCCCGCGTATAAACGTCGGCACACCCCTCACATGTGTCGTGGCCCCGTGGAGAGCCCAGCGGCAGGGTGCGCATGGCGGCCCCGCACCCATGCCGGTGCACCCCTGACACGTTTCGTCCCCCACCCCCAGTCAGTGATCGCACTGAAGGGGGCCCAGCGGAGGTTGTAAGAACCTGGGGAATATCGGCCGCCGAATTCGGTAGGCGGCTGGGTTCCTGGGTTCTCAACGCCCGGAAACTCCCGGTCCCGGGTTCTCCCAGGTTCCCGGCTGCAAGTGAGGTACAGACAATAGAAAGATATAGAGTGTAACCAAGGAAAGTCTAGGAGGGCGTGGGGAGGGTAGAGATTCTTGAATGTAATGTAGCAGGGTGTAGAGGCCCCCCATGGGATCTGGCGGCGATGCCGCTCAACATGAGGCCGTTGTCGCCATGACACCCAGGCTTCCATGCTGTACATATCGGCCTGCCGAGCCTTGTTCAACAAGTGCGATTTGTTTCGCCGTTGTTTCCCGCTCCCTAGGGCAGCCAGAGCAACGACATGGCGTCCGGGAAGAGGAGAGATGGAGAGAAACAACGACATGAAACACCGCGCTAAATGCGCGCTAAGTGATGGCTGCGCGCCACTATACTGCACTGGCGGTCCGCAAACGACTCGTATCCCTGACCCACCCGTCGAACAATATTATGGTCTGTCCATTTAGTATCTCGCTGCCGCTCTGCTCGAAAGCTTGGTGACCATGTAGCTCTGTCGTGCTTGCCTGTTGCTCCCTCTTCTGCCTCGCCCCTGACCAGAATAGCCGTTGCCTTCCCCTTCCAGCGCCACGCGCACCCGAGAAAACCACTAGCAGACTGGACAGACACGAATTACACCAGCCCTCCGTCGGAGGCGCGCAAGCATGGATTAGCGATCCATGGATGTGGCGCGCGGTCGCCAAATCCATGGATCGGGGAGGTGCCCTCCCCAAAGTGCGGCCGGTGCTGCCTCGCTCGGCGGCGGAAATCCGCGATCTCCCATGGAAACGGGACCCGTCGCTAATCCACGCGCCCTTGATCCATGTTTGCGATCGTCTGACTCTGGGCGCAGGTGGTCTAACGATGTCTTTCTTTCCTCTTCCAAAACCCCCTTTCTTCCCCTTCGGGGAGGGCTTTATCACTGTTCCTTATTAATACACACCCCCTCCCCCACCCGGCCGGCGGCCATCCCAGAACCATGCCGACCCTATGCGGCCCCCCCCCCGCCCCCCACCATCCCTGCCAAAATCAATACAAAGCGTACTCTGCCTCCACATTTAGAGCATGCGGGGCCGCCCCGCGACCATTTTTTTGGGCACTTTACAGGGACGGCTGGAGTGCCAGCAGATCCCGCCTGCCTTCTGGGTGCCGGTGGTCGACCGACTGGTTTGACACATCAGTTGCTGCTGCCTTTTCGCCTTGCCGTTTCTGATGGGATTTAGAAACCTCCACATGGCTCCAAAATTGGCCAAGAAAGCTCAAAGCCAGGCCCAAGAGCCCCTATTGGCTCCCAGTGGCTGGCGCAAATGGCGCGGCTGGAGCGCGTGGAACACTGGGCGCACGTGGAGCATGTGCCGCACCTGGCGCGCCTGGCTCGCTTGGGCCTCCGGGGTCTGGTGCATCTGGAACCCGTGGCGTCTGCGGCGTTCTTGCGCGATATGCTGACTCCCGGGTGTTACGTATGTGTTGGGAGTGCGGGTGGGAGTGAGCAAGACGGCTTGCGGGCGGGTGGGAAGCTTGACCCTTCCCCCTACCCCCTCCCCTGGACCTGGACGGGGGGTCTCACGAGGTGTTAGAGGGTCATTCTTCGCCCAAGATGGCTCCAAGAGGGCCTCAGCCCAAGATAGCCTCCAAGATCGCTTAATATAGCCCGACATGGCTCAACATAGCTAACAACATGCCTCCAAGAGGCCCCAAGAGGGCCACACAACGGTTCCAGGTGCTTTTGGCGACCCTTCAGGACCTCCCTGAGAAGCCCAAATCCTTCAAACACTTAAGGGAACTTACAGAGTTTTGCCTTCTCGCCTTTTCGCTTCCGATGCGCTTTTGAAGCCTCAAGATGGCCCTAAGATGGCCCAAGAGAGCTTCAAGAAGGGCCCAAGAGATCCCAGGACTGCCCCAAGAGCGCACAAGATCGCCCCAAGAGGGCCCCAAGAGCGACAGTCGAGGAGCCCCCTCCTTTGATCGATGGTCTTCCAGATGGCTCCAGGAGGCGCTCCAAAGCTCCCAAGAGGGCCCCAAGAGAGACCCAAGAGAGCCCCAAGAGGGCCCCATGAAGGCCCCAAGGCGCCCCAGAAGAGACCCAAGAGGACCCCAAGACCCCCCAAAGAGCCCCAAGAGGGCCCCAGGATGCCCCAAACGAGCTCTGGGCCCTGGGGATGGCCCGAAAAGGCGCTCCAAGGCCACCCCTTTGCTCCCTGAGAGCTCTCTTGTTCACCCTGGTTGCCCGCTTTGTTTCACTACATGTGTCCCTTCGTCCCTTTTCCCGTCAGCAGGGCTCCTGAATGGGCTGGCGTGGATTCGCGAAGCATGAGCAATTTGACACCGTGTCCCCTCGCGGGTGCCTTCTCTGATCGAGTCTAGCCGCGGCAACGAGGGGGCTGCCACGCTGCGACCAAACAGCGAAGGCGGCCCGCCACCTCGGAGGGCGCAAGGGCGTGCGATGCAGAACTGCTGACCTGGAAGCCCCCGTGCTCTCGACAACGGCAACAGAAGCCCCGATCACCTGCAAGCATGAGGGGCGACGGTAGGGGAGGAGTGGCATAAAAGGGGGGAACATCGACCCGGAATCGGCGATACATCGCCGGTAGATCGGCGATAGGCCCCCGTAAGCAAATCCCCACGTTCCTGGACGCGGTTGGGCTATCGGGCCCCTATCGGCGATGAGCGGACGATTGGGGGTCGATGCATCCAGGCCCCTGCCTGGGCCGTGACCCTTCGGGAAGCTCCCAGGAAGCTCCCACCTGCCTCTCACAATCACTAGCTCATTCCCAACCCTCGTCTCTCTTTATCCTTGCTCCCCCGCATCCTTTCCTTATCCTGAGACCGCCCGGTCACCACGCGCTGTCGGCGCAGGCGTGCAACGCCGCGCAGTCCCGTTCGGCCCTGCTGCGGCAGAGGCCCCTGGAAGGCTGCTGGGAGGTCTTCTTGGCGGCCCTGGAGGATCCTGGCCATGCAGTGCCACGGAGCCTTCGGCAAGCGCTCCATCCAGAGCCACTACCCTCGAGAATGCAAGCCCACGGAGAATGAACGAGGAGAAAGAAAAGAGGAAGGAGGAAGAGGGGCCCGTGGGGAGCTCTGAGAAGAGGAAGAGGAGGAAGAAAAGAGGAAGAGGAAGGAGAAGGAAAAGAGGGAAAAAAAAAAAGGAGGAGGAGGAGGAAGAAAAGAGGAAGGAGGAAGAGGAGAAAGAAAAGAGGAAGGAGGCTCTGCGAAGTGAGAGGGGTGGAAATTGCAAGGGGGGCCGGTGGGCAGCTCGCGTGGGGAGCTCGCGGAAAACACTCCGGAGGTGCCCAAAGATCTGTCTGGGACCCCCTGCAAGGATCTGGAATCTGAGCTCCAAGTGCAGTATGAGGCCAAGACCAGGACAGGACCTCTGAGATCTGGCGCTTCTGGAAAAGCTGGGGCCCCGCGGCCGTTCTGGAGCGCTCCAGGACGCTCGGAGAGCGTTCCGGGACGCTCTGGGACGACTTATCCTCGTCCGAGCCCCGCCCGAGAGCGGCCCCGGGGATCCCCCAACATCGGTCCACCGCGCCGCGGCTGAAACGTCTCTTATGCCGCTGCACCGTCAAATCTGTCATGACACAGCGTCGCCGTGCTCTGGCGCTGCAGGCCGCTGCAGTGTAGCATTGGCTGGTCCGGCGCGCTGCTGCTGGTGAGAGGCCCCGTGTCGCTGCAGCGCGGCAGTGCCACAACGCTGCAGTGGCACAGTGCCGCAGTGCTGCTGGAAGTTCGGCTCGCGCGCTGCTGCCTGCGATCCTTGGCCCTGCAGCGGGTGTCAACGCTGCACTGCTGCGGTGCTATAGTGCTGCCCGAGCTGGTGCCGTGCTGCAGTGCTACGGAGGCCAAGGCAGACGCCGCTGAAGCCTCATGCTGCGCGCTCAACATGCCAACAGAAAAGGGACGGGTGACCGCACGGACAGAGCGCTCTTTTCCGCTCTTCCTCCCCCCTCTCATTCCTCTTCTCTCATCGTCCTCATTCTCGTCCCCATCGTCGTCTTCCTCTTCCTCCTCCTCCTCCTCCTCTTCCGCCCTCCTCCTCCTTCTTTTCCACCCTGCCCTTTGCCAATCTCGGGAGGCTCCTCACAACTAAGAGGAGCCAGCAGGACGTCTCCTGCGCCTACCTCCAGCGAAGACACCGCTATCGCGCAATGAAGTGCGACTGCCTACTCAGGTGAAAGCTGAGTGGGGACGCGGATCAACAGCAGAAGAGACACGTCTTGCATTTGCTCAAAACACCAGCCGCGGGGCTACGAACGCTCTGCAATTGATCGGGCATTTGTGAATCTACTGCGCCCCCGTGTCGCGCTCTCTCCGCCACCTTCACAAATTCACAACTTGAATGCTACCCTCCTCGCTTCCTGGACTCCGTGCGGAAGGTATTTGGCCGTCTCCGCGTGCTGAGCTTCTGCACCGGAAATTACAAGTTTTTTTCTGTATGTTGCTTTTACACTCCCAGTGTTCTCTGTGCTTTACAATGGTGCTCCCGCTGCAGCATGGGCCTTCGTATCAGATCGGCGGCTTGCTCCCGTCGTTCATAATGTCGCTCTCGCGCCAGCGTGGGCCACGTTTCTGGATCCGAACCCTTTTTCATCGTTGTCGCCCCCTACATTTTACCTCATCCGCTTTCCCCAGTTCCTGCTGCTGCTGCTGCTGTTCGTCCTCGTCTTTCTATGCGCACAACTCCCCTTCTCCAATTGCGCAAAAACGCGATGGGGTCTTTCTGTTCGAGTTCCAGGTCGACGATGACACGCGTCCGCGGATAGAGAAAGCATCAGCGCAATGAGAAGGGCTGGGGGGGAGGGATAGGATGTCAGATGAGGCGCGAGCGCACCTAGCTTGCCTTCTGCTCTCCCTCTCCCTCCCCCTCTCCCCCCTCTCTCCCTGTGAAGCCACTTGTGCATTGACTGCTAGTCCCCAACCATTTGTGCTCGAGGGGCCCCTTGAGCAGTCTGTGGGCGGTCATTTGAACCACCTTCAGGCTCAAGAGAGCTCGTACCCGATTGATATGCACAACTATCTTACATACGTGTACTATTACTTATCAACGCATTATTAGATACTGGACAGCTCTCTGAAACCAAATGCTGGTTGATCTCAAACTTGTGGGCGGGAGCGAGACCGGCCCGCCACTCGTGCTGGAGCAGGAGAAAGAAGTCAGATCCACGAACCCGACACCGAGATTTTCATCGAGATTGGCGCACCCGCGTTGGAAGCGGAACCAAGTAGCTCCGAGCAGCACAACTGGCACCATGACGGATCCCGAAGAGCACGACAAGAACGAGGTTCCGACATGGGATGGGGACGCAGCTCGATTCCAGAAATACGGAGAACGAGTGAAATAGTATGTGGCTGGCCTCAGCCATCGAGACAAGTCAGTGGCTGGGGCGAGGCTGGCGGCGGCGCGTACTGGTGAATCCTGGAAGGCACTAGAGGAAGTATCGGAGGAAGGTTGAGAACTCTTGGAGCAGGCTGGTACTACCTGCAATAATACCTCTTCACAATGCGTCGGAAGGATGATTAATGCATGAAGGCCCACGCCCAGAGAAGCAAGATCGTCGCCGACAAGTTGGACTAACATTTCAGACGCGTGGAGGAGAAGGACCCAACCGCGACGATTAAGCTCGAGAGGAAGGCCGAGTCGGTCAAGGAAGACTCGATTCATCCAGAAGGCGAAGAGGAGAAAGCTGGTGACGAAGCTGGCAGCTGGAAGGAGGGATCGAGGGGTGGCCGGTGGACAAGAAACTGGTGGTACGAAAACTGGTGGACCAGCTCAACGGACGGCCATGACCGGCAAGTCGGACTGGCCACGACCCTCTGAGTCACTGAGAGTTCATAAGAAGACCAAGCTGAAGGAGAAGGCTACGAACGCGATGTGCTCGTTGATGGCGAGGCTCGAGCTCGACGAAGACGGCATCGACATCAAGGCTCTGAAGGAGGTCGCGACCGAGGCGCGAGAGACCCTCATCCCGACAGTCATGGCTGGATGGTTGTTGCTGCAAGGGGAGAGACTGACTGCACAAGAGCGTGCGGGTGTCCTGCCGTCGGCCAAGGGAGCATCGAGGGAGCGCTGCGGGAACAATGGCCCGATGTCGACCTGTCTGGACCAAGCACCGTCCTGGAAGTGCAGACCGTGAGGGTGAACGGCGAGAGCCCACAGCCATCCCGAAAGGTCTGGGTGGTGATGCGAGCGCGCCTCTGGAGGTGCTCGCTCGAGCAACTGCGGGCAGCCAGCCCGCGCGAGGGGTGCTTCTTCACGGAAGAGGCACGCGTGCCCTGGACCTTCGTGGAGGCGCTCGGCAGTCTCAACAAGGGCGGAGTGGTCAGCGCGGACAGGGAGGATGCGCCGGTGCAGCAGGAGACTTACGCGCCCGAGGCGACAGCGAGAGAACCTGACGATGGCGACCTGGAAGACTACTGGATGGAGGACGAGTTCAAGGGCCGCAGAGACTATACTCGAGTCCACCTCCGACATCCAAATTGCGCTGTTTACCCGAGAGGATTCAGGGAGTCACCTGAGAAGACGACCACGGAACGGGTGACGGTGGCCAAGTTCGAGGATGTCTCCACGGAGACCGTCAAGGACGAGAATTGGAATATTCATGGGAGGTCGACACGGACACTGGAGCGACCTTGGAGAAGCAAGACCTACATGTCTCCGCAGAGTAACGAGAAAATGGACGAGACTGCTACCACGTCGGCCGGACAGGTGCCAGGATCGAGTGAGGAGACATCGGCGGCAGAGCACACATCGATCGGAGATCACGACGACGCCGACCTGATGGAGGATGCGAAGATCGAGCCGACCCCCATCGACGGCGACGAGCAGACACGGAGGGGGAAGCGCAAGCCAAAGCACGACCTCTTCGCGAAGACCCAGAGTAGGATGCGGATGAAGACGCCGCTCGGGCCCTCGCCCAAGGCGTTTGGAGTCTTCACGGACGAGGAGGCCACGGACCGGGACCAGCTCAACTGGGACAAGTTTGACTTGAGCGCGTGCGCGGCGACCGAGCAAAAGGAGGTCATCTCGATTCCCGTCGGGACGGAGTTCATCGAGGTGGCGCTCGAGGCGGTAGACCGGGCGAACGTGGAGAAGGTAGCCACTCAACCAGAGCGTTTCGTGGCCAAGGCGTTGAAGATTGAAGAAAGGCAGGACAGAAACCAGCGTCTCATATATGACGAACGGGCAGAAGGATCCGATGAAGGCGGCGAAGCTCGTGGAGGTTTGCGACTGGATCGCGGACGACGCGCTTGAATGGCTTCCACCACACATAAAGCCGAATCCCGCGGACGTCCTGAAGACCAGATAGGTGCTGACCTGGAAGAAGGACGACGCAACGGGAAGCAGCCGAACCAAAGCCAGACTTGTTGCTCTTGGGTGTCAAGATCCTTGTCTCGGAGAAGAAGCAGGGACATCACTTACCATGGCGACCAGGGCCAAGAAAATGCTATTTCAGTTGGCCGCGATGAAGGCCTGGAGGCGGAAGGGCGACGTCAAGGCGGCGTTCTGGCAAGGCACGGGGATGCCGGACGACAAGCCGGTCTCCGTAGCTGCGAACGAGGAGCTGGCGGAGGAGCTCGGGCTACCCAACGGTACACTCGCACGCCTGAGGCGTACGAGTGTGCCGAAGGGGCCCCCAGGAGGCCTCCAAGAGGTCCCCAGGAGGCCCCCAGGAGGCCTCCAAGACAGCCCAAGAGGCCTCCAAGAGGTCCTCCAGGATGGCCCCAAGAGGCCAACATGACTGACGTTCTATAACAACGTTTTTGAAGGATTTGGGCATTTGCTTCTTTTCGGCCTTCCGACGGCCCAAGACGGCCAAGAGGCTCCGAGATCGCCTCAAGATGCCCCTTATTGCCTTCAAGATGACCCCATGACGGCCCAAGAGGCCAGCAAAACAGCCCCAAGATGACCCAAAGACGGCCGAAGAGGCCTCCAAGACGCCCATGGTGGCCTCCAAGACGGCCCTGGATCGCCCCAGGAGGCCCCAGGTCGGTCCAGAGAGGCTCCCAAGACGGCTCCCGACGGCGTCAGGCGGGCCAGGAACGCCCTAAGACGGGCCAGACAGGCCCCCAAGAAGGCCCCAAATGCCCCCGAGAGGCCCAAGGAGGCCCCCAAGAGGCCCACAAGACGCTCCCAGAAGGCCCCAAGAGTCTCCTCCGCCTCCTCCTCCTCCTCCTCCTCCTGCTCCTCCCCCTCGTCGTTCTTTGTCCTCCCTCTCCACCGCTTCTTCTTTTTATCCCGCGTGTTTCCCGAAGGGTTTCCACAACGGCTGGGGGAACACATGGTCGAATAGCTTGGCAGAGCTCTGGCTACAACGTTCGGCCACATGGGCGATTCCCAAAGGCAAGTGGCGGCGGTGCTTCGCCGTAAGCGTCTTCGATATGGACAGGCTGAATGAGTGAAGCGATGCAAACAACTGCCGCTTCCGTCTTTTTACCCCCCCGAGCCGTCGCAACCAAACATGCAAAGAAACCCGTCTACGCGGGAAAAACCTATTTTGGATGTGCTTGCGCATGGTAGCACACACCTTGAAATCCAATGCGGGCGCGGCCGCAAGAAACCCTCGCAAGAAACCCAACCCTGAAAACCAGCGCGCGAGGTGCACCTGAGGGAAAGCCCAGAACACCCTGTACGCAGCAGCTTCTTCAACGGTTGCAGGGAATCACCGCGCAGTGCGCGGAACGAAGAAACTCAGGGCACCCGGACCATGCGGCCGATTGCGGGAATCCTGGACCCAAAACTGTCGTCATGGCGCATCTTTTACTTCCTTTTTGAACGCTACTCCCATTCCCAAGGCAGTTTCGCGGAGGCAACTAAAAACTACCACAGAAAACCGCGGCGCAACCGAAAAGACGGATGGTGCCCTAAGGCGGGGGATTGTAGACGCGTGACAAGGAGGCAACTGTGCTTCGACCCCGCGCCTGCGCACCCCTGCCTTTGCGGGGTGGCACTGCAGGGCGCCCCCCCCTCCCTCTGGTGGAGGGAGGCGCGCTGCCCCACAAAGCGGCCGAAGCTGACCTCTGATAGGGCGGGGCCCCAGACCCGCAGAAAGAAACAGATATTGGGTGGGGCCCCGAAGCCCAAAACTGAAGCACTTCGAGAGCGTCATCTGCCCACGGGGGGGGGGACGAAGGGGGGGGGGCTCGGGCGACGAGGGGGGGGGGGGTCGAGCGGGGGGCGGGGGCACGGCGCTCTCTGCACTCCTACATCTCCGCTCTCTCTGCGCACATCACTCACTTCCGCTTCGGCTGTTTCTCCCCCTCTTTCTGCTGCGGCTGGCTCGAATCACCCCGCAACGCGGGCGCCTCCACCATCTCCGCGGCCTTCGACCACTTGGCAATGTCGAAGCATCGGTGGACGCCCGCGGTTGCGAGCTACCCGTTCACGCGGAACACCGTCAAGGCCATCATGAACTTCGGGTGGTGGTTGATCGCAAAGATCCGGTTGGCCTCCACTTCGCCTTCCCCCTCGTCCTCCTGGGCGCCTGTCTTGGCCCTGATGCGACGCGCGGCCACGAACCTGGCCGATTGGGCCTGCACCTTGGTCCCCTTGGAGGGTAGCTCGTCCAGCGCATCCTTGGCCTCTTGCGGGTTCAGGCCCTGCTCCACAACCGCCATCGCCTGCTCTCCGTGGCCCGCCGCTGCCTCGCCGATGCGAAAGAGCACCGTCTTCGCTAGCGCGTCGGGCCTCTTCTCGGGCGGGTTGCCCATGCATGCGGGGTCCTCGTCCTTGATCTTCTCCTGGGCTTGGCCGCCCACGTCATCGTAGTGCGTTGGCGCCTGATCCAGCGCCATCTCCAGCTTGCTCCGCTGCTTGGGCGTCATTTGTGGTGGTTCACCCTCGCCAGGTCCACGTTCTGCAATGCCAGGCGCGCGAGCGCCTTGCCGAGCGGCCCCGCGATGTCGCCCGCGGCCTGGACCTCGTCCCCGCTGGCCGTGTCCGCCACCACTCTCCACTGACCGCTGCTCGGCGCCAACTGGCCCACGCCTGTCGGCTTGAACATCGCCTGGCCCGTCGGGGGCCGCTGGGACTGGAAGGGATTGGCTCGGGGCTGCTGCGTGCTCGCTGTGAGCCTCAACGCCGATGGGGTACGCTGGGCAACGACCGTGTTTGATCTGCTTCGCCAGCGTATCTTTTTCTCGCGACACGTTTCGCACACGGGGGGCGCCGTTTCTGTCGTAGGTCGTCATCGGGTAGAATAGCCGCGGTCGGATTTGCATGCGCTGAATGATCCGCCAGCTTGTGATTCGCGAGCCCCTTCTCGCCATTGCACTTTTCCCAGCACGCGCCGCAGTCCAGCCGAGCAGCAGTTCTAGGCTCCACTGCTGAGGCCGAGTCACCATAAGTAAGCCCACGGCGAAAACACATCGGCCCCTGCGAGGCCAGCCACTTCAACCAAGGCTCAGCCAGCTCAGGTGGGTCACCATGAAGAAGAAACAAGCGGCGTGCCCCGAGTGATTCCTGAGCTTCCCCTGCCAGCCACAGGCGTTGCATGTCCTCTCTCAGAAGGGCCAGCATGCCCGGGGGGTCCTTCAGGGTCGCGCTCTCAAAAGGGTAAAGGCCGAATGTGGTTGCGCGTGCCGCCAGGGTAGGGTCGGCGTCTGGTTCACGAAAGGCGGGCCGCAGTATTTGGCGCCACCACTTCAGGCGCCTCCCGAGCAAAGTGCTGTCCACTGCGGGGATGTTGGCAGTCTCCCTGATTTCGTAGTTGGTCTTCTTGAGGAGGTGAGCTGGCGATTGTAGTAGCCCTCGGATGTTGCGCGCTTGCCAAGCCTCGAGACGAGCCAATTCACACTTGGGAAGGGGGTCGACTTCGAGACAGCATAAGCCCACATATCGGGCCAGCGACTGCCCGAGCCTGATCCTCAGCTCGGGGCTGAACCCTCCACGAAAAGCACGACGTTGCAGACGAGAGTGGGCTGAGTTCGCCGCTTGGATCCTGTCGGTCGCCTCGACCTGGTAGCTACCAGTGGCTGCCAGCTGGACGCCGAGGCACTTGGCTGCGGGCCGCGGCTGGAGGGGGAAGCAGTCGCCATCGTGCCACGTGACAATACCAGCAACGCGAGCCCTGATGCGCTTCATCCGCTTCTTGCTGCCCACCCCAGGTGGTATCAATGGAAGATCGGTCTTCTGCCCGCCCCCTGTATGCCTCCATGCCCGATCTCGCTGTTCACGATACCAAGGAAAGTGGAGACGTCGTCATATTCCTCTGCCTCGGTGAAAGTCAACAAGTCGTCCGGGAGCTTGGGGTGGCTGACGTCGACCGCGGTGCAGTCCTCATCCTCCATGCGGCGATTGGTTCTGATGCGCTTGAGGGGCGGGTCGAAGTAAACCGAGACGCTAGTGTAGTTATGTTCGGTCTGGATCTCCGCAACCTTAGCCACTAGCTTATCGTAAACCACCACAAAGAGACCAAGGACTTCTACTCCTCCTTGACATGCACCTCGTTTGACCCATATCCTGTCGGTAGGCCCCCGCGTCTTCGCATCGCGGAACAGGTAGCGCATGCGGTCGTGGAGCTCCTCGATGGTGATACGGGCGCCCTATCGTGCTTGAAAATCCTTCAGTCCTGTCCAGATGTCCGGGCGGTTCGCCATGTCGAATGCCTGCTCGGGGGCCGCGGGGACTGCCGTCAGCATGAGAGAAAGAGAGTGGCGGCCCCAGCGCTTGGCCCGATGAGCACGGATGTGTCGAGTGATAGCCTCCAAGGCCACAGCCACCGCGTCGCGGCTGCCACGCTCAGGCACGGCCCCGACCTGCGTGGGAGAAGCACGATGTGCAACGTCGCGTAGCGCGTCCTGGGCGGTGACCCGTGCAAAAAGACTTGCCCGCGTGACCACTCAGGCTGATGGCGCGGTAGTCGTGCTTCGCGGAGCTGCCGTCGCCCTTGGGCTTGCGCAAGAGGACCGTCTCGCCAGCCTTGAACCTCTGGGGGGGGGGGGGGGGCCTTCCCCAGGGCCTGGGCCGCGTTGGAGACCTGCAGAAGCGGGGCCGCCAGCGTGTCCATCGCCAGCTTTCAAGTCTCGGCGGCCGCGCCAACGGGCGGGCCCAGCGGCGGCCGCTGCAGCGCGGGGCCGCCCTTCAGGTTGGGCAGGCCCAAGATGCTCTGTTTGACGTCGCGGATGTCGCAGGGGCCGATCATCTCTACCAGCCGCGCCCCGCAGAGGAGGGGGAACGTCTAGTGCCATTGCTTGCCCGCCACGTAGTTCACGAATGCTTTGAACCCGGACCTGTCGATCGCGATCTATGTCGAAACATCGGCGGCCAGTGGCTAGGTCATTCACTGTCATCGTTGGCGCTAGCGCCGTGGGTGCTAACTTTTTGACGATCGCGTGGGGCTTCCTCGGGTTGTTCTGGCCAGCTGCCTGCTCGGCGAGCTCAGCGAGTGCCACCGTGCGCTGGCGCTTCTCGCTCCTGATCGCCCTGGTCGCCGCCTTGGATGCTTCGTTGAACTAGGTGAGTCAGGCGCCGCGCCCAACTGCCGCTGCCAATAGTACTTAGTGAAGATAAGCTGGACTGCAGGGTCTCCGAAGGCTGAAGTGTTCACGCTGCCGCGAGGGGGGGGGGGGGGGGGGGGGCCGATGTATGCGGCAAGCGCCGCATTTACCCACTACTCCCTCCAAGTCATTGGAGTGGGCCGATGGTGCGTCGTAAAGCTTGCCACTGCCATAGATGTCTAGCCGATCCTCATGGAGTCGCTATCCTCGAGGCCCTCTCTGATTCTTTGGCGAAATTCACGTATTCGGGCAGGTAGACTAGATCCATGTTCCTCGTCGTCTCGAGCTTGTTCGACTGAGTCGCTTGAGGTCCATCAGGAGAAGTTCACGTCGCCAACGGCATCGTCCGCCCTGCCGTGGGCGGGCCCGAATGCCCACGAAGATGCGCGTCTCCAGCGGGCGGTGGTCTCGATTGCCTCCGAGATTGACTGGCAAATCAAGTCTGGGTAGAAAACAGTGCCCATGCCCACCCCGACGCCGCGCGATCACGTAGTCGATGGGGCTGCGACACGTGCCGTTGAATCTCTTTTTACTACCAAACGTGTTGAGCGCTATGAGGCCGTGATCCTCCACCAGGTCCATCAGCGAGAGCCCAGTATCGTTGATGGTTGGAATATTATGGCGCGCGCCAGCGTCGCCTACCCATGGGAGATGAGGGGGCATATGAGCGTTGGCGTCCAGCGTGAGGACCAGGGCAGCGCGAGCAGGGACCTGGCCGATGGCCTTGCGGCATACCTGCCAGAACGCTTCCCGCAGGGCCCGATGGGCGCCACGAAGAGCGTCAGGACCAGCGCCCTGGGGAGGTCGACCTGGCTCAGCTGTGGGAGTATAGCCGCTCATGGTGTAGATGTCGCGCCCGAAGCGGGCGCTGTGGGAGTTGCGGAGGCGGAACCCGTGAAGCCGCCCCTGCACCCATACGTGTTCACAGCGGACTTCGCAGCTCTTGAAGTGTGTCATGTTGATGGCAATGAGGCAGCCATCGCGCTGGCCCTTCCCTGAGCGCGCCAGGGAGTGCACCTCGAACTGCCCCGCCTTCCATGGCATGCCGAGGTCCATCTGGGTGCTCTGCGTGGTAAAGATGGCCACGTTCTCGTTCTTAGCGAACTGCAGCAGCTCGTCGAGGCGGCCGACAGACCGCAGGGATTCGACGTTGAAGCTCCATATCTGCGAGGTTCGCGCCCTTCTCCCCTGGGTGGGCTCGCGATGTTCTCTCTTGTGTACTTCAGCTGGCGGTGGAGGCAGCTGGGCTAGACTGTTCAGCGTCGCCGTGGGAACCAGCTGCGCGGCCGTGGCACGCGTGTATCGTATCCCGTGATGCCAGGACGTCCCCGCCACCAGGGCGAGCCGCACCGTTCGCCTTAGGGCTCGCTTGCCGCGCATGGCCATTGCGCCCTTCTTCCAGCAGCTCCAATGGAAACAGCACCAGCGCCGCCGTCCTCACGGGTCGGGCAGCCCGTGGACGCTCGCCTCACAATAGTCCAGAACGTCACTCGCCCCGCCGCGGAGCGCCAGTGGCGGCCATCGCAGGCCGACGGGGCAGGTGCTGAACTGGCCACGACTTGCGAGCTGGCACGGCCGACTCCTGCGTCGGTGGACGTCTCGAGCCGTCGAGGCTTATCTTTTACTTCCGCCGCCTTCCGCCGGCCTTCCGCCGGCTTCCGCAGGCGGAGGCGGCCTCGTTTTAACTTCCGCCGGCCGTCCGCCGCCTCTCAGAGGTTCGAGGAGGCTCCCAAGAGGCCCACAAGACGCTCCCAGAAGGCCCCAAGAGTCTCCTCCGCCTCCTCCTCCTCCTGCAGTTCCTCCTCCTGCTTCTCCTCCTCCTCCTCCTCATTCTTTGTCCTCCCTCTCCTCCACTTCTTCTTTCTACCACGCATGTTTCTCGAAGGGTTTCCACAACAGCTGGGGGAACACATGGCCGAATAGCTTGGCAGAGCTCTGGCCACAACGTTCGGCTACATGGGCGATTACCAAAGGCAAGTGGCGGCGGTGATTCGCCGTAAGCGTCTTCGGTATGGACAGGCTGAAATGAACTGCCGTTTCCGTCTTTTTACCCCCCCCGAGCCGTCGCAACCAAACATGCAAAGACACCTGTCTACGCGGGAAGCAATTATTTCGGATGTGCTTGCGCATGGTAGCACAAGCCTTTAAATACAGTGCGGGCGCGGCCGCAAGAAACCCTCGCAAGAAACCCAACCCTGAAAACCAGCGCGTGAGGTGCACCTGAGGGGAAGCCCAAAGCACCTTGAACGCAGCAGCTTCTTCAACGGCTGCGGGAAGTCACCGCGCAGTGCGCAGAACGAAGAAACCCATGGTACCCGGACCATACGGCCGATTTCGGAAATCCTGAACCCAAGATTGCTGTCATCTCTTGAGGGCGCATCTTTTACTTCCGCCGCCTTCCGCTGGCCTTCCGCCGGCTCCCGCTGGCGGAGGCGGCCTCGTTGTACTTCCGCCGACCTTTCGCCGCCTCTCAGCCGAGGGGGAGGTGACAACTCCTTCGATCCTCGAAGGCGAGGCTCTGGCACGCCCCATCTGGCTCCTTGCCGCACTCGGCGGTGCTCGCTCTGGCACTGCACGGCGGGGTCGCGCTCGGTGGCGGCATCACGCGCGGTGTCGGGAGCCCCCGGAGACGATGCGCGGGGGGCGGGGGGGGGGGCAGAGGGCGCGCGCCGGCGCGCCGAAGAAACGGACGTCTGGGAAGCTACGTCGGGCTCGTGTCGTGCCGACTTCGGCGTGGGTTTCTGACACCGCGGGGGTCGTTCCACCTTGAGCGATCGGCAATTTACGAAACGTCCAAATCGTTCCGCATCGAACGATTCTGGGCCGCCCGCGGCGTTCAAAGTGGAGCACCGCTGGCGGGGCCGCCGCCGGTCGACACGACACTAACGTACCGCACACTGGCCGAGAGCACGCAGAGGCATTGGCCCAGACGCGACCAGGCACTGGGCCACACGTCATGTTGCAATGACCCAGAGATCCGACGCTCCAACACATAATATTGCCACGAACCCCGACCTTGGAAGACAAATGGGCGCGACTTGCGAGGAAGAGAAAAACAAAGAAGATGACGCCTGTAGAGCGCCGCATAATGCTGATTCTCAAGTTCGTTTTGACGCTGTGCCGCTTTAAGGCGCATTATGCTGTTTCCCGTGTTGTCCGTTTGATGCTGTGCCACTTTGTTGGAGCGGCGGGATCTTGGCAATTTTCGGCCTCTGGGGGCCCTCTCGGAAGCTGGGCGAGGGCTGGCAAATCCGTAGCTGCTAAAACGGGGTTTCCCCGACTGGAAAAACAAATTCTCGGAATAAACCTCAACGCACTAAACAACAAAAGGGCTGCTTCGCGGAAGGAAAAACAAGTGTCCCAGAGCTCCGTTTCAGCAGCCACGGATTTGCCAGCCTTCGCCAGGTCTCTGACTCTCCCTGGGCCTCGGGAACGTCAAAAGACGACGCAGGACGACCAACCGGCCTCTGGGAAGCGGTCTGGACATCCGGGGCCCGCGCATCGAACAATTTGGAGCGGCTAGCTGTCTGGGGAGGCATTCGCGCAAGAGCAGTTGTTCAGGCGTGGCGATGCAGTTGCTCAGGCGTGCGGGAGAAGAAAGCACCAGGGCAAAAGATGCAGTTGCCCGTGTGCGAGTTCTCAGGAGCGTTGCTGCATCGGCACAGACGAAGTGAGATGTGTCCCAGAGGCGACGAAACAGAGGGCCACACGTGATGCTGCAACGACTCGCGCGCGCTACTGCAACAGCGTCGGCGTAACGATGCAGGTGGTCAGGCGTACGGGTGGATAGGGACGAGGTGAAAATATGCAATAACCCATGTGCTGGTTCACGCAATGGTCCAGGCGGCTCTTGGTGCGAATGCTCAAGTGTGTAACCGCACACGTGCAATGACGTGTACGTCAGATGCGTGGCGAAGACATGCGTCGCCCTTACTGTTGCAAAGAATCATGCGCGCAATTGCAATACCTCAGGCGTAAAAGTGCAGGTGGTCAGGAGCAGGGGTGGGAACGTACCAGGAACAATGATGCAGCGATCCGTGCACTTGTTCCATCAATGGTTCAGACAATTATCGACGCAACTTCACGAGCGTCTGGCTGCAACGGCACAGGCGCAGTGATGCATGTTTCAGTGATTGCTTGCTGGGTTGGTTGAGGCAACGATGCAGCCGTAATGATGCAGGGATGCAGAAGCAACAATGCGCTACGTGCTGGCACGTGTGCACTGCAGGAGAGGAGGGGAGAGAGAGAGAAGGCGACGAGGACTGGAGAAGGACGAAGATGATGGCTTTGACCAGGCGCCCACCAGCCGCTCCCTGGTGCGTGCCACGGCTGGGCACGCGCCAGCACGGCGCTGCAGATCGTCAGGCCTACGGAGGCCTCGGAGCGGGTGCCACGGTGGTGCATCGGACTTGCTGGAGCGGCGGTGCATCGGCCCTGCTGGAGCGGCGGCGGAGGCGCGGCAGGGCAACGACTCACGCGGTTGCTGGCGGGATGGGTCGGGCAACGCCGGGCCCAAGGCTGCAGGAGAACAGTGCTGGAGCGCTCGGGGCCCGAAGGGGGCGGGGGATCTGACACACAGATGGAAGAGGGGCGAAGCCAAGCGAGGACACAAAAAAACACAATGTGATACGGATGAGTTTGACATCATACGTGGGTATGGACCTCTAGGCCGTCTGATTCCAATTCCCCTCCCCCTGGCGCTGCTGCACATTTCGCTTAACTGGTACCAGAGGCAGGGGGCCCAGCCTCGATGATGCAGTGGCGCAGGCGTCGGGTGCTCCGCTGTCTCAGGCGCGCGGATACAATAGTGCGGCCGTGGCGAGGCGATGATGCAGGCGCGATGATGCATTGTGTCATGGATATGGTTGCAAGGACGCATGTGTAGCGATGCGCGTGTTGAGGCTCACTGAGGCGTCGGACCAGGTGTCATGGTGCATGGACTGTGCTGGACGGCTGAGGCGAGTTGGAATGAAGGCGGAAGCGCGTTACTGCAATGGGATGGCTCAGGTAGCGTATGGCTCAAGGCTGTGCGTTGTTGGTGATTGAAGTCTTCAGACCCGAAGGGAGTCGATGGGGGGCCGTCGAACGCCTTTGAGAGCCTCTGGGGACCCTTTTCGAGGCCCCCCTGGACCTTGGTGAGACAACGACGCAAGTGTAATCACATTGATTGAGCGGGTCATGCAATGCATGTGGCTGCAGGGACGCAATTAATATGATGCACGTGGTAAGAGGGCACCTCAGGACACAACTCCCTGGACGCTGCCCCCTTGACCGCGTCCCGCGGCCAGGGGGGGCGTCCAGGACACCACGGTTTCAGCCTTGAGCGCCTACTGGACACCTCCCTGTGACCGCATCTCGCGGCCGCGAGGGCGCCTCGGGACACCACGGCTGCAACTTTGGACGCCCCCTGGGCACCCCAGTTGACCGTGTCTCGCGGCCGGGGGGGCGCCTCGGGACAGCCTGGGAGGATGCAAGGTGTCGCGTGCGACGGGACAGGCCATGGATGGCGCGCCCCATCGGCGGGCAACAGGCCACGAAAATGGGCCGCCGCCCAGAACCACACTCCTCGTTCCTCGCCCCCCCCGGGGCTAGCGCGATGCTGAGCGTCCGCCAGTGGCGTGCTGGTCGCGTGCGGCCAAGCACCCGACAAGATTCGCCGAGCCTGACTGGGCTGCTCAGGCCACCGTCACGCGGGACCCTGCCACGGACGCAGACGGTAACCGGCACGGCACTCGGCACGGCACGCGGCACAATCCACGGCACCAAACAACGCTCCCTATGGGTTCCCGGTGCCCCGCATGAGTCACACTCCCACTGAAAAAAACAAAGGAAGCTAAACACATGTGGTGAGATGTTGGATGCCAAATTCATACCTTCGTCGACGGTGGAACAATCTAGGGCCTCCCACCTCTTTCCTCTTTCGCCGTCTTGCTTCTCTTTTTGAGGCCCATGCATGGCGGCCTCCGGGGGCCTCTTCGTGACATCTTGGCGCGGAAGGCGTCCAGGCGCCCAGCCCGCTCGGGGGGCTGCTCGGGGAGTCTCCTAGAGCCCTGTTTGGACTCTCTTTGGGGCCTCTTAGAGGCATCTGGGGGAGCCCCTGCTGCCGTCCAAGAGCCGCCTCGGTGGACTATTGGGCCGTCTTGGGCCCGCGTTGGGACGCTCTTGGAACTTTCTCCGGCGATCGTGGAGCCATCTGGAGGCCGCAAATCTCATCAGAAGCGAAAATGCCGAAAACCCAAAACATATCCGCTGGCCCCCTTGTGGGGCCACCAGGCTGTAGGCGCGGGTTCGCAGTTTCCTGTACCAGTTGTAGCTTGTAGTTTCCAGTGTTACAGTTCTGCTTCTTGCTGGTTACTGTAACTAGTTGATTGACCGCGCGAGGGGGGGGGAGGCCCAAACCAGATATTTAGCACCTCCTCGGCGCGTTGTCTGAATTGCTGGGGGGGCTCGAAATCGACACCCCTCACGCAGATCCGCGGGGTCTGGGTCCAAAAACACAGGGGATTTGCCACATTTCTGAAATTCGGTGCCACCCCTCACGCAGATCCGCGGGGTCAGGGTCCAAAAACACAGGGATTTGCCACATTTCTGAAATTCGGTGCCACCCCTCACGCAGATCCGCGGGGTCAGGGTCCAAAAACACAGGGGATTTGCCACATTTCTGAAATTCGGTGCCACCCCTCACGCAGATCCGCGGGGTCAGGGTCCAAAAACACAGGGGATTTGCCACATTTCTGAAATTCGGTGCCACCCCTCACGCAGATCCGCGGGGTCAGGGTCCAAAAACATAGGGGATTTGCCACATTTCTGAAATTCGGTGCCACCCCTCACGCAGATCCGCGGGGTCAGGGTCCAAAAACACATGGGATTTGCCACATTTCTGAAATTCGGTGCCACCCCTCACGCAGATCCGCGGGGTCAGGGTCCAAAAACACAGGGGATTTGCCACATTTCTGAAATTCGGCGCCACCCCTTACGCAGATCCGCGGGGTCAGGGTCCAAAAACACAGGGGATTTGCCACATTTCTGAAATTCGGTGCCACCCTTCACGCACATCCATCGCAAGGCGTGGTAACCCAAACTGCGAGAACTCCCTCGGCCCTTTAATCGCAAGGTGTGGTAACCAAGCCCGTAAACCATACACGTCTTACCAATCGCCAGGTGTGGTAACCCCTCTTGTGATCAGTTGGTTTTGCTGATTGCGAATCGGCTTCGCATGAAGTTTCGATACTGCTTCACGACAGCGCCAAGGCCTCATGACTTAGCTCTTCCATGGCCCATTCTCCGAGAGAGGGGGCCGGCGGCAGGGGGCAAAACCCTTACGGATAATCATCCTGGCGAAGGACCCAACCATATCCGGGCGCGAGTACCGCAACGCACGCGGGACGAAAGAGGGGCGACTCCCTTCGGGTCCACGACGCATGTGAGGGGTGTGCTGACAAGGGCGCGGCGGTGCCATGCGGGCGCTGCCACTGGGGCCTTCGGTGGAACTCCCTATGGGGTCACGAAGCGTGTGAGAGGTGTGCCGAAGAGGGGCGCTGCCACTGGTGCCTTCGGTGGAGCTCCTATTGGGCCACATAGCGTGTGAGAGGCGTGCCAAATTGGTCGCCGCGGTGCCATGCGGGCGCTGCCACTGGGGCCTTCGTGGAACTCCCTATGGGGCCACGAAGCGTGTGAGAGGTGTGCCGAAGAGGGGCGCTGCCACTGGTGCCTTTGGTGGAGCTCCTATGGGGCCACGAAGCGTGTGAGGGGTGTTCCGAAACGGGTGCGCCAGTGCCTCGCGGGCGCTGTACTGGAAACTTCTGTGGAGTTCCCTACGGCACCACGAAGCGTGTGAGGGGTGTGCCAAAATGAGCGTGGCGGTGCCATTCGGGCGCTGCCGCTGGGGCCTGCGGTGGAGCCCTCTGTGGAGCCACGAAGCGTGTGAAGGGTGAGCCGAAACGGGCGGCTTTGCCATGCGGGCGCTGCCACTGGGGCCGTAGGTGGAGCTCCCTATGGGGCCATGAGGCGTGTGAAGGGTGTGCTGACATGGGTGCAACGGTGCCACGCGGGCGCTGCCACTACCGCCTTTGGTGGAGCTTCCTCTGGGTGCCGACATGGACATGCGGAGGGCGGAGGCAGGGATGGGAGGGAGGGAGGGAAGAGGGGGCAGCGGGAGGAGGAGGTGGGACGCGGGGCGCTGTCTCATCAAAACGAGGACCCAAAACCACAGGATGGTCGGGAACACATACGCTGTTTTTAAACGATGTGGGGCCCACAGGGAGCGCCCTCGCAAGGCTCCAGGGCCACAGGAGAGCTACCTTGTGATCATCTCGGGACAGTCAAGGGGTCCTCGTGGAGCTGTTGCGGAGCTCAGGAGGCCTCCTGGTGGCTCGTCGGAGATTTGGGCCACCCCCTGAACCATAGCGGAAGTCTCTTGAGGCCGAAATTTAAAGCTCTTGAGGCCGAAATTGGCCGCCAAAAGCACCAGAAGGGCTCTGGGACGCCTAAGAAAAAGTGTGTACCGGGGTACTGGGAGGAAGTTTCGGATAACTGAGGGGGGGGGGCGGGCCAGGAGTCCTGGACGTAAATGCTCAACATCAAGAACACGAATTTCAATTATCCGCTCTCATACGCTCGCGTGCCATTCAGCATGTATCTCCCGAGCCCTCGATAATCGCACTCTTCGTCTTGGATCGTGCCCCCCTTGGAGGTATATCTCCCTTACCTGTCAGGTGTAGTTGGCGCAGCCCCTGAAACAGGAGGAGGGAGCCAGGAAGCAGGGCGAGAGCGAGGAGGAAAGGAGCGCGGGAAGGGAGAGAGGAGGGAAGGGGCAAGGGAGCGGCAGAATGATGAAGATCGAGAGAGAGAGGGGGTTCGGATCAGGAGGCAAGCTCAGAACCAGACGAGCGGGTCGGGCGGGGAACCCTTACGGGCGTGTCGGGCGGGCGGGGCTAACTGGCCGGATCGAGCGTGCGGGTCGCTGAAGCGTCAGTCCTGCATGAATTGCGAAGAAATGTTCAAGCTAATCGTGAGGAAGTCCAGAGCGAGAGAGTGATTCCTAAGTGTCGAGGGCGTGGCGACTGAATCAATCGCGAAGACATCCCACGCGAGATCCCGATTCCTCCGTCAATTAGAGCGAGGGCGCAACTCTGTAATAAATAGTGGCGGCGGTCGTTGAATTCTCATTCTAAAAACAACTATTGTCGACCCCCCTCAGGTAACAGATGTGTTATTTCAATTGAAGTGCCCCTCTCGAGGCTCGCACCCAGTTTTTACGATGGAGCGTCTTGCGCTTCAAGCTGCCCCCCTGGCCCCCGAACTACTACAACAACGGCTCCAGTCTGATACTTCCTCACGGTTGATTGAATGATCGCGTTCTCGTTCGAGACTTCCGAACATTGTATCCAGGACTCGCGCTCTCGCTTCAGGCTTCCTTGCAGTTGATTCGCGAATCGCTTTCTCGGCGCTCAGGAATTGCGCTCTTGATGGAAGCTTCCTTGCCCTCCCGTCTTGCTAAGCCCTTTTGCTAACCTCTCTCGTCTCCCATCTCTCGTTCCCTCTTGCCCCCTTCCCTCCCCCAACCCTTTTCCCACCTCCGTCCTCCTCGCTCTCCTCCTTTCCCATTAGTTGTCTTCTTCCTACTTTATGGGCTGCGCCAGTTACACGTGGCAGGGAAGGACGATATCCCCCCCCACTGGGGCACGATCAAATACGAAGGGGGCGGGTATCGAGGGTTTGGGAGATACATGTTGGTGAACACGCGAGCATACGAGAGCGAGCTGTCTTGAACTGATGTTTGTTGTTGCTGACGAGGCTCCATCAGCACAGTTTGGAGATCCAAGGCTCTCCCTCGTAGAAGACGAGGTGCGAGCCCTGGGAAGGGGCACTTCGATGATGTTACTGGAGGTGGGACCCACAGCAATGACTAGTCAGAAGTAAAAACTCACCACAAAACAACCCACTAACACAACAACGCAACCAACCAAACAAACAAAGAAACAACACAACAAACATACACATTATCCAGGCCACGGACTCCCACTTCGCCCAAATACCCAGTGCTGGTGTAAGACCGCTCGGCCCCCTCACTCTGACTCGATATTCAACCGACATGTTGTATATCGGAACGATCTTGGTGTTCAATTATCCCGGCAAAGCAACCTAACAGCGATGTGTAGGAGCATATCTGGAAGCATTCCCCTTCAGATTCAGATGAGAATCCAGTTGTAGAATTCTGCTGTTCTCGCAGTCGTAGTCGCATTCGCGATGACAGTCGCAGTGGCAACGGCAGTCGCAGTCACAGCCTCAGCCTCAGCCTGCCTCAGCCTCAGCCTCAGCCTGCCTCAGCCTCAGCCTGCCTCAGCCTCAGCCTCAGCCTGCTTCAGCCTCAGCCTCAGTCTGCCTTCAGCCTCGGCCTCAGCCTCAGCCTGCCTCAGCCGCAGCCTGCATCAGCCTCAGCCTCAGCCTCAGCCTGCCTCAGCATCAGCCTGCTTCAGCCTCAGCCTCAGCCTGCCTCAGCCTCAGCCTCAGTCTGCTTCAGCCTTAGCCTCAGTCTGCCTTCAGCCTCGGCCTCAGCCTCAGCCTGCCTCAGCCTCAGCCTGCCTCGGCCGCAGCATCAGCCTGCCTCAGCATTCAAAATGTGGCCCAGGAGTGGAGTTCTGGAAAAATGGAAGAGCACGAAGTGGCCTACAG
Organism: Prorocentrum cordatum; assembly: GCA_963575745.1. NCBI lineage: Eukaryota > Dinophyceae > Prorocentrales > Prorocentraceae > Prorocentrum > Prorocentrum cordatum. Next base: position 58,563 of record CAUYUJ010020000.1, read on the forward strand.
TTGGCTCCGGGCATCCAAAATGTGGCCCGGGAATGGAGTTCTGGGAAATCGAAAAGCACGAAGTGGCCTACAGTTGGCTCCGGGCATCAAAAATGTGGCCCGGGAATGGAGTTCTGGGAACTCGAAGAGCACGAAGTGGCCTACAGCTGGCTCCGGGCATCCAAAATGTGGCCCGGGAATGGAGTTCTGGGAACTCGAAGAGCACGAAATGGCCTACAGTTGGCACCGGGCATCCAAAATGTGGCCCGGGAATGGAGTTCTGGGAAGTCGAAGAGCACGAAGTGGCTTACAGTTGGCTCCGGGCATCCAAAATGTACGCCGGGAGTGGAGTTCTAGCACCGCCAAGAGCGATTTTGCGAGGATGTCCGAAGCGATTTGGGTTTCGACGGCAGCCGCGCCGGGTCCCGCCCCGGGTCCCGCCCCGACCCCCCTGAGGAGTCATGATGTTCTCTTTTGACCCCACTAGAAACCTATCAGTCTTCGCTGTTAGGTAAAAACCGCGCTCTGGCTTCAGCGTGGGCCTCATTTTAGGACTGGAGCTTTGCTCCTGTCATTCAGACTGTCGATCTCGCCACAGCGCGGGCCACTTCTATGGAGCCAGCTCCTTCCTGCTCGTTGTCGCCCCGATCTTTTCCTCTCCCCGAACTTCCCCTGGTCATCCTGCTCCTCCCGCCTTTCCCACTCTAGCTCCTGCTGCTGCTGCTCCTCCTCGTCCTCCTCGTTCCCTCCTCCTCCTCCTCCTCCTCCTCCTCCTCCTCCTCCTCCAACTCCTTCACCCATCCTCGTGCTAATCCGCCGAGCTCCTCCTCCAATGTATGTAGCCCCCCCTTACCGATTGCGCATAACACGATGCGGGTCCTTGTGGGGGTTCCAGGTTCGCTATGACACTCGTCGGCGGATAGAAAAAAACACGCAATGGGAAGGAACGTGTGGGAGGGGTAGGATGTCAGATATGGCGCGAGCGCGCCTAGCTTGCCCCCCGCTTCCTCCCTCCCCCCCTTCACCGCCCCCCCCATCCATTCAAGGACTTCTTGGCACAAGTCCGGGGGGCTATTATGCAAAAATCTCCCGAACGAAACCGCCGGCTTCTTCCGGTGCGGAGTCCCGATTGACTGGAAACGGTGCAGGAAGCGTAGTTGTTGGCCTCAATTCGTCGCGCGCAACCGGCGAGGATGATGTGAGTTCACAAGACGAACTCCCTCACCTTGAACCAGAGACAAACAGTGTCTGGGAACCGACACACGGAATGTGGCGAGGCTTGTATCAGAACTTCGACTCGAACGATCAACGATAAGCTGGAAGCGCACAAAAGTCCATTTACGTCGAAGGTGCTGGGCGTGCTCAGATACAGGCACTCTCATGCGACGTCTGCTCTGGACTGCGCCCTCGACGGCGCGGAGCTCAGGCACGCACAGCCAACAACATGCTGTGCTTCATGCGCATCATACTGTGAATGAGCGAGAGGCGTTGCTAGAAGAGGAAGACACACAATCACTGCGCCATGAGGAACATTCTGCCCCGGAGCGTCCCGCCCCGTGATATGCCCGACACCGTGTTTCTGGCACGCTGGGGCGTGTGAGGAAGAATCCATGTTAGCTGCCTGGCTGATTTTCTGTAGATTTGAAACCCCTTTCCCGTTGCAGACCCAATCGGGGATCCCAATAGTTTCGCTGCTCAATGGAGCCCCTTTCGGCCTCGAGAATTCTCTAGATACGCCCCAACACGGCTGCAAGCTGCCCCAGGCCTGGCTAACAATGTCCCAAACCTCCTTGAAGGAGCGACCAAAGAGGCCTCAAGCGAAGCCTGAATGTACCAGCAACATGAAAACAAACGCAGGCACTTGAATTGCAAGAAGATGTTAAGGACACCCTTGGGGTCATCATTAGCACCGTGCCGTTACTCATCAATTCCAAGGGGCGGTGTTCGCCGAACGATGTCTATAGCACCGCGCGAACTCCAAAAACATTGCTTACAACCTTCTGCCCCCGTTACGATTCCCTTACGGTTTCCTAGCAAAGTTCGTCCGGGTCTCGGTGACCTTTGTCTGCCTGGGCGCTGAGAAGATTGGGTTGCGGCCTGAGCAAAATGCTCAGCACTCGAAGCACGCCCAACGAACTGGAATGCTTTATTTCTGAAAGCGGTTCCTGAAGTCGCTTGATTGTCTTCGCCCTCTTTTTGTTTTTTTTTTTTTTCCGCGCTTGCTGTGTATCTTAGACCGTGCGATGCAAGCAAGCTAGGCACCACGTGCTCTCCTGGCAGCGCAGGCCGCAGCGATCCGTAGTCGGTTGTGCACGCGTCGCTTCTGCATGGGGCGCGAGAGGATAACACCAGACCTTGATTGTCTTCGCCCTCCCCCCCCCCCCCCCCCCCCCCCCCCCCCCCCCCCCCCCCCCCCCCCCCCCCACCCCCCCCGCCCCCCCCCCCCCCCCCCCCCCCCCCCCCCCCCCCCCCCCCCCCCTCCCCCCCCCCCCCCCGCCCCCCCCCCCCCCCCCCCCCCCCCCCCCCCCCCCCCCCCCCCCCCCCCCCCCCCCCCCCCCCCCCCACCCCCCCCCCCCCCCCCCCCCCTCCCCCCCCCCGCCCCCCCCCCCCCCCCCCCCCCCCCCCCCCCCCCCCCCCCCAGGCCCCCCCCCCACCCCCCCCCCCCCCCCCCCCCCCCCCCCCCCCCCCCCCCCCCCCCCCCCCCCCCCCCCCCCCCCCCTCCCCCACCCCCCCCCCCCACCCCTCCCCCCCCCCCTCCCTTTGGATACGATCGCCATTGCAGCCCCCAATCGGAAACGGATGTTCGTCGGGCGTCCTAGAAGGGTGGTCCATCCAAGAATAACGCTCTGACTGCCCGATATCATTCACGCCCGTCCGTGACTTCCCGGTAGACGTACTCAACAGTAGTATCCTAAAAGAAATGGGAATGGTAGTGGTTATGGCATGGTAGTAGCCGTAGCAGTCGGAGTAGTACTAGTAGCAGTAGTAGTGGTGGTAGTAGTAGTAGTAGTAGCAGTAGTACTAGGGGTAGTAGTAGTAGTAGTAGTAGTAGTAGTAGTAGTAGTCGTAGTAGTAGTAGTAGTAGTAGTAGTAGTAGTAGTAGTAGTGGTGGTAGTGTTAATAGTGATAGTAGTAGTAGTAGTAGTAGTAGTAGTAGTAGAAGTAGTAGTAGTAGTAGTAGTAGTAGTCGCAGTAGTAAAAAGAAGTAGTACTCGAAGTAAGAATCATGAGCAAATCATCCTAGTAGTAGTAGTAGTTGTTGTAGTAGTCGTAGTATACATGGTAGTTGCAGTAGTAGTAATAGTAGTAGCAGTAGTAGTAGTAGTTGTAGTAGTAGTAGCAGTAGTAGTAGTAGTAGTAGTAGTACACATAGTTGTAGTAGTCGTAGTAGTGGTAGTAGTAGTAGTAGTAGTAGTAGTAGTAGTAGTAGTAGTAGTCATTGTAGTAATAATGTGATGAATATTATTGGTAATGGTAGTTGTAGTAGTAGTAGTAGTAGTAGCCGTAATAGTACTACCAGTGCTACTGATACTGCTAGTCGTAGTCGTAGTAGTAGTAGTAGTAGTAGTATGAGTAGTAGTAGTAGGAGTAGTAGTAGTAGGAGTAGTAATAGAAATAGTAGTCGTAGTAGTAGTAGTAGTAGTAGTAGTAGTAGTAGTAGTAGTAGTAGTAGTAGTAGTAGTAGTAGTAGTAGTAGTAGAAGTAGTGGTAGTAGTAGTAGTAGTCGTAGTAGTAGTAGTAGTAGTAGTAGTAGTAGTAGTAGTAGTAGTAGTAGTAGTGGTAGTAGTAGCAATCGTAGTAGTGATAACAGTAGTTGTAGTAATGCGAGTACTACCACTGTTCTGTGGCTTTCCACTGAGTGGTAATACAAATCCGCCGACCCTGTCGGCGTGTGTGAGGGGCTTTTCCGTTCGAGCCGTCATCTCCGTCATTCTTTGTACTCGTCGTCTCTGTCCTTCCCTTTCCCTGGGACTCCTCTTCCCCTGGGCTCCAGCCAAGCCGACCTTGAGCAACCTCGTAATTGAGTCGAAGGGAAGCCCCTTCCCTTTGATCCCTCCCCCGCCGGGAGGGGGGGGGGGGTAGCGACCCCCCCCCCGGGTCAGATACGACGCCCCCCCCTGGGACTCCTCTTCCCCTGGGCTCCAGCCAAGCCGACCTTGAGCAACCTCGTAATTGAGTCGAAGGGAAGCCCCTTCCCTTTGATCCCTCCCCCGCCGGGCGGGGGGGGGGGGTGTCGACCCCCCCCCGGGTCAGATACGACGCCCCCCCCTGGGACTCCTCTTCCCCTGGGCTCCAGCCAAGCCGACCTTGAGCAACCTCGTAATTGAGTCGAAGGGAAGCCCCTTCCCTTTGATCCCTCCCCCGCCGGGAGGGGGGGGGGGGTGTCGACCCCCCCCCCGGGTCAGATACGACGCCCCCCCCTGGGACTCCTCCAGCCAAGCCGACCTTGAGCAACCTCGTAATTGAGTCGAAGGGAAGCCCCTTCCCTTTGATCCCTCCCCCGCCGGGAGGGGGGGGGGGGTAGCGACCCCCCCCCCCGGGTCAGATACGACGCCCCCCCCTGGGACTCCTCTTCCCCTGGGCTCCAGCCAAGCCGACCTTGAGCAACCTCGTAATCTCTTGCTGCGCATTGCGAACAGGGTCGGCGGCACCGGCCGTCAGGCCTTCGCAATAATCATCATCACCATCAGCAACATCAGCCTCATCATCATCAAAATCATCAGCATCATCATCAGCATCGACATCAGCGTCAGCATCATCAGCAGCAGCAGCATCAACAGCATCATCAGCAGCAGCATCAGTAGTGGCATCATTATCAGCAGAAGCAGCATCGTCATCAGCATCATAAGCATCAGTAAAAGCGTCATCATCAGCAGCAGCATCATCAGCAGCAGCAGCGTCATCCTCATCCTCATCATCATCATCATCAGCAACAGCAGCATCATAATGATTGGCATCCGCATCGGCATGTCTGCCCTCATCTGCGTAATCAGCCTCAGCATCATCATCGTCATAATCAGCAGCAGCATCAACTTCATCAGCATCACCCCCATCATCAGCAGCAGCATCATCAGCACCAGCATCATCAGTGTCGTCATCGTCATCATCAGCATAATTATAAGCATAATCACCAGTATCATCAGCATCATCAGCATCAGCATCAGCAGTCGCAGCAGCGTCAGCAGCATCAGCAACATCAGCATCATCAGCATCATCATCGTCATCATCAGCAGCATCAGCATCAGCATCAGCACCATCATCATCATCATCATCATCAGCATCATCACCATCAGCGTCATCAGCATCATCATCAGCAGCACCATCAGCAGCATCATCGCCAGCATCAGCATCATAATCAGCATTAACAGCACCATCATCAGCAGCAGCATCATCAACTTTACCAGCATCATCATCATCAGCAGCATCCTCATCATCAGCAGCAGCATTATGATCATGATCAGGTTCATCCGCATCATCATGGTTGCCCGCATGTGCATCCTCATCCTCATCATCATCATCAGTAGCATCAGCAGCAGCACAATCATCATCAGCATCATCAGCATCATCATCATCAGCAGCAGCATCAGTGTCATCATCATCAGCAACAGCATCATCAGCAGCATCAGCAGTCGCAGCAGCATCAGTATCATCAGCATCAGCAGCACCAGCAGCATCAGCATCATCAGCATCATCAGCATCATCATCATCAGCAGCATCATCATCAGCATCAGCATCAGCATCAGCACCAGCATCATCAGCAGCAGCATCGTGATCGGTATCGGCATCGTCATCATCGTCAACATCGTCATCATCCAAATACACAACCAAAACCAAAAACTAGATCCAGCACCTGCTCCTACCCCCCATCCCTTCATGTGTTTATCCTGCTCATCATCTTGTTTGTGCACCTACTGCATTTCAGGCCTCGCGGGGGTGGAAGGGATAAGGAAGATGCGAAGCAGGATGAGGCCGACAAGCAGGAGAACGGCAAGGAAAGTGAGGGGCAGGAGGGTCTGGAGCAGCGAGACGAGGGCATTGAGCACGGAGGGCTTCAGCGGCAGCAGCGATTGGCTTGCGCAAGCCAGGTGACGATGAGGAGGAGGAGAAGAAATATTCCCATTCCCCTCCTTCTACGCCAACTTACTGGGCCCTTCCCTCCACCAATCCCCCGCCGTCCCCCACCTGTTCCCCCTCGTCAAGCAGACTGAATGAGATCAGTCACGAATTCGTCACTTCCGTTCTGAGGTCGAAACTCCGCCGCTGCATGTTCCTCTTCCTCCTCCTCTCCCTCGGGGACGGGCTGACTTGTGGCAGCGCTAGCCCGGCCCAGCCCTGACCCAGGTCCGAACCTGGGGCAGCCATGCGGAAGCTCCCAAACCTGAGTCGGCGGATGGAGGGTACGGACAAGATCGGTGCTCCTCCTCCTCCTCCTCCTCCGTGCTCCTCCTCCGTGCTCCTCCTCCTCCTCCTCCGTGCTCCTCCTCCTCCTCCTCCTCCTCCTCCTCCTCCTCCTCCTCCTCCTCCTCCGTGCTCCTCCTCCTCATCGGGTTATCAACCCTTCTGCCTCCGTCTTCCGAGTACCCCTCGCCGCCACCGTACAGTGCCCCTGACAGCTAGCTGCCCATTTCCCCTCCCACCTACCCCGCCATACAACCCCAGCCCCTCTCCCAAATCTTCCGATGGACCCAACAGCCCTGATGATGACCCCCAGTCCCGATTCATAGACCCCAAGTGGCTCTCAAATGCATCAACATGCCTCCAGGAGGCTGAAAGATGACTCGACAAGGTATCGAGAGGGACAAAATATTGTCCAAAGGGGCCCCTGTATCGTTTGTTCCTGACGTTCACCTGGTGCCCCCGCATCCTCTTCGTCTCCCTGACGCGCGCAATCGACTCCTCCAACGCCGCCGCCTGTGGCAGCCTGCGCGTCTATACGCGCGGGCGGGAGCGCCTTCTTGTCGAGTTTGCCCCTGTCCGTCACGGGCAACCTAAGGCGCCGAGATCTATACATATACACTGGTCCCTGGCTACGCCCATCCTGAACCGGGCAGCGATGTATACGTGACGCCCTCCTGGCTTGGCCAGAAGGGCATATACACAGCTGCGGGGTTCAGGATGGGCCTGGCCAGGGAGCAGTGGATATGAATAGATCTCGTCACCCTGCAACCGCGCCAACTTCTGGAACGAAGATGGCACCATGTAGTGCGCCAGCTGGCGGGAGCACAAGGCACGCAGCGCGTCCAAGTCAACGCTGTCGGGCGCCACGTAGGCCGCCAGGACTTTCGATGCGCCGTCCCCAGCGAGGATCACCACTGCGTTCTTGACGCCAGCGCCGCCGCGGATCACAGCCTCGATTTCCCCGAGCTCGATGCGGAAGCCGCGCAGCTTGATCTGAGTGTCCGCACGTCCTAGGAACTGCAACTGCCCGCTCGGCTTCCAGCAGGCAAGGTCGCCGGTGCGGTACATGCGTTCGCCAGGGAACTTCGAAGCCATCACGGAGTCGTCGACGAAGACTCTGTCCGTCTGTTCTCTACTTCCGAGATATCCGCGCGCGATAAATTTGCCCGCGAAGTAAATCTCGCCAGGCACGTTAACCTCGCTAAGCCTCTGCGCGATGGTGTCCAGGGTGTAAACGCGGATACCACCGATGGGTGTGCCGATAGGCACCTGTGGAATCTTCTGTCCACGAGGGCAACGCCAAACCGTCATAGAGCCCTCCGTGGGCCCATACAGGTTGTCCAGCTCCGCCTCGTTTATCATCTGGAAATGCTGTTGGATCGTCTCCTCGGTCAGCGGCTCACCGCAGGTGATGATCTGCCGCAGCGAGAAGCCCGCATCCACTGGGCTCTTTTCCTCCGCCTGAATATAGTCCAGCAGCATGTTCAGCATGGAGGGGACCATGTACATCACGGTGACGGGGTACTTCTCGCACAGGCCGAAGATGTACTCTGGGTCCTTCTCGCCGCCGGGCTTCGGAATCACAAGCGTGCCACCCACCGCGAGTGGCCAGAACATCTCCCACTCCGAGATGCCGAAGGTGTAGGCGTGCTTCAGGATCGTCGCCTGCCCTGGTCCCAGACCGTACTGCTCCTGCATCCACTCCACGCGGTGCCGCAGTCCTCAAAGGCACCGATAAGGGGATTGGCTTAATGAGTGAAAACATCGGCCTGGAATCGGCGAGACGTCGCCAATACATCCGCGATAGGCCCCCGATTGCGAATCCGCAAGTTCCTGGGCGGGGCGGGCTATCTTGCCCCCATCGGGGATCAATGGGCGATTGGGGTGTCGATGCATCACCCCCCTGAGCCTATCCCAAGCGGAAGAGCAACTGCATATGAGAACCTAATATTTCAAAGCTCCGCGCGGATCTCTTGGATCTCCGCAGCACGCCTGGGGCGAGGCGCCGACAGGGGTTTCCAACACAGGTCCAAGAAGTCCGCTCGAAGCTCACAGTGTCATTATGTTTTTTGTTATGCGAATCCCCCCCCCGACGTTACCCCTGGAGTCCCGCATGCTCAACCTGGACGCCCTTCGGTGTCCCGGTCGAGCCGCTGGTGAAGAACACGTACACGATCCCCTCGCCCGCCTCCTGCCGCGCCCGCGTCTCCTTCGTGCCCTCTGCGGCCCCGTTGCGCGGCAGACGCGAGGGAACGGTGCGGATCTCCAGGAGCTCCTCGGGGAAGCAGAAAGACGTGCTCGCCGGCGGCGCTGGCGGCCGCAAGCGCGTCTGCCGAGCCAGCGGGCGAGCCACCGGGGCCCCTAGGCACGCTGCAGCGGGCGGAGAAGATCCCCAGCCTCGAACTTATCCCTACCCCTAAGATCGGCACGCCAAAAGGCGACTGACAATCTTAGGGATGCGCCCTCACAAAAGGAGGGAATCCCTAAGATTTGGCATCCTGATGAGGAGATGCCCAGCACAGGGACAGGGATGTGTCCCAGGCTGGCAAGAAGAGAGGGGGGCGGCCGAGGAGCCGGGAGGGGGGACGGAGGCCCGGCCCCCGAGAGTCCACGGGCGGCGGGCGCGCGCAGGTGGCCCAGGGCACCGAAACGGGAGCGTGCTTGGGGGACTGTGCTGCTGGGCCTGTTGTCCACCACCACCACCATGAGTTGGAGGGGGAAGGGGTCCTCCTCCTCTTCCTCCTCCTCCTCCTCCTCCTCCTCCTCCACCTCCTCCTCCACCTCCTCCTCCTCCACCTCCTCCACTTGAACACCAGGACACGGAAAGCCGTGCCAGTGCTATGTGGTTATGATGGAGGCGCACGCCCGACACGACCACACGGTATACAACTCTTACAGTGCATCGTTTCCCGAGCGGCATGGCCATAAAACGCCCGCAGCGGAGCTTATACCATAAGAGTTCCGAGCGCGCGAACCGCACTTGCGGGGCCAACGCACACACAGTATGAATATGTGTGGGTAGTGCCGGTCCTTGTGCGCGATGATCGTTCTGCCTCTGCTGCGATTCACTGCGCTCAGCTGCACCACGGCCCACGACAGGGCGCCAGCTTTGAGAGCTTCTGGCGTTATTTTGTCGAGAAGCTTCTCCACCGTCACCACTGCCTTGGGCTGCACCTGCTGCAGGATCCCGAGGATCCTCCCGCTGGGGTAGTGCGGCTCGAGCGGAACATACGCGCCGCCAGCCATCAGCACGCCGTAGATCGCCACGAGCATGAAAACGCCGCGCTCGAAGAGGAGTGGCACCATTTGATCGAATCCGACGCCGAACTCATCCCTGAGCTTCTGGGACAAGAAGGGGGACGACAACGGCGGGGAAGAATGAAGGACAAAAGCAGAGCAGGGAAAAAAGGGGAATGGGGACATAGATCGAGCGGACCACAAGGCGGCAGCTTTGAATCCAGTACACACCCAGCTGCCTTTCAACGAACCGGCCCCGATGATTGGCGGCGCGCGCAAGGGAGCGGTGCGAGGGAGGCGATATTCTGAAGAGGCGGGAGGCAGGAAGGGCTTTTCAGAAGCCGCTGCGGCCTCTGGGGAGCTTCCGATGTGCCTCCAGGCCCTTCCAAAAAGGCCCCTCCAATATGTTCGGGGAGGCCTCCCGCCATTGTACAAGGCCGCCCCCCTCGCGCCAGCACCCCGTGCGCGCCGCCGAGATGAGCGGAGTCAATCAAGCAGCAAGCACACGACATACTGGACAAGGCCAGGCATTGCAAGCGATAGGCTTCGCGCCAGACTCACCAGAGCCAACAAGATCATAGTCATCATCGCGAGAGATTTGCCAGAGGTCCACCAGGAGGATGGGAGCAACAGAAGTTTTGACATATGCCCGCCCAGAGGGCCAGAGGCGTGCCAAAACCACCAGAAGAGTCTCAAAGGATGTCCAGGTCACTCGCGCGTGGCGGCCCCCGGGTGTCCCCAGACGAAGAATGATTACCCCGGGCAGCCGCCAGCAGTCCTTGGGCCACGGATGCCAGGACTCCTGGGCGCGTCCCTGGGGCCCCAATTGCGCCCCAGGAGCGCTACAAAGAGGCACCAAACAGGAGCAGGCCGCGGCCTCAGGCCAAGAGCGATGCAAAACGGCAAAAGATGGCTAGAAGACGGCCCAAGAGGCGCCCAAGACGACCCAAGAGGGTTCCAACAAACCTGAAGAGGGCACCAGGACGCACACGTCAGTGATGATGCTGCGGTTTGTGACAGAGGATCGTGGATCTGAGCGACATCGCCTCTGCGGGTGCCCGACCGCCCAGGACGGGCCAGAACATCGCCAAGACCGCTTCAGGTCAGCAGTAGAGGCCCCCAGGACGGCCCCCGGGACGGCCCGCGAGGACTCAAAGACGGCCCGAGAGGCCTTGCAAGAGAGCTCCAGAGGCTCCCATGAAGGCCCCACGGGGGGGAATCCAAACTCACATGTCGAGAAGCAGAAGTCCGATCGAGCGCCCTAGGACGACGTCTCGTCCCGCTTGCGGGAACGGCGTGATTCATGCAGAAAGAAGAACAAACACATGCATAAAGAAGAACACATGCCCCGAAAGATGGCGCGCGAGCCCGCCACCTGGCCCCAAAGGAACCCACATGATGCCCCGGGAGGCCCCAGGAGGTCACAAAAAATGCCACCTAGAAGCACCCCAGAGGCCTCAGAAGAGATCCGAAGGAGCATCCTAAAAAGTTTGCAGGAATCTGGGGGCAAAACCCGCCCGGCAAGGGGATCAGAATTCTTTCTTACGCCACGCGACTGCGGAACGCACGCTACACGCAAATCCCCGCGCACGCCGCCCCGTCGCGTGGCCTCGAAAGGCAGCGCGCCCGCTATTAGATGCCTTTCGACGGCCTCGAAGGCGTCGTCGCAGTCGTCGCAACACATCACGATAATATAATAGGTCGAATCCTTCCCGCGATCAGCCCAAGTCGTAGCTTGGGACTCGTCTCCTCCTTAGTCCCACCAGCCCTCTGGGCCTCGGTGGTGTAAAGAGTTTCCTCTTCCACCCCTCCTTTTCCCCCTTCGGGGAGGGGTTCACTACTCCCAATTAATAAACACCCCCTCCCCCAGGCGACTGGGGGCCAACCAGGGACCATGACGACACCCCCCCCCCACCATCCCTTGTAAAATACGATACAAACACACACTCTGCCTGCAAATTCGGGACATGCGCAGCCAACCCGATGCGGCCCCCCCACCATCCCTGTCAAAAAACAATACAGAGTACACTTGGCGGCGGCGGCTGCGGCGGCTGCGGCGGCGGTGGCGGCGGCTGCGGCGGCAGCGGCGGCGGCGGCGGCGGCGGGGCGCGGCGGGCGGCGCGGCGGCGGCGGCGGCGGCGGCGGCGGCGGCGGCGGCGGTAGCGTGCGGCAGCGGCTGCGGCGGCGGCGGCGGTTTGGCAGCGGGGGCTGCGGCGGCGGCGGCGGCGCGGCGGCGGCGGCGGCGGCGGCGGCGGCGGCGCGGCGGCCGCGACGGCGACGGCGGCGGCGGCGGCGGCGGCAGCGCGGCGGCGGCGGCGGGCAGCGGCGGGCAGCGGCGGCGGCGGCGGCGGCGGCGGCGGCGGATTGGCCCCCAGTAGCTGCCCATCCACAGACAACTGCTGAATATGCTGAGGCTCGGGCCAGACTCGGGTGCTACGTATGTGTTGGGAGGGCGGGTGGGAGTGAGCGACACGCTTGCGGGCGGGGAGGGGGTCTTGACCCCTCCCCCTACCCCCTCCCCATGGACCTGGAGGCGGGGGGGTCGCGAGTCGTCAGGGCGTCCAAAACGGCCTCGGCGAGGAAGCCAAAATCATTGATTGTACTACGGTTTTGGCCCCATGTTGGCCTCCTGGCGGAGGGGGGAGGGGGGGGGGGGGGGGGGCAATTGGCGCTCCCCCTCTTGTTTGATCGATCTCATCCACGATGGCCCCAAGAAGCGCCCAGGAGGTCCCAAGAGGTCCCAGGATGGCCCCAAAATGGCCCCAAGAGGCCCCCAAGACGCCCCCAGGAGGCCCCCAAGAGACCCCCAAGGGGCCCCAAGAGACCCCCCAGAGGCACCCAAGATGCTCCAAGAGGCCTCGGCGAGAATGCCACAACGGCCTCGGCGAGGAAGCCAAAATCACTCGTTGTACTAAGGTTTTGGCCCCATGTTGGCCTCCGGGGGGGGCGCTAATTACTGATCCCCTCTTGTTTGATCGATCTCATCCACGATGGCCCCAAGAAGCGCCCAGGAGGTCCCAAGAGGTCCCAGGATGGCCCCAAAATGGCCCCAAGAGGCCCCCAAGACGCCCCCAGGAGGCCCCCAAGAGACCCCCAAGGGGCCCCAAGAGACCCCCCAGAGGCACCCAAGATGCTCCAAGAGGCCTCGGCGAGAATGCCACAACGGCCTCGGCGAGGAAGCCAAAATCACTCGTTGTACTAAGGTTTTGGCCCCATGTTGGCCTCCTGGGGGGGACGCTAATTACTGCTCCCCTCTTGTTTGATCGATCTCATCCACGATGGCCCCAAGAAGCGCCCAGGAGGTCCCAAAAGGTCCCAGGATGGCCCCAAAATGGCCCCAAGAGGCCCCCAAGACGCCCCCAGGAGGCCCCCAAGAGACCCCCAAGAGGTCCCAAGAGACCCCCCAGAGGCACCCAAGATGCTCCAAGAGGCCTCGGCGAGAATGCCACATCATTGATTTCACGAAGGTTTTAGCCACATGTTGGCCTCTTGGGGGGGGAGCACTGATTCAGATGACTCCAAGAGCGTTTGGAAGAGCCCAAGACGGCACTCCAAGATGGCTCAAGATACCCCGAGATGTCTCAGAATGGTTTCCTCTGTATGCTGCCCACTTCCCTGATCCAGGCAATTCCTCTGGGCATCGTTTCTGGATGGGCTGGTGGGAAGAGCCCAAGACGGCACTCCAAGATGGCTCAAGATACCCCGAGATGTCTCATAATGGCTTCCTCTGTATGCTGCCCACTTCCCTGATCCAGGCAATTCCTCTGGGCATCGTTTCTGGATGGGCTGGTGGGGATTCGCGAAGCGTCAACAATTTACTCGGGCACCACATGCAACCTCGGTTGCGCCAGGTCACGACGTCAAACGCAATGCGGAGGGCTGGTATTGCTCCACTGCAATATTCGCGCGGGCAGCTCCTTCTCAGATTTCTGGGTGTTGTCCGTCTTGATGCTGCCCACGCGGGCGGTCGCCAGCTCGGGTTTCGTCTCCTCCACTGCGTGGGTGTGGCTCGCCGCCAATCGGCACAGAAAGCAGTATTGCGCCTACGCGACCGGCAGCTGCTCACGGATCATCACGAGTAGGGTCGTCACTGTCTTCCAGGGGGCGTCATCCCCGAGCTCCGCCACGCCACTCGCAGCAACTCCGTCTTTGGGCCGGCCCCCATGGCCTCGATTCGCGCAAACGCCGCTGCCGAGGTCAGCACTCGGATCAGCACGTGGCTGTTACGCAACACCGCCGGGGGATCTGCCACGATCGCCATCGCCGCGCACTTTGCGCGCAGATCAATCAAGTCACAGCCAGCCACGCCGCCCACGATCAACAGCTTGAGGGGACATAGGAAACGAACCCTGGGATGGGCCTCGGCGCAGATAAGGTTCTCCTCGCCGCTACACTCTGTCTGATGCGCGGGCCACTTGCGCCATTCCGGCCATGCCCGCGTCGCGCGTTCATCGAGGCGCCCCGCGCCGCCCGCGGCCGCCGCCATGCCCGCGAGCAGGGCGCACGCCACCTCGTAGCCAAGCCAATCGAACAGATGCCAGACCATCTGGCCCCCCATGACCACGCTGGTCTCGCCGTAGAATTCCGCCTCAACGACGGGCGCGCCCTGGACACCCCAGCGCCCGGCAAAGCAGATGCACGGCATGCTGTCCGCGAAGCTGGAAGCGCATGTCATCGCTCTGTTCGGCGGGTCGTCAGGAACATCGTAGAATTCCAAAGATACATTGCCCGGCCGCCCTAGCCCGCCGCGAGGCACACGCCCGACCTCGCAGGTGCCCGCCAGGTAGCAAGTCACCTTGCTCACGCGTTGCCCGCCGAAGAGCCGCGGCCCATTTAGCCTCCGCGCCACGAGCCAAGCGCTCCTCTCCACGTTCAAGCGGACGACCGCCAAGCACGGCAGGACGCCCAACTCAGGTCGGCAGCGAGCCGCGCCCCCTTCGTCGAGCTCGCTCGCGGTCTCCTCGTCATCACCAGGGCGATTGTCAGTCAGACCCGGCGCCTTTGCGCTCTCGGCCTTCGTCGTGTCGCACAGGTCGATCAGCGTCTCCACGTGCTCCGAATCGCCGCGGATCATGGCGCAATCGCGCAGACGCAGACGGCCCACGCGCAGGCGGCTGCACCGCCCCATCGGCGAACACGTCCGCCACCTTCAGACCGAGTACAATCCGCAACTTCGCAACGGATCGCCGCCTCCTCTGGTCCGCAGCCGCGAAGAGTAGCCCACGTGGACCTCGCTCAACGTTGTCAGCTTGCCTGAAGAAGAACTGCGGGAGCGCCTCGCATCGCTCGAAGTCCACCGCCACGAGCCGCTCTTTGGCCGTCTACACCCAGCCGGCGCCTGCAGGTCGCGCCCACGCCCGCATGCTCGAACATCCCGACGCGCCCCGCCGGTGGTCGCACGCAGACCCCCGCAAGCATAACCTGGATGCATTCCCTCACGCAGTCGGCGCCGAACGTCGCGCGGCCTTTCTCGAGCACCAGTCACATCGATCGCCCTCGCCGTCTGCCCTGTCGAGGAAGCCGCAAAGCAGTCATCGCGCACCCGGTGCCACTTGAACGCCTGGGCCGCGTTGCGCCACTTCGATTCTGCTCCAGGCCTCTGCTGGCGCCCCCACCTTGAGCGGAACGGCCTCAGACCCCCCTCGTCTGTCTGCGAGCTGGGGGCGTCCTCGGGGGCCCCGCAGTGCCGGGGCAAATCGATGGCCCCTCGAAACTTCAGACCCCCGCCCTTCGCCCCATCAACGTTGCCCACGAACATCCTGCGCTCGAGCTCGCCCACGCGCGCGGCTCGGAAGGCCAGAGCTGGCGCCGGCGACTTCGCCGCCCTCCCTCAACCGTCGCCACCCGCACCGCCGGGACCCCTCACGCGTCGCCTCGCCGGACTGGCTGCCATCGGCGCGGCCGCCGCCGCTGAAAGCGACGCTGCAGGGCCGCCGATGCTCCATGGGCTGCGCCGCCCAAATGGACACCTTCCGCCCGCTGGGCTGGCACTCCGCCCGGTCGCTGCGCCGCCGTCGAAGTTTTCGGCGCCGTCGCTGCTGCGCAAGCTCCAGCCCCTCTCGGGGCGACGACGGCTGGCGGGGCCTCCGGCGCGGCCCCGCCCCCCCGTCGGCGCGGCCGCGCGGCCATTCCACGGCGCGCCCATCACGCTTCGCAGGAACGCCGGGTCGGCACGTCGCAACGGCCCAAGCCATCGCACGGTCCTCGCTCGACGCCAGCCTGCGTAAGTCACATAGACGCGGCCGTCGCCCTACGCGCGCGCGCCGACCCAAATGCTCCTGACCATCGTCGAGTCACCCTTCGGAAGGACCGCGCCCGCGACGACGCCACGCCGGTGCGAGGGGGTGCCTCGAGAAGCGCCGTCTCCGCACAGGGCGGCACCTCGCCCGAGTAGCTGCGGCCGAACGGCGCCTCGCAGGCTGGCCGCCCACAAGCCTGACGCGACGGTAGCCATCGGCGATCAGAACGACGCGCCCCTGCGCCGAGGGCAAGATCACGTCGCTCGCCGCCAGTATCCCCCCGTAGGTCTCCTCCACATAATACCGGCAGGTGCGAGCGCGCTGCTGCCGCCAGCGCGCCCTCGCCCCCGCCGCTCCGTTGCTCGGCGAGCCCCGCGGGCTCGCCTCCGCGACGCGCGTCTTTCGCTGGGCCCCCCTTCCGTCAAGCCGCCCTGGCCGCCCTCGGCAGCCCTCGAAACGCCGCCCCGCCGCCCGCGCTCAGCTCGATCACCGACGCTGAGCCGATCGAGGGAGCCGCGCACCGCGCCCGCCACGCGAGGCGTCTCATACTTCGACACCGCGGGCACTGCCATTCCGATGCGAGCGTCGCGGCCGAGCATGATCAGGGTCGCGACGAAACGATCAGCTTGCGGCGGCACCTCTCCAGGCCCAACCAGATTATCTCCACGCTTGACTTCATACAGGTGGAGTCCAACACCCGTCTCGCCTTGTCGACGTCCTGCTCGTCGCGCGTCAGCTTGCGGCGCGGCTTCGACGTCGCGTCGCCGCGCCGGCGCGCCGCGCGCCACTCCGCAGGCGGGATGCGCAACACCTCGCGCGCTGCTCGCCATTCTGGCGTCAGCCCCTGCGGCGCCGGCGCGACTCGAGGGCCGATCGGCCCAGCTCCAGCGACGGCTCCGCCATGCCCCCGCTCGAACTCCCTCGGCCTGTCCCCGCGGATTTGGTCGCCTGCTTCTCAGCTTCCGAGACGCGTCCTGAACCGCGCCTGCGTTCGGCAGTAGGGCTGGCTGAGCACCTACAGCCGCCTCTGCAGGTCGACCGCGCGACCCTCGGGGTGCAGGACTGACTCAGCGGCCTCAGGCGCTGGCGCCGCCTCCCCAAGCGCCGCCACCGCCTCGGGCGCCGTCACAGCACCAAGAATCTTCCGCTGCTGAGCGTCGCGCCGCACCGGCCCGCGCAGCGATCCACGCAGGGCCTGACACGTCAGGAAACTTTTCGGGCAGCAGCGAGCGCCCGCCACCGAGTCGATCGCCGCGAGGACCTTCTTGGGGCCCTGCAGCGCGCAGCACTGGCCGATCTGCGGGCTCGGGCCCCACAACACGCCATCGTCGGCGCCCGCCCTACCCGTCGCTCCGGGCGCGCCTTAGCCTAGATCCGCAATCAAGGCGGCCATCAGGCAGAAGCGTCATCACAGCACTGGCACTCGTCCTTGTCGCAGTCGCTTCCCATGCCGAACTCGATCCCCGAAACGCGCCCGCCCTTCCCGGCTGCCTGGCGCGCGTCTGTCTTGACCCCCCAAATCCTTCTGGATGCGCTCTCGATCAGCCGACCTGCCATGCCGCAGCCGCGGCACTTTCCCGCGAACTGGCCCGTATTGACTGGTCCTTTGGAATCAGACCTTTGCCATTACCTGACCGCCACCAACACTAAGCCTTGCCGTGTCCTGACTTGACGCACACCTCGCACTTGCATGTGCCTTCTCCTTTGCTTGAATCGCTCTCGCAGCCGCCTTTGGGGGTCCCGTTGATCCTAATCGGGCGCGGACCTCCTGAGCCCATTGTGATGATGCCTCTGGTCAACACGGTTTCCCATATGAGTTGCCCAGGAGTCACGTAGCTCAGCCGGACGTCTCTCGTCGAAGCGTGGAGCAAGTCCTTGACCAGGCCAGGGGCGTGCGCTAGCACGGTCGCAACTTTCATCTCGTCCGTCACGCGCTCTCCAGTGACAAGCTCGTAGTGCGCCGTCACAGGGTCCCAGGCCAGCAAAATATTTGCGAAGCTCTGGTGGGCACGATCCGGGTCACGTCACACGCCAGGGTCAGCAACATCGAAAGTATCTGGGCGCGATCCTCCCCCAAGCCCGTTCGGTTTCCCTTGTACAGACAACGCCCTGCCTCGAGACCGCCCCCTCTCGAGACCAACTTTGCAACTGAGCAAGCTGGACGTCTCACCGTCGGCGCGAGAAAAAGCAGACCAGGTCGCCATTTATCGCCTGAGCCTCCTCGCCCAGGCTCTCGCATGTGATGGGGTACACCTGAACCCTTGCTCGATTCACGATCTGGCCCAACCCTAGCAGGCGGGAGTAACTCACGAACAGGAAGGGCCATAGCTCGAACGTCACTCGATCTCCGCTGAACGTGTCCACCTTCGCTTCCGGACGAATGTCTCAAAGCTGTCGACCTTGACCTGCCGTCGTCTGGGCACTGATTGAAGTGTTTCTCACCTGCGGGGTTCTTCCGCCACGTCCACGTCACTCTGTCGATCGCCTGCTCACTGGACTCCTCGAACTGGTCGTCATCCGAGCCTGTCGTCGGCGGTCTCGCCGCCGTCCTGGCCACACCATGCAGGAATCTGGGGGCAGAACCCGCCCAATCAAAGGATTCGATTCTCTCGTAAAGACAGACGGGTGCGGAGCACACGTTAGACGCAAGTCTCCATGCAGGCCCCGAGGGGGCCCCCAACGGGTCCCAAAAATGCCGTCACGAGGCTGCCGAGAAGCCTCTCAATAGACCCCAAATAAGCCTCCGAAATAGGCCAGTTGTCCATGGCCGAGTCTGACCGAAGGCCACTACACACTTCGTACAGTATGGGCCGGCAGAATGAACGAAGCGATTGACTTCGGCGGATCCCCATGCGGGCCCTCGCCGCGTTGAACTTGGAGAGAAGATGATGAGACGGAAGATGATGGAGGCGTGTGGGATGGCATGCATACATGCATGCTGAAAGCGGCTTCGCGCATTCCGCAGTGAAGGGCTGCACCACGGTTCCTGGGGCAGGTAAAAAGATGTGCTATCCGCGCCCCTAGGGCTACGCGTTCTTCCTGTCTGATACTACCCTGGGCCGCGCAAAAATACTGGTGGGTTGCCCTGGCAAGGCCACGAAATCTCTTGTCTCAGACTCCCCTGGCACACCCAAGAGGCGGTCGGACCCCCCATGGAACCCCAACATGGCCCCAAGAGACATTGCAACGAATGGAACCAACCAACGTCGTCGAGGAACGCGCGAAGTAGTAGTTGGCGGAGCACGAAGCCGAACGGGCCAGCCATGCTTAACGGGCTTGCGTTCACGCGTCTTCATCTCTTAAGGACCTCGCCGTGCTGAACTCCCAGGGAAGATGATGAGGTGGAGGATGATTGAGGAGAGTGGGATTGCATGCACCAATGTATGCTAAGAACGGCTTCGTGCACTCAGCAGTAAAAGGCTGCATCACAGCTCCTGGGGCGCGTACAAAAAATGTGATTCCGCGCCCAGAGGGCTACGAATGTCTCTTTTCGGCACTCCCCTCGCGTTCTTCCTGCCTGGAATTACCCTGGGGCGCGCAAAAAGTACGGGCGAGCTGCCCTCGCAAGGCCACGAAATCTTCAGTTCTGCACACCACTCAGGCATGTCTTGTCTCACACTCCCCTGGCACACCCAAGAGGCTGCCGGAACCCCCGGGGAACGCCAACATGGCCCCAAGAAACATTGCAACGAATGGAACCGACCAACGACTTCGAGGCAGTAGCCCCAACACCCAAATGCTTGCAAAATCTGCGTGCAAGCTTTCCCCTGGGGGCACGCAATGATTCCCGCTCTGCGGGCTCAATAGACTGGCAGCGGCCCATTGCTTCCGTGTTTGAGTGTAGCACGTCTTCCTATGATGCGAAATGGTAAGAACAAAATGTGTGAACTGGTACCATCGCGTGGAACGCACGAAGTAGTAGTTGGCGGAGCACGAAGCCGAACGGGCCAGCCATGCTTAGTGGGCTTGCGCTCACGCGTCTTCGTCTCTTGAGGACCTCGCCGTGCTGAACGCCAAGGGAAGATGGTGAGGTGGAGGATTGAGGAGAGCGAGATTGCATGCAGAAATGTATGCTCAGAACGGCTTAGCACATTCAGCAGTAATTATCCCGGCAAAGCAACCTAACAGCGATGTGTAGAAGCATATCTGAAAGCATTCCCCTTAAGATTCAGATGAAAATCCAGTTGTCGAATTCTGCTGTTCTCGCAGTCGTAGTCGCATTCGCGATGACAGTCGCAGCGGCAACGGCAGTCGCAGTCACAGCCTCAGCTCAGCCTGCCTCAGCCTCAGCCTCAGCCTGCCTCAGCCTCAGCCTGCCTCAGCCTCAGCCTCAGCCTGCTTCAGCCTCAGCCTCAGTCTGCCTTCAGCCTCGGCCTCAGCCTCAGCCTGCCTCAGCCTCAGCCTGCAGCCTCAGCCTCAGCCTCAGCCTGCCTCAGCATCAGCCTGCTTCAGCCTCAGCCTCAGCCTGCCTCAGCCTCAGCCTCAGTCTGCTTCAGCCTCAGCCTCAGTCTGCCTTCAGCCTCGGCCTCAGCCTCAGCCTGCCTCAGCCTCAGCCTGCCTCGGCCGCAGCATCAGCCTGCCTCAGCATTCAAAATGTGGCCCAGGAATGGAGTTCTGGGAACTAGAAGAACACGAAGTGGCCTACAGTTGGCTCCGGGCATTCAAAATCATGCCCAGGAATGGAGTTCTGGGAACTTGAAGAGCACGAAGTGGCCTACAGTTGGCTCCGGGCATCCAAAATGTGGCCCGGGAATGGAGTTCTGGGAAATCGAAGAGCACGAAGTGGCCTACAGTTGGCTCCGGGCATCCAAAATGTGGCCCGGGAATGGAGTTCTGGGAAGTCGAAGAGCACGAAGTGGCCTACAGTTGGCTCCGGGCATCCAAAATGTGGCCCGGGAATGGAGTTCTGGGAGCACCAAGAGCGATTTTGCGAAGATGTCCCAAGCGATTTCGGCTTCGGCGGCAGCCGCGGCGGCAGCCTGTCCGGGTCCCGCCCCGACCCCCCTGTGGAGTCATCTGCTGCTCTCTTTTGAGACCACTAGAAACCTATCAGCAAAAGCTGTTAGGTAAAAAGCTGCAGCACAGCTCCTGGGGCACGTAAATGTGTGTTCCGCGCCCAGGGAGCTACGAAAGCCTCGGCTAGGCGCACCCCTCACGCATATCCTGTCTGACATGACCCTGGGGCGCGCAACGATACGGGTGGGTTGCCATCGCAGGGCCACGAAATCTTCAGTTCTGCACACCACTCACGCATTTCTTGTCTCAGACTCCCCTGGCACACCCAAGAGGGTGTCCGAACCCCCAGGGAACGCCCATATGACCCCCAAGAAACATTGCAACGAATGGTACCGACCAACGTCGAGGCAGTATCCCCAACAGCCAATGCTTGCAAAATCTGCGTGCAAGTTTCCACCATGGGGGCCCACCGTGCCTCCCCCATTTCGAGTTCAAAAACTGGCAGTGCCCCATTGCGTCCGTGGTTTAACGTAACACGGCTCCGTGTGATGCGGAATGGTGAGAACGAATTGGACCAACTGGCACCAGCAGCGCGTGGAATACACGAAGTAGCCGCTGGCGGAGCGCAAAGCCGAACGGGCCAGCGATGCTTCACGGGCGTGCGGTCACGCGTCCCCACATCTTGAGGACCCCGATCGCTAAAAAAACACAGGGTTTGGGGTAGCGCGGTCCACCGTGCTTGTAAGCAGCACTCTCGCCGAAAGCACGGCGACGATCCGCGGCTAGGGCCCCAACGTCAGCACGCTGCACAAGTCCTTGCACATGGAGTGGAATTCCCTCGCGGGGTCCACTTCTCCAGGGGGGGGGGCGCCGTGGGGACTCCACCGCTGCCGCAGCCCTCCCTGTTTTGCAGCGACCCCCTCCTCCTCGCCGTTCCACCTCCTGTGTCTGGCGGTGCGCACCAGGGGGTGGAGGGAGGGGGGAGGGGTCCTTAGAAGGAGGCTGCTTCTTGGAAGGTTCCAGCCTTACATCTATAGATGAGGCCCGCGCCTTCTGAGAAGCAGGGGTGCTTCTAAGAAGCCCTCCCCCCTCCCCCACCGCCCTCTGCGCGTGGCCGATATGTGTCCTTACCCCTTGCGCTTGAGACATTTCCAGTCGCCGTGCCTCCAGCGACGACGTGGCATTCCCTGGAGCCCATGCTATGCATCGGGTGTTGCCTGTATGTTGGCCAGCGTGGGCACCAAGCTATGGACGATTGCACTCCACGTGCAATATGTGTGGTGGCATGCACGTATCGTGCAACCTGTGTGGCCTATATATATATATATGTATATATGTGTGTGTGGTGCAGATAACTTCAGGAATACTGAGATCGACAATTCCAACGCTCGGGCAAACATCCCCCCGCCCGCTCGCAACTTGTTTGAATACCCAAGTGTGCGCAATGAATCGAGGACCCTCATCATGCAGCTCCATGAGTCGGGCGGGCGAGTGATGATGATGAATCCCACCAGCCCGCTGGGCGTGGGTGGTTTAGAGCATTTCCTCTTCCATCGTCCCTCTTACCCTTCGGGAAGGGGTGAATGTCATTGTTCCTTATTGATATACACCCCCCTCCCCCAGGCGACCCGGGGCCAACCCGACACCATGCCGACACCCTGCCGACACCATGCCGACCCGCCCCCCACCATCCCTGTCAAAAAACAATACAGACCGCAGTCTGCCTCCACATTTGGAGCATGCGCGGCCAACCCGATGCGCCCCCCCCCCACCATCCCTGTCAACAAAACAACGCAATGTACACTTTGGGACAAAGTCTTGAGTCATGTTCGTGAGGCCCGCGAGCACTTTGTATTGTTTTTGACAAGGACGGCGAGGGTGTTAGCATATTCCCTGCTGCGCGCAGGGCAGACATCCCTGACAAAAAAACGCTACAACATGCACCTCGCGGCTAAATCTGGATCATGCGCGGCCATCCCGCGATCACTGTCAAGTGGTCTTTGCCAGGGACGGCGGGGGTGGTGGCGCGTGGCCTGCTGTGCGCAGGCCCACCAGACACAATGATGGGCATCGGTTTTCGACAAGGATGGCGGGGACCGACATGTTTCCCGATGTGTGCTGTCACGTGCGCAGGCGCACCTGACGCACTCTGCACGTGCCCCGAACGCAGCGCACCTGGCGCGGCTGAGTGTGCGGCACATCTGGCGCTCTCGGAGCACGTGGCACATCTGGCGCACCAGGCGTGCCTGGCACGCTCGGGACCCAGGGGTGCCTGGCGCACGTGGCGCCCCTGGCACGCGTGGCGCACCTCGCCCGAGCGTCGCGCACCTGGAGTCGGCGTTGGTTCCCGGTAGCTGTCCATCCAAAGACGACCGCTGAACATGCTCAGGCTCGGTGTTACTTATTTGTAGGGAGGGCGGGTGGGAGTGAGCTAGACGGCTTGCGGGCGGGCGGGTAGAGTGACCCCTCCCCTTACACTCTCCCCCTGGACCTGGACGGCAGGGTTCGCGACCCATTGGAGCGTCCAACACGGCCTCGTCGAGGAGGCGGCAAACATCACTGATGTGACTTCGGTTTGGGGCTCATTTTGGCCTCATGGGGGGAAGTGCAATTTGCCCCCCCGCCCCCTCTTTGATCGATCTCCTCCTACATGGCCCCAAGATGGCCCCCAAGGCGCCAAGGAGTGCCCCAGAAGGCCCCAAGCGAGGCGCCCGGGAGGCCACACGAGGACCCCAAGAGGCTCCGAGGAGGCCCCCCGCGGCCCCCTCCTTCGACGACAGGCTCATCAGTTCCACTCATGGGTGTGCCCAGACTGATTCCGAGCCTGGGCTCGACGGCTGCTTCGCCTACCCGATCCACTGGATGCTCCGGCACATCCCTTATTGGGGCAACTCCCCTGGCAACTCCTCCTCCTCCTCCTCCTCCTCCTCCTCCTCCTCCTCCTCTTCCTCCTCCTCCTCCTCCTCCTCCTCCTCCTCCTCCTCCTCCTCCTCCCTCCTCATCCTCATCCTCATCCTCATCCTCATCATCATCATCATCATCATCATCATCATCATCATCATCATCATCATCATCAGCATCAGCATCATCATCATCATCATCATCATCATCAGCAGCAGCAGCATCATCATCATCCTTCTATCTGGGATGGTAGATGGTGGGGATGCGCGAATCATCACGAACTGAGCACAGGGCAGGTCCACGACGTGGCTCGGCGACTGGCCATATCCCCCAACGACTTGGGGACTTCGGGCACGGCTTCACGCGCACATCTCGCTTCCACATCCCCTGAACTCCAATTACAAATGCTTCCACCACGCTTCCACATCTCGCTTCCACATGTGCACAGACGTGTAACGCTAGCGCCCAGTCTCATGATTGAGGGCCCTGCTGCTAACGACCTCCCCGCTGCTGTTGCTAGATGCGTGCCCGAAGAGCTGCCGCAGCCTGTAGGAGTACTCCACAGCGGTGCCGTCCTCCAAGCAGTCCACAAGAGCCCTGGCAGGGCGCCAGGGATCAACTTCCAGCTTTCAATGCCGCTAACTCCCCCTCCTCCCCATCCTCCCTCTCTTGCCTCATCCCTCACGTCATCCTTTTCATCCGTCGCCTGTCCTGATCTCCTGCTATTCTCTCTCCCGCTCCTCCTTCGCAGTTCCCCTCTCCCTCCCGCTACCATCCCCGCGTCCTTATCATCCTCCTCTGCCTCGTTCTCCTGCATATCTCCCCCACCCCGCCTCCTCATGCTGAATCCCTCTTCCTCACAGATGGCCACAGGCCGACAGGAAGAGGGGAACTAAGAAGAGGCAAGCCAAGGGAAGCGAAGCGAGCGCTGGAGTCGTGCGCGCTCCCTTGGGAAGCCCGCTCGTGGAGGCCGTGGCCGCAAAAACATGATATGCAGGCGGACTCACGTTGTAATCAGTATCTGGTGTTCCCAGCAGCTGATAGCCGTCGCAAGAAGTTCGAGCTGCTGTGCTTGTGTTGGCCTGGATCGGTCCTGGTTCGCGACGGAGGAGTCAGACGAAGCCAGGACGAGGAGAATTTCGGGTGAGGATAAATCGAGAATCTCCGAGATATCTGGCAGCTCAGGAGGGTGTCTCGGGCGCCGCCGCCTTTTCAGAGCGATCCGGAACGCTCCGAGAGCATTCTGGAACGTTCTGGAACGGGCGCATCCTCGTCCTCGCCCCGCCCGAAGGAGGCCCGAAGTGACGAGGCTGCTCGGCAGGCAAACGCCCCACATCGCGAGGGCAGGGCTGGGGTCATCTCACGCGGCGCCGGGCGAAGAGGCGCGGCCCGAGCCTGCAAGAGGAGGCGGAGGACCTGCCATCGCTGGGGCGTCCCTTCCCCGTCTACGTTTCGGCTTCGTTCGTCTTCTTCTCGCAAGTTGATCAGAGACGCTCCTCCACGGTGCTCGCCGAGGAAAACTGCACACGTGCACGGGGATTTGCTCGAGAACGGGGATTTGCTCGATCCTGGGATTATTTCCCCCGACATCTGTCTCTGGGGCCGTTCCTGGGCTCCGTTACAGTCAAACCTAGATCCAGGACGAATCACTATCCCTGGGGAGGGTTGATGCCTCTGGAGCACGCGGATTGAACCAAAACAGTCTCCTTGAAGTATGGGGACGGGGACGGGGAGAAGGACGGGGACAAGGACGAGGACGGTGGCAAATGAAGATCACGCAAATAACAACATGGCAGCATGAGAAACCACACATTGAGGCCGTCCATTGACTGGGGTTACCCGGCCGTAGAGAAGGCGCCGCAGCGAGCAATGAAGCGGTGAAGATGACCGGGGCGACTACCAGTACATACACGAAATGACAAAGAATGGTAAAATCGATGACAAGGATGGAGAGAAGGATAGTGACAGGGCGTTGGATATGTCGCTTCTGCGGCACCAGGAATCCTTCTGCCCAAAACCTGAAACAGGACCGTGCTATCTTCAACGATATCTGGGAGCTGCTAGCTCCATATTTGAAGCATTCAGTTCGTTCGCCTCCACGTTCCACTTCTCCCACCTCCTATCCCGTGTCTTCGGCTGCTGCGATCAGTCACAGGGCTCTAGCAGGGATGATTCACCTTCCAGACGAGGTGCGTGCGCGCCTTGTCCTCCCCGACAGAGAAACCATACCCACAACGTCTGCACTCAATATCAGATCTCATCGTAGCACCCCGCAATTGCGGATAAGAGTGAGGGGACGGGCGCGGGCGACGCGGGCGCGGGAGTGGAAGGAATTCAAAAACAGCCCGCCGCAGGCGCCGAACATTTTGATTTGTACACTGAACGCGGTTTGGGTCGCAGGTTCTCCACCTGGAACGAATGCAAAAGAAACCCGCCGCAGGCGCCGAAGTTTTGGCTTGTTCAGTGAACGTAGTTTGGGTCGCGGGTAGGTCGCGAGCTCTCCACCTCCACCTGGAAGGAATTCAAAAACAGCCCACCGCAGGCGCCGAAAATTTTGATTCGTACACTGAACGCGGTTTGGGTCGCGGGTGGGTCGCAGGTTCTTCACCTGAAGAAGCCCGCCGCAAGCGCCGAAAATTTTGGGTGGGTCGCAGGGTGGGTCGCGGGTGGGTCGCGGTGGGTCGCGGTGGGTCGCGGGCGCGGCTTGGGTCGCGGGTGGGTCGCAGGTTCTCCACCTGGAACGAATGCAAAAGGAACCCGCCGCAGGTGCCGAACATTTTGGGTGGTGCGCGGGGTGGGTCGCGGGTGGGTCGCAAGTGGGTCGCGGTGGGTCGCGGGTGGGTCGCCGGTGGGTCGCGGGTGGGTCGCCGGTGGGTCGCGGGTGGGTCGCCGGGGGGGTCTCGTGGTGGTGCGCGGGGTGGGTCGCGGGGTGGGTCGCGGGTGGGTCGCGGGTGGGTCGCGGGTGGGTCGCGGGGTGGGTCGCGGGGCGGGTCGCGGGGCGGGTCGCGGGTGGGACGACGACAACAACAAACAACAAACAACAACAAACAACAAACAACAAACAACAAACAACAAACAACAAACACAACAACAGCAACAACAACAACCAACAACAACGACAACTACAACAACAACAACAACAACAGCAGCAGCAACAACAAGAATCCGCATCGCCGAATTCCACTTCAGCCACGCACCCAGGGACAGCGAACGACCGTTCGGTTCAGCCCGCTCACTCTGACTAAACGTGATGACATCAACTGCTGCTGACAGAATTCGTGGGCTGGACATACGTTACCTTCTGGCTTCAGCACCAAGAAGAAGAAGTTTGGGCAAGTGCGAAACAAGGAAGACAAACGAAAGTAGAAAGTGACGGAGGCACAGAAGAATGAGATGGAGGGCGGGAAGAGGATGGTAAACGTTAAGGCGGAGGACAACGACGATGATCTAACAATCGACGAAGACGTCGAAAGAGTATTGTGACAAAAAAAGCTCCTGTCGTCGGGCCTCTGCTTGGTTTGCTGGGAGCCGCTCACCTTAACTGGCTGAAAGCTCAGGCGCGGCCCATGGCAGGCGCCCAGGCCACACAGGTCATCCTCGTCGGTCTCAGCCACCGTTCCGCGCATCGCCACTCATCGCCATGCTCCTATTCCGCCACCTCCTGCTGCAGCGTCCATGCTCCCTTCGACTGCTATTGATGCTCCTGCTCCTGATCCTCCTCCTCATCATCATCAGCAGCAGCATCAGCAGCAGCACCACCATCTTCATTCCTTCGCCTCACGTTGCACACTGCCAAAGCCGCCGCTGAAGCAGAAAGGGATTCCTCGGCGAACAAGACGTGTATCTGCCCAGGCTTGAACTTACTGTAGTCCGTCTTATCGCTCCACTCGGACATCTCAGCGTACTGGGAGAACGAAAGGCGCAGGCGGGGGAGCAAGGATGGGAAGGAGGACCTGGAGGAGTATCGCCCCATCCCCCCACCCCCACCCCCCGCTTCGCCTCACCTCGCCCTCGCCCTCCTCCTCGCCTTCCCCTGCCCTCATCACCATCTACACGATCTCCGACCCACCCACTCGAACCTCACCCCCTGTCCTCCTGTCCTCCCTTCCTCCCCCCTCCCCGCCTCCCCCACCGCCCCACAAATCCGTCTCCCCCTTCGCTCACCCCCTCCCTCCCGTCGCCTCGCCTCGCGCTTGCCTTCGGTCTCCCCTTCCCCTTCCCGCTGGCAGCCCCTCCAACTCACAAACCCTCGCCGAGCAGTCCTGCTTCTGGCTCATGGCTGGTATCTCCGGCAGCGGCATTGCCAGGCAGTCCTGCTTCTGGCTCATGGCGGAGAACAGCACAGCGAGCTGGGGGGAGGAGAGAAAGGAGGGGAGGGAATGGGAAGGAGGGAGGGGGGAAGACGGGGGGGGGGGCGCGCGGGGGAAGCGGAAGGAGGGGATATAGGGGGAGGAACTGGAAGGCCATGCCAACATGAAAGCACAGGACAAGGGTGCGGAGGAGCGACTCGCCGAGCCCCGGGAGACGACGGGAGGAGCGGGCAGGGAGGAGCCCGAAAGCGCGCGGTTGCAGGAACAAGGGCGGCCTACGTAGGCCGCCTACAATAATGGGGGCCGATCCACGAGAAACCTTCCGCAAGAAACCCAACCCTGAGACCCCAGGACGTCCATCGATGCTTGGTGTGGGAACGTCATGCTTCCCATGGCGAAGCCATCGAAACCCAAGAAACCCAGAGCACTCTGGAGGCAAGCAGGGTGTTTCTTGGCATGGGCCCCCCTGTAATTCAGGCCAGGGCGCACCTGGGCCACCAGAGCTTCGCGCATCGCAGCCCGCGGCGCGCCGGAGGCGCAGGCCTCTCCGCGCCTTCGCGCCTCCCACTCTGGCAGGAGACGGGCTGAGCGGCACCGGCCGCGACGAGCGAAAGACGAGGCTCTCTCTTCGTGCCCCGTGGGGTGGCCTGGGTGCAGAAAGCTGGACCCGAGGACAGAATCCGGGGCGCGCAAACATGGATTAGCGATCCATGGATTTGGCGCGCGGCCGTCAAATCCATGGATGGGGGGAGGTGCCCTCGCCAAAATGCGGCCGGTGCCGCCTCGTCCAGCGGCGGAAATCCGCGATTTCCCATGGAAACGGGACCCGTCGCTAATCCACGCCCCCGTTGATCCATGTTTGCGATCGCCTGACAGAAGAGCATCCTGCAAGAGCATGAGACCATCCGCCAGGCAAGCTGAAGAACATTCGAGGGCACCCTCCCCCAGGATGCAGAAGAACAACCAACCAACAAGCGCGAAGAACATCAGGGTACCATCCCCGAGCCGACCTCGATCTTGTACCTCGGCACGACCGTAGTGGTGCAAGTGCTGGTTACTGCAAGCGGGCAAGCAAGCGCAGATATCCGCCAGCGTGCACCCCCCTCCCTCGCTCGCGCGCCTCTCGAAAACCGCCACTTTCTGAAATTGCTTTCTGGCGGTATGTTCGGCCTCCAGACGGCCAAGATGATCTCCAAGACGACTTCCAAGACAGCCAAGACGACAATAAAACTGCTCAAAATGGCCCAAGGTAGCTCGAGGGCCTTTCAAGAGAGCCTCAAGACGGCCCAAGATAACCCAAGAGGGCCTCAAGACGGCCCAAGAGGCCCCCAAGACAGCCCGAGAGAGCTCCACCAGGCCTTCCTGGAGAGCCCGAGGGGCCCCAGACCATTGACTTTCCTCAAGTGCTTGATGAAGTTCCCTTCCGAGGCCCCCCTTGTGCCTTTTCTGGGATATCAAGCAAAACTGGCGACGAATTCCGAACCAGCGCCCTAGCGTGGAACATCCTCGGAAAACCACCCCCCCGAGTCTCGACCCTCAGAAAACTTGCCCCCCGCGGCCCTCAGACGAGGGCTCTCTCGAGACATCCTCCCAAAGTCGACACCCGGCACGCGAGAAAGTCAGGCTTCACAGCGCCCCCACGGACCCTCTCTGGGGATCTGCCAACGCGCGCCGGGGCGCTCCAGGAATGGCCCAGCCTGGAGCTCTCGCTCGAGACGTCCTCGCAAAAGTCGACCCGGGCGTGTCCCGATCTGGGGCTCAGGCTCGAGGCACCCTCGCAAAGTCACCAAATCGCCTCCCGAGGGAGGCCTCCGATGATGAGGATGAGCAGGGAGGAAGACCTAGGAAGCGGAGGAGCGGAGGAGGAGGGAGGAGGGCAGGAGGAGAAGGAGGAGGACGAGGGAGGAGGAGGAGGAGGAGGAGGAGGAAGAGAGGAGGAGGAGGAGGAGGAGGAGGAGGAGAGGAGGAGGAGGAGGAGGAGGAGGAGGGAGGAGAAAGAGGAGAGGAGGAGGAGGAGGAGGAGGAGGAGGAGAGGAGGAAGGAGGAGAAGGAGGAGGAGAAGGAGGAAGGGGAGGGAGAGGAGAGGAGGAGACGGGGAGGAGATGGAGGAGGAGGGAGGAGGAGGAGGAGGAGGAGGAGGAGGAGGAGGAGGAGGAGGAGGAGGAGGAGGGAGGAGGAGGAGGAGGAGGAGGAGGAGGAGGGGGGGGGGAGTTGTTTGACATCCACCGCCAACGGCCCCGTCTAGATGGGGCAGATAGTCTCGAGCTCGGCTGAGAGTCCTCCTCTCGTGGTCAGGGTGGAGTCCCTAGCTCAATCTCGACCACACTTCGCTGCGCTTCGGAGATCGCTCCAGGCGTTGGCTCGCAAGACCTCGGCTCTGACCTCGGAAAGTAAAAAGCGTGACAGCGCCGGCAGGCACAGGCGAAACTGCCGTCAGGAAAGCCTACCGCCATTGCAGCGGTGCCCTCGCTCTGGCGGTGCCGACGGCTCGACCGTCAGCTCTCGAGAGCACGTCCCTGCTGGCGGCTTGACGGTGCTGCGAGATCCCCGCATGAGCATCGTTTATCCCCGCATGAGCGTCGTGCTTGCTGGGTGCACAAGAGCATCCAGCAAGCCAGAGGAACATCAGGGTACCCTCCCCGAACCGACCTCGATCTGATACCTCGGTCCCACCGTACCAAGACCGGGGAGGCGCGGAAGGTGGCCCCGCTGGTGGAGCTGAGCGGCCAAGGCAGAGTATCGTTTAACCGATCCCCATCCCCAGCGGCGTGGCCTGGGCCCCACTGGCCGATTTACCCCCCTAGATGAGGATATAGGCCGTTCCCTTCGGGTTTCGAGGGGTGTATCCCCAACTGGGGTGGCAATGTGGTGGGGGTCTCGAAAGAGATGAGGATGGGGATGGGGGTCTTCTAGACGATACTGACCGCAGGCACCGGGGGCACTGCCAAAACCTTCCCACCCCGAATCGCTCATGGACGGGGCCCGCGGACCTTGGGGGACGGGCCGAACCAGGAGCACGCTCGACCCCACCGAGGTGGGTCCGCGGCCAAAACACACGAAACTGTTGCGGCTAATTGTGTGACCGCAGGAAGAGGGGGAGGGGGGGGGCGGGGAGGGGAGGAGGGGGAGGAGGAGGAGGAGGAGGAGGAGGAGGAGGAGGAGGAGGAGGAGGAGGAGGACCAGTGTTAAACCCAAGAGTCATCAACGATGTTGGAATAAACCCTCCCTCCAAGCTCCCTCTCATAGGCCCCTACAACGGTTCCTTTCCACTGAGGGAACTGCCTCGTTGGAAAACAACCGTTTGAAGACCCTGAAGCATACCAAATCATTGTTCTCGGAATTCCAACGCCACGGATCAACCTGACTGTTGCGTCTTGAATATCCTGAACCGTCCCAGAACACCATTCCTGGGACTTCAGTACCGCGAGTTAGCGTAACTGCTGCACCCCCAGAATCCTGAATACTTCCAAAACACAATTTCTGACACGTCGTTCATGAGAACACGTGAAACTCTTGCAAATGTTTAAACCGAATGTGCGCGGCGCTAAAGGCGAGAGACACAGTTTGAAAACGGCCCGCCCTACATCCGTGAAAATCTTGCAAATGTTGAAAACGAATGTGCGCGGTGCTAGGGCCAGAGCCACGCGCTAAGGCGGAAACCACATTTTGAAAACGACCCGCTCTCCATCCGTGAAACTCTTGCAACTTGTTAAAACGAATGTGCGCGGCGCTAAGGCGAAAGCCAAAGTTTGAAAACCATCCGCCCTGAATCCACCAATTCAAATGTTTCAAACGAATGTGCGCGGCCTTACGGCGAGAGCCACATTTTGAAGACCATCCGCCCTGAATCCGGCAATGCAAATGTTTCAAACGAATGTGCGCAGCGCTAAGGCGAGAGCCGCATTTTGAAAACCACCCGCCCTCCATGTGTGAAGCTGTTGTTAATGTCTTAGATTCAGGGTCATAAATGGTGAGGACGTCTCAGGCGAAACGCCTGGCCCGCCCTAAAAAAGCTGGCCTCGAGGTGCGACAGGGAGAAGTTATTATGAAGAACAGGAATGGAGGAGAGGGGGAGGAGGCGGAGGAGGACGCGGAGGAGGAACGACCTCCAGGAACCGCAGCAGATGTCCTTGGAGGATGTGGCGGAGGCGGAGGAGATTGCCAGCATGGGAGCGGGAGGGGCTGGATGCCTGAACGTTCAGGGCCAATCGAACATGCGAGCTCTAGAGATTTCCGGGGAGGGTGTGGAGGAGGTGGAGGTTGTGAGCATGGGAGCGGGAGGATCTGGAGGTCTGAACGATGCCTCCTAAGTAAATGGATGGTCACTGTTTGGGGCCCAAGTTTGCAAGCGTTCTCCTAGATGGACCAGGAGAACGAGACAGGCTAACATCCACGGACCTCCAGGGACCCAGGGATCAAGGCTCGAAGGTACGATCGAGGGGGAAAGTGGAGGATGCGAGCATGGGAACATAGAGGATGCGAGCAACGGAGCGGCAGGGGCAGGATACGTGAACGGTCAGGTCTCGCACAGTGCAGTTTAGATTTCGCAGTTCCATACGCCCCGCACCCCTATTGACTCTCATTCTCCTCTCGCCCTCAAGCACACGCCCCTTCTTCTATATACAGAATCTCCCAAACAACCGCAGAGCGGCCAGCTAGTATATAGAGAAGAGGAAAGGCAAAGAGGGAAGAGAGGAGGAGAGAGGAGGGACGAGAGACAGAGAGAGAGAGATACACAGATAAAGCGGGAAGCCAAAATCACAATAACAGTTCCTGGTCCTTGAGATTCCGCGCGCTCTCCACGCTGAAAAAATCCTCCCAGAACAGCAGCTGCAATGTCATCTCCTTGCGGCGAGAACTGCAGACACAAGCGCGCAGCCGCATGTTCAACCTCCCTCCATCCCCTCTAGTCGCCCCTCCTCTACCGCCAATCCCCTCTCCATCTCACTCCTCTCATCCTCTACCCTCCCACCTACACTAGTTTCAGCTCCATTCCCATGCTCACAGCACGTTTACCCCCTTCCCCGCCACTCCCCTCTCCTTCGAAGTCCATCCTCCTTCCCTGTTCCCCAAACCCTCCTGTGTTGGGTTCCCGTTTTGGATAAAGGAGTGGAACACTGTTGCCTCCCCTCCTTACTCCCTCCTCCTCATCCTCCTCCTCCTCCTTCTGCTCCTCCTGCTCCTCCTGCTGCTCCTCATCCTCCTCCTCCTCCTCCTCCTCCTTCTCCCTCCCCCTGCATCCTGCATCATACCTGCCTCCTGCCCGCTTCTTACCTACAGTATATCCACCTGCCCTCTACCTCGCCTCCCTGTACGCTGACAATTGCGCAAATGTCGCCACTGTCGGGAGCTCGTGAGAGGTCCAGCGGAGTGACGCCCTGAAGGGATCCAAGCTGGACCTCGTCGCCCTGGGAGCTGCTAACTGCGCCACTGTCGCCACTTTCGGGAGCTCCTCGGAGGTCCAGCGGAGTGACGTCCTGAAGAATCCAAACTAGACCCCGTCTCCGCGGGGGCTGCCAACTGCGCAACTGCCGCCGCTTGTATAAGCTCCTGGGAGGTCCAGCGGAGGGGCGCCCTAAAGGGATTCAAACCAGGCCTCGACTCCCTGGGGGCTGCAAACTGCGCAGTTGTCGCCACTTTCGTGAGCCCCTGGGGGGTCCAGCGTAGTGGCGTCCTACACAGATCCAATTGAGACATCGCCATCTTTAGGAGCTGCCAACTGCGCACACGTCGCCAAGTTCGTGACCCTCCGGGAGGTCCAACCGAGCAGTGCCCCTGGCTGGCTCACCAGATGGTGCTGTCAAGCACCTCGGATGGGCTGGGCATGTACCTGGGTAATTCCCCAGCCCTCATTTGGCTGGGTCCTGGCTTCGACTCAAGCACAGGTTCCTCTTCCTCCTCCTCAACGTCCTCCTCCTCCTCCTCCTCCTCCTCCTCCTCCTCCTCCTCCTCCTCCACGTCCTCCTCCTCATCATCATCATCCTCCTCCTCCTCCCGCCGCCTCACCTCTGTCTCGCCGCTTCCCGGCTTCCACTTCGCTTCCTCTTCGCTTCCTCCTCGCTTCCCCTACATGGGCGCGTTCTGCTGCGCAGGCTGGCTCGCCAAATGGTGTTGTCAAGCATCCCGGATGGGCTGGGCATGTACCGGGCGAGCCCCCAACCCTCATTTGGTCGGGTCCAGGCTTCGACTGAAACAAATGTGCTTTATCCTCCTGCTTCTCCTCCTCTTCCTCCTCCCACCTCCCCTCTGTCTCGCCGCCTCCCCGCGTCCACTTCGTTTCCTCTTCTCGACGGCGAGCCCGGGGGGAAGTGAGAGGGAGCTCAGAAGCCCCCCGACCTGATAAAAACCGTCTATGTCTTCGAAGAAGGCTTAGAATACGTCTCGGAAGTCGCAAGGGCTTCTGAGAAGCCCCGCGTCCTTCTGAGAGTACTGCCCCCTCTCACTCCCCCGCTGGGCTCGCTGCCGATCTTCGCTTCTTCCTCGCTTCCCACTCCTGGGAGTTTCCAACTGCGCAACTGCCGTCACCTTCGTGCGCTCCAACTGCGCAACTGTGGCCACTTTAGCCGTTTTGGCCCAAGATCAAGGGATCAAGGGGTTCACACCCGTGTCCGGGCGTTGTCTATATACTTTCGTCTTCTCTTACACCTCCCCTGTGGGCTGCGATGTCTTCTTCGGGTGCTCGCGTGACAGGTACCCCTGTGAAACAGCTGTTCAAGGCGGAGAGACACAACATCGCTTCACCGACCTCTTCACCAGCACCACCTGCATCAAAAACTGCTCGTGTCAGCAGCCCATTGAGAGAGATGGACGGTGTGGACGTGGGAGCCAGATGCCCAAGTACAAACACGGCAAGTTCAATTCCAAAGTAGCCTCATTGCTGCGTCAGAGCTCGCACAACAAGGACAGCGAGGACAGCATCTACCTCAGCCGCCTACCCTGGACCAGATCGCGAACGTGATCCGCCAGGAGGTGCAGCCTATCGGCGCAACTCCATCAACAGCCTCGAACGTCGCCTCAACGAGATCAGCGGGACCATCGACGCAAGGATCGAGGAGGTGGAGGGGAACGTTGAGGACATCGCCCTCCGCCTAACCAACCTTGAGAATCAATCCACCGAGCGGTCCGACGCCACGGCCACCCCCCGGAGCGACGACACGGCCATCTGGGACCAAATCAAAACGCTGGAGGCCCAGGTAGCGGAGCTGAAGTTGACAGGCAAGCTACAACATGAAAAATCATCAAACCTTTCAGGGGAGGCGAAGCGGGATATCACAGCAATAATCGGGAAATTGGTTGGTTTCGATTATTTCTCAGAAGCTCAAGGATACACTTTCTTCGATGTTGGCACCTTCGGCAATTGACACATCCTCAAAAGGCGACTTCGGGGACATCCTCTACGTGGTATTCGCCAGCGAAGCCGATCGAAACCTGGCGATTGGCTTGCTACGGAGTGCGAGCCCCGACCACGGAGGGGCCACAATCTGGGTTGCTCAAGACAAGTCGCCTTCCTTCCGCGCGGCCCGGAACGTGTGTTTTGCCTTGAAGCACATTCTCAATAACGAGCTGAACAACAAAAAAAATCCTGGCGAAGGACCCAACCATATGCAATTGTGAATACTGCAATTGTGAATATCTTCTCGGTGGAGCCCCCTACGGGGCCACGAAACGTACGAGGGGTGTGCCGAAATGGGTGTGCGGGACGCATGCGGGCACACCCACTGGGGCCTTCGGTGGAGCTCCCTATGGGGCCACGAAACGTGTGAGGGGTGTGCCGAAATGGGTGTGCGGGACGCATGCGGGCACACCCACTGGGACCTTCGGCGGAGCTCCCTATGGGGCCACGGAACGCGTGAGGGGCGTGCCGAAATGGGTGTGGCTGACGCATGCGGGCGCGGGCACTGGGGCCTTCGGTGGAGCTCCCTATGGGGCCACGAAACGTGTGAGGGGTGTGCCGAAATGGGTGTGGCTGACGCATGCGGGCGCGGGCACTGGGGCCTTCGGTGGAGCTCCCTATGGAGCCACGAAACGTGTGAGGGGTGTGCCGAAATGGGTGTGGGTGACGCATGCGGGCGCGGGCACTGGGGCCTTCGGTGGAGCTCCCTATGGAGCCACGAAACGTGTGAGGGGTGTGCCGAAATGGGTGTGGGTGACGCATGCGGGCGCGGGCACTGGGGCCTTCGGTGGAGCTCCCTATGGAGCCACGAAACGTGTGAGGGGTGTGCCGAAATGGGTGTGGGTGACGCATGCGGGCGCGGGCACTGGGGCCTTCGGTGGAGCTCCCTATGGAGCCACGAAACGTGTGAGGGGTGTGCCGAAATGGGTGTGGGTGACGCATGCGGGCGCGGGCACTGGGGCCTTCGGTGGAGCTCCCTATGGAGCCACGAAACGTGTGAGGGGTGTGCCGAAATGGGTGTGGGTGACGCATGCGGCCGCGGGCACTGGGGCCTTCGGTGGAGCTCCCTATGGAGCCACGAAACGTGTGAGGGGTGTGCCGAAATGGGTGTGGGTGACGCATGCGGGCGCGGGCACTGGGGCCTTCGGTGGAGCTCCCTATGGAGCCACGAAACGTGTGAGGGGTGTGCCGAAATGGGTGTGGGTGACGCATGCGGGCGCGGGCACTGGGGCCTTCGGTGGAGCTCCCTATGCAGCCACGAAACGTGTGAGGGGTGTGCCGAAATGGGTGTGGCATGACTGAGCTGCATGCGGGCGCATGCGGGCACTGGGGCCTTCGGTGGAGCTCCCTATGGAGCCACGAAACGTGTGAGGGGTGTGCCGAAATGGGTGTGGGTGACGCATGCGGGCGCGGGCACTGGGGCCTTCGGTGGAGCTCCCTATGGAGCCACGAAACGTGTGAGGGGTGTGCCGAAATGGGTGTGGGTGACGCATGCGGGCGCGGGCACTGGGGCCTTCGGTGGAGCTCCCTATGGAGCCACGAAACGGTGTACTGGGTGGGTGAAGAGGAGAGGAGGAGAGGATGATAGGAGGGGAGAGGAGGCGGAGGAGGAGAGGAGAAGAGAGGAGACGCGGGCCACCGTCTCTTCAAAACGAGGACCCAACACCACAGGATGGTTGGGAACAAGATACAAATCGTAACCAACGGGTTTCCTTCTCTTGTATCCGTGGGTGGCGTTACTGCTCTTGTGGACGGGTCGCACCTTTCATTGGAATGGCACCCAAATTGGCAGGTTTGGGAAGAACTTCAACAACATCCCAAGCTGACTGAAGTCGTTGAGGAGAACACCACGCTCCTGGAGCGGGCTTCCGAGGGCATGAAAGGCACAGCAAAAGGAAGCTCCAAAGGCAACACGGCCGGCCCGTGCCGGCCCAGAAAATCTATCTGTACATACATCTGCCGCTATTGTGGGCAGAGACTCCACCACAGGCGCTACGTACTCGGGCAAAGATACCGTCGTAAAGCGTAAAGCGGTCGTTTCACCATCGCTACATCACGGAACTGCTCCTCACCATCGTCTTCTACCTACTCCTCCGGGCCATCGTCATGGACAAAGAGACGGAGGGCTTCATAAACCATTTCTTCTTCCAATTTCTCTTGGGGTAGACCTCGGTCTGCCTGTTCTCCCTGCTGCTCCGGACTCATGGGCACGTGGAACATCGCAGGTTTACGTGGCGATTCCATCATCAAGACCGACGAACTTATCGACATCCTGCGCGTGCGCGAAATGGACACGTTATGCATACAAGAGACGCATCTACTTGGGGCAGAGTGCTATGATCGGAATGGTTTTACAATTTTCTTGTCGGGCGAGCTGGATGAGGATGTCCAGTCACACTCTGGTGTTGGATTCACGGTGTCGCCAAGATTATTGGAAAGCAGCGTGGCCTTCAAAGCGTGCTCCCCCAGAGTAGCATCCCTCAGAGTAAAGGTTAGACATGGTGCAACGCTGCTATCCACGTATGCCCCACACGACGGGCGTCCGTATGAGGAACGGCATTCTTTCTACATGGATCTTCAGGCGCATATCCGAGCGACCACTGCGAACAGCACGACGTACATCATGGGAGATTTGAACGCCAAACTCGGACGGGTCGTAGCCGGAGAACGAGATATCATCGGCCCTCACGTTTTTCAGTGCGCGGAGGTCCCGGGGAACGCGGTCCACAACGCCATTTCAAACAGGCACCTCTTAGTGGAATTGTGTTCGTCGTGTGATTTGTTGGTGGCCACTGTCCCCACTGTCCCCACTGTCCCCATCACTGTCCCACTGTCCCCACTGTCCCCACCACTTTCCCCACTGTGCTACTGTCCCACCACTGTCCTCACCACCGCCTTCACCACTGTCCCCACCATTACCGTCCCCACCACTGTCCCACTGTCCCCACCACTGTCCCGCTGTCCCCTCACCACTGTCCCCACCACCACCGTCCCCACCACTGTCCGCACCCCCACCCCAGTTTTCGAGGGGGTGTGGGGGGGAGGGGTTCGAACCAGTAGTGACCCCCCCCGGTTTTCGAGGAGGGGGGGTCGAACCCGTAGTGACCTCCCCCCCTTTTCATGATGGACTGGGCGGGGGGCAGGGGTTCGAACCGGTAGTGACCCCCCCCGGTTTTCAGGAGGGGGAGGGGGGGGGGGTTCGAACCGGTGACCCCCCCCGGTTTTCTGCCAGCAGCGGTAGAACACGCTCTTTCGCTTATTTGAGGCTCTATTGGGGTGCCTCTTGGGGCGTCTTCGGGGCCTCTTTTTGGTGTTTTTTCGGGTCTCATGGGGGGCCTCTTGGAGCTTCTTGGGCGCTTCTTGGAGCCTCTTGGGGTCTCCTGGCGGTCTCTTGGGCCAAAAGGCGCGAATGTCCGGTTCCTCGTCCCCGTCTTGGGCGCCGACTTGGGGCGTTCTTGGGCGGTTTGGGCGCCTCGTGGGCCGCCTTGGCCCCCTCGTGGATCGTCTTGGGGCCCTCTTGGGGGCATCCTCGACCGGCTTGGGTGCCTCTTGGACCGTCTTGGACGCAGTGGAAGCCCAAAAGGCGAACACGCCAAAAACCTCAGCTTTCCGATAGGAAATCAACGATGTTTGCTTATTGGGGGTCTCTCGGGGTGCCTCTTGGGGCGTCTTCGGGGCCTTCGGGAGCCTTCTTGGCGTCATGGGAGTCGGCTTGAATGAAAGGCATCCGAAGCCATCGGAGCGCGTTTTCGAGCGTTCCGAAGCCATCTTCGGGCGATCTTGGACGGCCCCCCGCGCTCTGGCAGGGCTCCCGGCGCGCCGGGCCCCACATTTGCGGTCGGGGCTCCGGCCCCCGGCCCCCGGACCCGGTCCCCCGTTATATGTATATTTGTCGGGGCCGTTGGCACTACACTGGGCAGGGAGATTGATTCTGTAGAAGTTCTCAACGGCCGGGCCCGAAACGGTTTTGAAGAAGCTTCTGAGACGTTACCTGTGCGGGAGACGATGCCCAAACAAGCGTGGACAAACCGGCGTACTCTGGATTTGATCAAGCAGAGAAGAGATGCACGCAGAGCCAGGGACCACAACGCGGAGAAGTCTCTACATAAGGCAATTCGAAAGTCTAGAGATCAAGATCCTAAAGAATGGCTGGGGCGACTCATCCAAGGGGGAGGATGAGAAGCAGTTCGACTTCTCAGGAAGCCGCAGAGCATCAAGCATGCGACGATACAGCGACCAGACGGGACCCTGGCAGACACAGCTGACCGAGCAAATGTTTTGGCCGATTATTTCGAGGACGTCCAATGGCAAATACGTTTCCCAAACAATATCCCGGAAACGTGAGCTCCCATAGGTGATGCACTGCCTGTCAATACGGGTCTGTTTAACACAGAAGAACTTGTAGGAGCATTGCGACGCTACGTCGTGGCAGAGCTCTGAGTTCGGATGGGATACCGCCAGATGTTTGGAATGCCTTAGGGTCAGACTGGAATGCTTCTGCAATCGTGCTTCGTCTGTGCCAAACATGTTGGGAACAAAAATAAATGCCC
Organism: Prorocentrum cordatum; assembly: GCA_963575745.1. NCBI lineage: Eukaryota > Dinophyceae > Prorocentrales > Prorocentraceae > Prorocentrum > Prorocentrum cordatum. Next base: position 98,527 of record CAUYUJ010020000.1, read on the forward strand.
GAATCTTGGAGGCGTGCGAACGTAGTTCTTTTATTCTAAAAGGGGAACATCAAGCTACCAGAAAACTACAGACCAATATATCTGCTTCAGATTGGGAACAAGCTACTGGCTTCTATGATCCGCCATCGTCTGCGTCAAGGTGGCGCTGAGTCCCGGATTCGGGGATCCCAATTTGGGTTCCGCCCTGGACGTGGGACGGCCGACGCCCTCATGCTCGTCTGGCGCATGATTGACGCGGCATACAGCAACAATGAAGGCGACCTTTCTTTGTTAATGCTGGATTGGGCTAAGGCAATTGACAGACTCAAGCCAAGAAGTATGTGCGACGCCTGTGAACTGCCCCCAGGCATGGTGGCTACGATTGAAGCTATTTACTCCGAGTGTTACTTCACGATTGTGAATCACACAGGGAAATCAACAGAAAGACGGCAAGCGGTAGCCATCGCGCAGGGATGCTCACTTTCCCCATACTCATTCATTGATGTACTACCGACTATGCTGCACGATGCTTTTGGCTCCATCAAGTTCGAGGATGAGCCTGGCTACGTGGTGACGCGCGACAAGCTCTGTGCTGATGATACGCTACTGGCGTCGCAGAGCAGGACAGACATTCAGAACATGCTTAACGTTATTATTTGGGAAGGCTGTGTAAGTATGGTCTGGAGCTGAATTGGGACAAGACGCTACTCATGCATATCTCAATTAATGCTGTCGCTGTTCGGCCTGCTGAAGGTCCTATCAAAACTGTGCGGGAAGCTATGTATTTGGGCGGTATGCTCTCTTGCGACGGTAAAGCAACAGCCGAGATGATCCGACGGTTGGGGGAAGCGCAGGGCATCTTCAACACGCTTGCGAAGATTTGGTCGCACACCGCTGTTGGATGGGTTCGGAAGTTCAAAGTAGTCGATAGTGTAGTGTTGAATAAGTTATTGTACTCGCTCGACTCTTTGTGGCTGTTGAAGGCAGACAAATCGAGGCTCGACGCGTTCCACTGCCGCTGCCTGCGTCGCATCCTGGGCATTCCACATTCTTTCTTTTCACGAGTAAGGAGGTTTTGGCACGAGCTGGCGCCAAGCCATTATCTCAGCTTCTACTTCTACTCGAACGACAAAGAAGGTTATATATATATGTATATATCGGAAATTGGGGGGTGACTCCGACGTGAAACGGAGACCCCCCCTACCGGGAAATCGATTTCGGTTTCGGGTTCGTGTCGTGCGTGCCGTGCGTGCGTGCGGGCGAGGCGAAACTGCGTGGGCGGGCGAGAGAAAATCCTCCTGTGGCTGGGCCGCGGCCGGACCAAATGTAACTCCTCCAGCGGCCGGTACCACGCGGTGTCCCGCAGGTGTCCCGCTGGTGTCCCGAAATCCTCCTGTGGCTGGGCCGCGGACGGACCAAATGCTTCTCCTCCGGCGGCCAATGCCGCGCGGTGTCCCGCCGGTGTCCCGCTGGTGTCCCGTGGTGTCCCGTGGTGTCCCGTGGTGTCCCGTTGAGTGAGATCGATCGTGAGATCGATAGTGAGATAGATACTGAAATCGATGTGGTACCCCGAGGTGTCCCGTGGTGTCCCGTGGTGTCCCGTCGAATGAGATCGATAATGAGATCGATAATGAGATCGACAGGTGTCCCGTGGTGTCCCGTGGTGTCCCGTTGAGTAAGATCGATCGTGAGATCGATAATGAGATCGATACTGAGATCGATGTGGTGCCCCGAGGTGTCCCGTGGTGTCCCGTGGTGTCCCGTTGAATGAGATCGATGGTAAGATCGATAGCGAGATCGATTGAGTCAGATGTTGGTTCCCCCCCCTCTCCCCCCACATAACCTCCTTATCACCCGAAGGGTGGTCGTACAGGTATACTCATATATATATATATATATACAAGAAAGATATAGATATCTCAGAATTGATTCCAATAGACCATCATCCTTAGTACGTCAATGCTTATGCAATCCGGACGGCACCCCCAAACAATGGGTGGAACGCCCGCGACGCGGCCGGCCCCGACAGCAGTGGGCGCACCAGGTGTACGAGTTGACGCAGCACCCCTGAGGCTTCCCCTGGGCTCCCTCTTCTGTCCTCGTCGTCTCCCCCCCTCGCCGTGTCGTGTCCTCTTCTCGTGCCTATCATGCATTGTTGTGTTTATTGTCCTGCCTCTCTGTCAGGTGTGACCGATATGTCATGGGAACCACATGTTCCGTTTCACTGGTGTGCAGCATTCTCGCAGAAGATGTGATTGACCCAAGAGTTGCCAATCGCGCACTCTTCCGCCCACGCGTCCTGCCGGATGCATGGCTCAGTGGTGGTGGTGGTGGTGGCTGGGAGGTCCAGCCACCACCACCACCACCGTCCGTGAAACTCTTCCGAATGTTCACGAAAAATATGCGCGGCGCCGTGTGAAGTTCTTGCAAACTGTTCAGACGAATGTGCGCGGCGCTATGACGAGAACCACATTTTGAAAACGGCCCACCTTCCATCCGAGGTGGACGCGCGCGGCGCAAAGGCGAGAACCACATCTTGAAAACGGCCCACCCTCCATCCGTGAAACTCTTGCAAAAATTTACGAAGAACGTTCGCGAATCACATTTGAATGAAAACCACCCGCAATCCATCCGCGAACCTGTTGCAAATTTCAAGCTTTAGGGTCATGCGTGGTGAAGGAGTCTCAGGCGAAACGCCCGGCCCGCCCTACCGACGCGTCTCGGGGTGCGACAGGGAAGAGTTCTTTGCAAGGACGAGAGATGGAGGAGCAGGAGGGGGAAACAAGAGGAGGAAAAACAGGAGGGATGAGGGAGAGAAGTGGAGGTGACTCGCCACTGTGGGTAGCTTCACCACCACGGGCGCGCCTGCGGCTTGCCCTGCGGCTGGCTCCCGGGCGGCTGCACCCGCAGCTGCAGGGCCAGGGGGGCCGTGCCCTCGTCGACCATGTGCATAGCCCTCAGCAGCTCCTCCCGGGCGGGGAGCGGTTGGGTTCCATCCCTCTTCTCAATCCTCCACCTCCTCCATCCTCATCCTCCTCCTCCTCCTCCCCCTCCTCCTCCTCCTCCTCCTCCTCCCTCCCTCCTCCTCCTCCTCCTCCTCCTCCTCCTCCTCCTCCTCCTCCTCCTCCTCCTCCCTCATCCTCCTCCTGCTCGTCCTCCTCGTGATCATCCTCAGCAGCAGCAGACTCATCATCATGAGCATCATCAGAATCATCATCATCATCATCATCAGCAGCAGCAGCATCATCATCGTCATCATCATCATCGTCGTCGTCATCATCATCATCATCATCATCTGCAGCAACATCGTCATCATCAGCATCAGCATCATCAGCATCAGCAGCAGCATCTGCATCATCATCGCCAGCATGATCATCATCGTTATCAGCACCATCCTCATCATCATCATCATCGTCATGGTCATCATCACCATCATCATCATCGTCATCAGCAGCAGCAACAGCATCATCATCATCAGCAGCATCATCATCATCATCAGCAGAGACAGCAGCAGCAACAACAGCATCATCAACATCAACAACATAATATTGATCAGCATCAACATCAGCATCAACACCAGCATCAGCACCAGCATCAGCGTCATCCTTATCGTCATCAGCAGCACCATGAGCGCCATCATCATCATCATCATCATCATCATCATCAGCAGCAGCAGCAGCAACAGCAGCAGCAACATATTCATCGGCATCATCATGTTCATCACCATTATCATCAGCAGCATCATCAGCATCATCATAAGCTTCATCGCCAGCATCAGTATCAGCATCGTCACCAACACCGTCATCGTCAGCATCATCAGCATCAGCAGCAGCATCGTCATCATCATCAACTGCATCATCATCAGCATCAGCATCCTCGTTATCAGCATCATCATCATCAGCACCATCATCAGCATCATCATCAACATCATCGTCGTTGGCATCATCATCAGAAGCATCATCATCGGCATCGTAATCGGCAGAGCCATGGTCGTCATCAGCAGCAACGTCAACAGCACAATTGTTACCGACAGCACCATCAGCCTTACCAGCAACATCAGCATCATCGTCGTTGTCGTCGTCGCCATCAGTAGCAGCAGCATTATCATCAGCAGCTGCATCATCATCGTCGTCGTTATCATCATCATCATCATCATCATCATCATCATCATCATCAACAGCAACAGCAACAGCAACAGCAACAGCAGCAGCGTCGTCATCATCCTATGCATCGCCAGCATCACCCCATCAGTATCACCATCATCAGCAGCATTATCGCCATTAGTATCAGCATCAGCATCAGCATCACCATCACCATCGGCATCATCATCAGCATCAGCATCATCATCCGTCACCATGTGTGATCAAGATTTAGTATCATAGGCATCGCCATCAGCAGCATCATCGTCGTCATCGTCATCGCCATCGCCATCGTCATCACCATCATCATCGTCATCATCGCCATCATCGCCATCATCGGTTTCATCATCATACCCATCAGCATGCTCATAATCATCACTCGCATCATCACCAAGATCACCCCCAACCCCTAAATCATCGTCGCCAGCGCTATCAGTCTCTCATCGCAGCATCACCACGTCATAATGATCAACTCCTCATCTTCTCTCACTGATGCCTGACATCCTAACGCAAACGCACTCCAGGGATGCTGATAGCAGCGAACACCGAACCGAACTTGCACACTCAGTCTGCGAGTGAATAAGCGCGTACACGACAATGGTGGGCCCGATCACGACAACAAGCGCGTACACGACAATAAGTGGTACCTTACAATAAGCGCGTACACGACAAGGTGGCCAGGCCCCGAAATACCTGGGACGTCGCATGCGCCATGGAGCCACCGCGCCAATTCGCAGGTCGCAAAGGCTCAACGGCGCGTGTGCTCTCCCATCTCACGCTTGCGCTTGATGTCGACAGTCACAAAAGGCGGATGCACTGAGCCGAACCCCCCACCCCCGAGAGAGACGAATCCGAAGTGGGCACGTGCAAAGGATCACTTCTTCTCGGGACTTCACGTGGTTGAGAATTGCGTGCGCACTGTAAGGCACGCTGCTGTGTTACACATCCAGTCTGACGTACGGTAGAGTTCGTAGGTCGGCACCAGATGCAGCTCCACGTCGACGGTCGAAATGCGCGTGTAGAGGAGCAGCGGCGTGTCCACGAACATGGCACGGGAACTTCGAAGCTGGCACGGGCCGAGAGTGTCGCCTTGCTCGTCCGAAACCCTGGGCCAGATGCGAGGAAACGGGCGTTTGGCGACGCCGCCAAACTGGCCACGACGCTGCTGCAGCTCGTGGCCTGGGGCACCAGCGACTGCACGAAAAGCAGCAAGCCGAGCAGGTGCAGCAGAAGGTGGCAGCTCCCGCACGCGAGATCTCGTGGCTGGGCATGAGCAGAGAATTCGAGGCGACGCGGCAGCAGAACGAGAGGCATCAGGCGAAGGCGGGCGAGCTTCAGCGGGACGGGAAGTGGGAGGGAAGTGGACACAGGAGGGAAAGAAGGCAGAGGAGGGAGATCAATCTCGAAGCACTTTGCGGCACACCTGCTAACGTCCTCGGCCTTCGATTTCTTGTACCCTGACCTGGCCCGCCACTGCGTCACTTCTGTATCCTCCTCCAGTTTGATCCCACCTGCTTCGTCACCCCTCCTACCTGATCTCATACCCCTACCCATGTCTGTATCCATACTCCAGCTCCAAACATCTCACTTTTACTGCAGCTGCAACCGTCCTTCTGCTCGGTGACAGGTGGGGCAACCACGTACGCGGTCTGGAAGATGGGGTGGCTGGTCTCATCAGCCATGCTGAGGCCCAATGCCCTGGTCACTCGACGGTTTTCATCGGCAGGGCGAAATCAAACTGGCCAGCATCAGACATGGTGGGCTCGCAAAGCCAACACGTACGCGTTCGCAGGCGCCTCTGTGCGCATGACGACAGTGTACGCCATTACATACAGAATCGCGTGTACGTGTTCGTGCACTTTGCGGGTGGGCGTATGCTAAACGCCGCTGTGCGCATATCCTGAGGCTCTAAAAAGCCCACGACCTGTCACTAAGCTTTGTCGTAACACTATCTTCCAAATTGCTCGCCGATTCAGTCCCTAATCGTTCTAAGGCTCTGGTCAGCATGGTAGACATGGAACGTGGGTGTATTCCTGTGAGGTCCTGTCAGTTTTTAACTGTGTTCTCTACACTCCCACTCATTCGTATGTATCCGCCACCGTGCCGCGAGGCAAGAAGAGTCCTCTGGTAACTTCGACTTCTCTTCAATAGCACTGACAATATTTGTACAATAAACGGCCCAGACCCCGGATTCCCGTGCGCTCATGGGCGTTCCCAGGTGCTCTTGGTAGCTTCCAGGCGCTATCGAGGCGGCTGTCGTAACTTTTTCAAGTCCTCTGGGGGCGAGGTGTGGATTTCATACTTCCAGCAAGGCCTGAGATGGTCTCTGGGCCCGTCCTGAAGCCTTGTTGGGCGCCTCTTGGGCCGTCTTGCATGCCCCGGGAGCCACCCTAAGAGGCCAAACAATTGAAACACCTGAGGCTTTTTCAAGAGCCCGATTAATTTTTCACGATGACGCCTGTGACCAGCGCCGCCCCCCCCCTCCCCCTGATCACGTCACGATTCGCGCCGGCGCCGTCTGGAAACCAGCCATTCCGAAGCATTCCAGAACTGGGTAAGCGCGGATCGCGACGCGGCGTGCCCCTTCGCCCCTTCCCCCCCGCTCACGCCCGCCATCGCCAGGGAGTGAAAAACGGTCTCCAATTGACTTCAACCCTGCCTTGTCGGTAGATCGCCCGAGGACGGCCCAGCAAGCCTTAAAGATCGCCCCGAGGCACGGCAGTGACGACCCCGAAATCTCCCGGCGATGCACAATGCGGGGGCGTCCAAGAGGGGGGCGTCCAAGAAGGCGGTTCGCAAATTATGGCCCGAAGCATGTGCGCGGCCCCGAGGGGGGCCAGGGGACGTCTTCAAGGAAGAGGACAGACAGCAGCCACGCCCAGACGGCGCATTGGCAAGAAAAACTGCGACAAGTGACGGCGTGCAGGCACATGTCAAAATCTACGTCAGAATCGATTGCACTGCTGGCGGCTCGGCTTCAGACAATGGGATGACTTTGTACCCCATGGGACGCGATGCGTTGGCCTGCAAACAATCCTAGAGGAGAGAAGGGGAAGGAGGGGGGCCTAGGCAGTCATCAATCAATCAAGATTGCACCAAGCTTTGACAACTGGGCGCCAATTCCCTTCGTCTCCGAGAAGATTTTGAGTCGATCTGGGCTTCGCCCAGACAGCGCCGAGGCGTATGAGCGCATGTACGTCGTCCATTGCAAACGCGGCCTGCCTCTGGCTCGTCTCACGTTCGAGGCAAGACAGTGGAAATGTTCCCGGTAAACGACACACGTCTTGAAAAACTGTTCGAAGGTTCCCGGACGAGCCTGCCATACAGCAGTAATTGGCGTTACAGCAGTTTGTAGATCTTGGAAATCCGCCGACCCCCATTGCCCAGGTGAGAGCGACTGAGATGTTTGGCTGTCCCCCTCCCCCTTTCCCCTCCCCCATGGTCCACAGTCCCGTTTAACGGGGAAGGGGCTATCTGGGTTCCACAGCGCACCCCCAGAGACTCCGGAACTTCCAAATCTGCCTTCCATGGCCTCAAAAGACGTTCCAAGACGGTCCTGAATCGCGGAACGATTGGCTCAAGACACCTACGATGGCTCCAAGACGCCCCAAGACGCCTTCGAGATGCCCCAGAAGCCCTCCCACGAGGGCCCCGAGAAGCAAAATGGGTGTTCCTTACTACGTTCAATGGAAAAATCGGATCAAATAAATCCTCGGACAACCCCCTGGACAACCCAGAACCCCCTCATGTGATTGTGGCTGGCGCCCGAGCGGCAGCACGAGAAGAATCCAATATTTCCGCCCCGAGAAGCCCCCCGAAGGCCCCATGAAGCCCCCAAGCGGCCCCCACGATGCCTCAACCATGGACTCCACGCCTCTTCTGGGGGTCGGCGGAATGGCGTAAGCCTCTTGAATATGAAGTCTGAGTGATACTCTGGCCCCTGCCATGATCTCCACACATCCAGAGCCATCACCTCCCTCGTGGCCTCCCCCGACACATGTTGGAGCAGGTCCAAGTCCAGGCCTGACGCCCCCAAAAGAAATCCTACGAGAGCCATGGCACAACCATAAGCAACCTCACTACTAGGTGGCGGGTTCCAGAAATCCTGAATTACAAAACCTTGACATCTTGGTGGCGCATACTTTGCGTCCGCCATCCATCGAGGAAAAAATGGAAACTCATTACATCCTCGAAGGCGAGGCCTTTTCTGGAACGTCTCATACGTTGACCAAACACGCATCATGCCGATAACACTAACAAAATTTCACACTGAAACAGGTCCACACTCTTCCGGTGCTCGGCAAGTGGGCGACGAAAAGAAAGGGGTCCCACGCGCGATGGCATGGCGGCCTTGCGCGGTGATTACCACGGGTCGCCAGCACGGCGCGCTGCAGTGGAAACGAGGGCGCTCGCGCGCAACCCTACGCGGGCAGCTCATGCACGAATACGCGCGCAGTCAGCCCCGTTCTCTTCCGTCGCTCAGGTGGCTAATGTGACTACCTTACAGACCACCCCAACCCAACCCGCAGACACAAAATTCGAGGGCTCCGTCGGTTCCTCTCAATGTTCCGACATCCCCCCCCGCCCACTGGGAATGGATGGCAAATTGGAGCCGTCGGGTTGGGTTGGGGTGGTGGTGGTCGGTATCGAGTCGGCATGAGCCCGGGGCCCACGAGCCTCGTGAGGACTCTGAAGTCGAGCGCGCCGTGGGCTGCCTGCTGCAGCGGGGGAGGCTCCCGCTTCTCCCTCTCTCCCTCGCCCTATCTCCTTTGTTTTTCTCTCTCTCTCTCTCTCTTTCTCTCTCCCTCTCTCTCTCCCTCTCTCTCTCGCTCTCGCTCGCTTTCCCTCTCCCTCTCCCTCTCCCTCTCTCTCTCTCCCCCTCTCTCCCTCTCCATCTCTCTATATGTATATAGAGAGATCTATACATCTCTATCTCTCTCTCTCTCTCTCTGTATCTCGTTCTCTCTTTCTCGTTCTCTCTCTCTCTCTGCCTCTCCCTCCTCCGACCCCCCACCCCGTCTAGCCTTTCCCCGCATCCGCCACCGAATGAGCGCAAGGCAGACGAGGCCCCCCCTTCCTCGATGGCCCTGCCCGCCTACACCGAGGGCGGGGGGACGAGGACCCCGGAGGAGTCCCCGGAGGATCTGCGGGGACTCGCGGGACAGCGGAGAGACCTTCAACGATCACCGTGGACCTCAAAAGCCTCGACGCGCTGCGGTTGCCGCGGGCGGAGGGCATCGCATCCAGCGGAGCAGCGCTTTGGCCAAATGCCCTGCACGGCTTCGCGCTAAGACTGACAGCCTCCTTGCTCTACAAGCGCAAGCGAACTCGTTACGCGCACATCACAGGGAGTTCTTGTTCGGCGGAGATGCGTCTCGCAAGCACCTTACACGTCCTGGCCGCTGCACCCTGGGCGCCGCCCCTGTAGTAAGCCAAAGAAGAAGGAGGGGCCAGCACCCCTGCACCGAGCCAGCTAAAAACACCCCAGGGTTGGGAGAGCGGGTCGAGCAGCAGACTGCGATGGAGCAGCGGCGGGCGCAGAAAAAAACATCAAATGTAGCGAGTAGCAATAAAAGGACCCCCAACCCTTTGGGAGGGGCTAAACTTAGGAGAGCCAGAAACACGAGGGATAGGGGGGGTCCTTTCTGCAGATGTATCAATCCAGACAGCCCAGAAGTACGATCCCTAGTGCCGAAAAGTTGACCTCAGCGAGGCCACGTCCTCACTGTGTTTTTAGGGTTAGGGGTTATGTTCTTCGCGGTGATGCAGCATGAGAGCATGGCACACCCTTGGATAGGGATGCATACGCGCCCTGGTATCTGGGGTCTTTCTCGGCGGAGATGCGTCTCGTCAGTGCCTTACACGCCTTGGCAGCTGCACCCCGGCTGCCGCTCCTTCAGGGAGCCACGGAAGAGGGGGGCCAGCACCCCTGGGCCGAAGTGGTTGGAAACCACCCCAGCATCGCCCCAGAACGGGAAGTTCTCGAACCCAGCGGGCGCGCGGAAGCGGGGCGGGTGGGAGGGCGACGCAGCGCGCGGCAGCGCGCGCGCGAGACGCACAGTGCGGGAGAGCCTCACTCACGCGGCCACGGAAGTTCTGAAACAGCAAAGCTGAAGGGGCCCAGGGACACACAAATAGATACACACAAATCCCATGATTCCCCATATTTCCCCATAGTTTCTGGGTGTCCATCGTCACCCCCACTTCCCATGTTTTCCCACATATTCCTGGGGATCGACGATTAATTGTGACTGTGTGTATGCCCCCTCCTGAAAAGTTCACATTGCGAACCTTACGCAGCAAGGCGCAAGCGAGTGACGTACACAGACGGGGCGGACAAGGCTGTGCCTGTCTAGTCATGGCAGGGCCCACTCACTGGTGACGACTGTGTTCCGTAGCTGAGCAGAAGCCGCGGGCACCTTCGCACCGCTTCTTGATGCCTGGAAGATCGCCTCGAGGAATATTGCCGCCACCAGACACGGCGCCTGTCTCCGGGGCACACCGACTTGGCAAAATCACTCGCGACTGAGACCACGTCTGGGAGAGCCATGCGCTGTCTCACCTGGGGCATCGCCACACATCAACAATCATTTCCAACCCTCAGATTATCTGTCTTCTTCGTTGGCCCACGGCTTCCCCGGGGGCATTCGGGCGATCGAATCACAGCGGTGCGATCTCTAGCCGCGCTGAACGTCTGGCAGGATGGCGCAAACACGCCCGCCAATAGTTTATGCCGATGCAGCGCGGTACTGGGGCACAGTGAGATCACCTGCGGGTCCGTCACCGATCACCCAAGTCCGCGCGGGAACCCCGCCGGCGCGGGCGGCCTTGGCGACGCCGCCTTCGCTGGCGAAGAGGTCGCCCGAGAACTGCCCCTTCAACGCCGCGCCCACACGAAGGCCCCGCGGTGGGCGGCGCTGAACCAGAACGCCCCGCGGCCCCTGGCGCGCCCTCTGGGGCGCGGCAGGTCGGCGGTCGGCGAAAGCATCGCGGCCTGTCGCCTGCAGCGGCGAGCCTTTGAGTGGCTGATGCTCGCCATTGGTTCTGTCCTGAGCGAAGCCAGCCCCGCGCGCGACCTGCGACCGTCGGCGCAAGCCCCCGGGGGCTCTCTCCCGGCCGGGGGGGGGGGGCTGGCAAGTCCAGCTCTTGCCCATAGCGGAACGAACAGTGACAGAAGCATGAAAACTCGGAGGCCCGCGCGGACTTCTCGGATCGGCGCTGGACCCCCCCCCTCCCTGGCGCGCGGAGCGCGCCAGGGGCGGCGCCGAAGGCGCCGCCAGGGAGGGGGGGTGCAGCGCCGATCCGAGAAGTCCGCGCGGGCCTCCGAGTTTTCATGCTTCTGTCACTGCTCGTTCCCCTGGCCCAGCAGCGGCCGCTGTCCTGCGAGGGTCCGAGGAGCCGCCTCGCACGGCCTCGGCCGGCGCCCCGCGCGCCGACGCGGCCCCCGGCGCCTCGCGGGCTCGTCGCCCCCCCCGGTGGCGTCGACCTCGCGCACTGGGCCGAGCCCCACCACGGGCACGGGGAAGCCCAGGCGAAGGGACGCGCAGTGGCGGCGGACGCCCCGGGCAGAGGCAGGGGTGGGCGATGGCCACCCAGGGCGCGGCCAGCCGGGGCCCGACGCTCGCGTCTGGGGCGTGCCAAGAGGTGGCGATCGTCCCCTCCGAGGCGCGAACCTCCTCTCGGACGTGTCCCGGATCTGGGCGTCCACTAGAGGGCAAAAAATCCACCCCCAGAACAACCACCCCGACAAGTGAGGCCGTTTAGTGAACGCATCCAAAGAAGGAATCGAACAGTGCAGGGGTTTTAGGAAACGCCCAGGGCCGTTTCGTAAACGCCAATTGTCCAGTCTGGGTGGTCCTTCCTCCCTTGACCCACGCCCACGTGGCCCGAGATCTCGACGGGCAGGTGCGTCCGCGCCTCCAGGGGCGCCTCCAGTGCGGGAGCGGACGGAGCGACCAGCGGCGGGGGCACGGGCCTCGGCGGGCCTCGGGGGAGCGCGCTCCCCACGTGGGGCAGCAGCATGACGTCCTCAGAAGCAGTCAGCACCGCCGCGCGTCCATCCCCAGAGCCCTCGGCCATAGGCATGGGCCTCGCCGTCCTCGGCGACGGGACTCTCGGAGTCCCGGTCCGAGGCAGGGTCGCCCGCCGCAGCGCCGCGGCGGAGGCGAGGGGGAGGCGAGCGGTGGCCTAGGCCCAGGCCACTCGGGCCAGGCCCTCGGCCCCCGTGCCGAGCAGCAGACTTCGGTTGAGCACAAGCGGTCACAGGAGGAACCCGCCACTGTAGCGTCAGACCACGACGCCCCTTTCGATAGCTATGCGCACGTACCCCAATCCGTATGCCGGTCCAAGACTGCACAGCTCTCTCTCTCTCTCTCTCTCTCTCTCTCTCTCTCTAGATACAAGGCGCGATACAAGCAGGAATGTATCTACCCAGCTGACGCATCAAGTGGTTAAATACAAAACTGCAGCTATGCAGCTATATGCATGTATATGTACGATATGCAGCGACAAGCCTATATAGTTATAGGTGAGAAATGCACACATGTGTATATAGCTACGTACTGGTACAATGAGTGCCCCCACCTGGAAAATGCGCCTGCATAACTCAATTCCCGACCGATGTGGCTTACCCGCGGGCGCCACAAGGGGGCCCAAGGTGTCCCAAGGCAGTTCTAAGAGGGTCGAGCCCTCCACTGCACTTCGATATTACCCCAACTCCACAACCTCCAACTGGAGAACTCTGCTCCATACTCCCTGACTGCCCAAGCCCCTAGCTCTAACTACCTCCCTGATCTCTTATTCGTGACAAACCCTTCCCCGCCGAGAAAGTCGCACGTCGGCACCCGTCCCCCTCGTCATCGCCCTTACTGCCTGCCTCTTCCTCCCCTCCCTCCATCCATCGCTTCCTCCGTCTCGAAGTCCTTTTCCTTGCCACTCCCTCTCTCCCTCCTTCACTCCCCCCATCCACCAGCATCTTATTCTATAGATAAAGTCTCGATGATCTTAACCTGGCTTCCATTAGCCAAATGTTTGAATGATGTTCGTAGCAATCTTCTCAGTGATCTGATAGATGGCGTCTGAATCCTAATTTTCTGGTGCTCTTGTTCGTTGATTCATCGCTTAGCTTATCGAGATGATATTGATTAAGGTCAGCATTGCTATGTTACCCGTATATGTAACTGATGTATATGATTCGCAGTCCTCTGGTCATTGTTGTTGATACTATGGTGATTATTTTTGCCCCCCCCCTGCCTTCCGCATTTCCTCCCCCGGTCCTCCCCCCACCCATCCCCCCCCCCGTTGCCCTGTCCCCTCCCCATGTGTGTCACTCCTCCTTCGAGGCCCGCCGATCCCTGCCCTTGCGTCTCCCGCCGCGCGACGGCCTTCTTGGCGCGCAGCCTCTTCAGCTCCTCGAGGATGCTCCTGAAGAGGCCGCCGGCGGTGTGCGGCGCCTCCTCGTGCCCCAAAACGACGGGACGAGACGGCACAGCACGCAGAGCCCAGCAACCGCGGACACGGCACGCAGTGCACGGTGCGCACCGCACGGCATGCAGAACACGGCCCTCGCGCGCCGATGGTTTCGGCAAGCACTGCTCCGGACCTCGCGGCTGCAGTCAAAGGGCACGGCACCGCCGCTTCGGGCACGGCCGCGGGGCACGACACACGCAAGTCACGCCGCGCAAGCCTCCACACGGAGGGTACGGCGGGCGGAAGAGATGGGATGTGGACGCAATGAGGAAAGATCGTAGAAGGGATGGATATAGGAAGCAGGGAAGGGGGAGGCACCTCTCCCGACTCTGTCCGCACGATCATCGGGACCAAGCCTGAGGGGAAGACGTCGAAGCCGTTCCCCCTCACCTCGAAGCCGGTGACAAACTCCGAGCTCCGGCCCATTCGACCTCGTCACCCCGCAGCCAGGCGCGGATGAGACTCACAGTCGTAAGGGATGTGACATGACAAGGTAAAACGACAGGATGACGATAACTGTCCACATCCACCAGTCCTGGCCAAGCTGATTTAAACCCACGATCAGTGCGAACACCCTCTTGGCCCGACCAAGTATGCATGTACACCAATACTGGGAACGAGATGGGCGCGGCAAGAATCGATGCACGCGCATAGTTCCATCGTTCCTACGAATACCGCATGCATTGTCCCAGGTTCATATGCACGCCGCTGCACAATCCCTGATCAAGGTAATTGGCCTGGGAACCGTTCCTGGATGAACTGGTGGGGATACTCGAAGCGTCGAGAACTGGGCCCCAAGAAAGGAATCCGGTTCACGCTGCAGTAGCACCCGTGGGCGTCTGGGGGCATGCCTCCCGCTGCCAGATCGAAGACCGACAGGCGATTGGGGAGGCGAGGGAGGGGGAGATAGGGCGGGAAAGACGGAAGCCGAGGGCGAAGCAGGATGAAAGGGGTGGGGTGGAATCGGGCCGGGCGAAAGGGGGGGGGGTAGCAAAGGGGGGGTTTGAGAATCAGCTCACGTAGCTGATTCTCCCGGCGCCTCCCGGCGCCGGGAGGCGCCTATGTATCGAGGAATGGGCCCCTCGGTGAGGCCGAAACCAGCTGCATGCAGCAGATTTCGTAACCCCCCCTTTCCCAATCCCCCCCTTTCGCCCGGCCCGATGAAAGGGGTGGGGTGGAAGGAGCGGAAGCCAGATGGCTCTCCCGCAGCGCTGCCAACTCCCCCCCTGGCGAAAGACTGCCGCTCGAGCAGAGCACCTCACCAGCCCTCCGGGCGGCTGGCTGCCTGGGGTGACACGTACATCGGGGGCGCGCAACCATGGATCGGGAGAGGTGCCCTCCCTAAAATGCGGCCGGTGCGGCCTCGCTCGGCCGCGACAATCCGCGATTTCCTATGGAAACGGGACCCGTCGGTAATCCATGCCCCCTTGATCCATGTTTGCGATCGCCTGAGTACAATGCCCCAGCTCCCTGACGGAGGGCGACGTGACCCTTCCCCCACCTCCTTGGGCGGCGCGCAAGAGGGGGTAGCGCGAGGGGGGAGGCCTTCTGAGAGGGCGGGGGACCTCCTGAGAAGGCCAGGGGGCGTCTCATGCCGCCCCAGCTCCTGTTCTATATTCCGCACAAGAAAAAAACTGCTTAGAAGCCAAGAGGCCCTTCTTAAGAAGGCGGCCTTTCTGCGAAGGCCCCTGGCTTCCAAGAAGCGCGCCGCCTTCTTAGAAGTCCGCCCCCCTCGCGCCCTCCCCTTGCGCGCGCCGCCAACCTCCCTCCCTCGGGCCCCGACTTCGGCGGGCAAAGGCTGTGCGCGGGCTCCCTGTCCGCATCGAAGGCCAGCGACGCCCCTGGTCAAGCCGTCCGAAGGCGTACCTAAATCACCCGAGACGACTGGCAGCACCCAGGGGAGGCGATACCCCGTTAGATCTCCGTAGGACGTCGTCTCCGCAAACCTTCGAGGCCAAGGAAAACGCCCTTAAAAGCCTCATGCAAAACCGTCTCAATGCCGGTGCTATCCGTGCTAAGTGTGCGGACGGTGCAGCGCCGTGAAGTGCCCCAGAGCAAACAAAACTGCCAAACACGAAGTGCATAAAGCTCACCTGAGCAACACAATGAGACAACAATGACATCACCAGCACCTCACCTGAAAACGCAAAGCAGTCCATCAAAGAGCAGAGCAGGAGGCAACCGGCACAGTTAAGAGAGAAGCATCGCGAGAGGCTCTCTCCCTCTCGTCCCTTTCTTCCACCTCCTCTCGAAGATGCGGAGGGGAAAGACGATTCCGCCGAGAGGCCCACCGAGGATGCAAGCCCAAACGGTGTACATCATGACGATGCAGACCACGCTGTCGTCTCTGATGTTTGTGAGGGAGGAGGTGTACGCCTCCCGTCAACCAGATGGCTTGGGGCGCACCGGAGTGCCATCGGAGGCGCCAAAATGCTGTCGAATGCCTGTCTCCGAGGCTTTCTGCAACTCTCAAAAGCAATCGAAAACATTCACAAACTGTCAATTGCTTTCTAATCAATTCTGCATGTTGTCGACAATTCACGGATGTGCTCGAATCATGGTCGATGGTATCTGGCGGCGCTCGGACATTCTCTGATGTTTCCAAGCGCTTCCCGATCAAAACAGTGCTTGTGCGTTAGGGCTCTTACTGATGTAAAAGATTGATGGTTGCCTGCACCCATGTGGCACGCGTTCAAGAGCCTGACACTCTTTCAGGTGGTTTCTTGGACCCCTGTGGCCTAGACCCCTGGGGCTTCCCGCCACACCACTTACGCGTGCCGAACGTTATGAAGGGTGCTTGGACCGCGAGTTTGGACTCCTGTGGTTTCTCACCCCTTTGGCCCAGCGCGCCGCACGTCCCAGTGGCTGCTTGGAACCCTCTGGCCTGGGCCTCTGGGCTTCCCGCCCACGTGGCCTTCCGCTCCGCAAAGGAACCCTCCCGAAACGGTGCCAAGGTTGCCCAAGAAAGCCTCCACACGCTCCGAGAAGGGGCCCCATCAGAGAACCCCAAGACGGGCCAAGAGGGCTCCAAAAGAACGCCCAAAGGGCTATCGATGGCAAAAAACATTGCTTCGCCTAAAGTTTAGGCACACGGGCCCCTTGTTGTTTCCTACAGCCCAAGACGGTGCAGAGCGTCCCCAAGAGGACCCCACGACATCCCAACAGGGCCTCAAGAGGGCCCCAGGACGGTACAGAGGGGTTCTAAAACGGCCAAAACAATTTTCATGACGACCCAAGACAGGCCTATATGCCCCAAAAACGGCTCAAGAGGCCCCCAAAAAGGCTCCAAATGGTGCCCAAGATGGGGAAACTCGAGCTTGCACCGACAACCGTTTTCTCACACAAAAAACACAGGTGTTCCCAAATATTCATCAAATTCTGACAAACGGGCTTCTCGCGCCGCATGTCGAACTCATTCGGACGCCATGGCGCGCGTGCGGGGGGGGGGGGACACGCGAGAAAAATCCCACGCGGGCCACCCGCGCGTCGGCCGCGCACGCATGTCGAAGTCCGCAAATAACCTTCATCGCCGACGCGAGGACATCGTCAACGTTATCGGCGGGCGTGGTCAACATCGGCGTCGTCATCGGCCTTGCCGTCGTCATCGCCACCATCGCCACCATCATCGTTACTCTCGCAATCGTGTCTCCCGTTGTCGGCGTCGCCGTGATACCGCGCCCGCACACGTCACCGACTCGCACGGAAGTGCCCGCTGGGAAATGCCCAGCGGTCCGCGCCACCGCGGCCGCGTCGGTCGCGCCAAACTAGCCCGCCGCTGTGCGCGCGAGCATGCGCGGGCTAGCGCGGCCGCAGAGATGCACCACCCGACGCCTAGCACTCATCGCAATCGCCGCCGCATGGGTTTTGCAAACCAAGTTGCGGGCGGCGGGGTGGGATGTGTGCAAGAGCATGCAATGTGTCAAAAAAAATATCTTGAAACGAATCAAGATCCACCACCATCCAAAGGCCGGAGTTATCAAGAACCCCTCGGGATGGGCAAATTAAATGTGATGTTTGCCCATCGCCCATCCTCAACATGAGCTCATACGGTCCCAGGAAAGCCAGAGTTCGCACCCTCCACTCACATCCTCTGCAAAAACACGATGCGCGCACATCCGTTTCTCAAGAACCTGCAAGTGTCAACCATCCTTTTCTGAGAAAAATACACACGCGCGGGTCGTCGCGTGCGCATGCCGACCTCCTTAAAAAACCGTTGGTTTCGTAAGGAAGTCAAAAGCGGCCACGCTCTTGCGGTTCATTTATTGTTCAACAAATCTCAACAATTCGTAACATGCTACCAAACGGTCCGCTCGCGCGCGCATGTCGAAATCGCTCGAACGCCCTTGCGCGCGTGCTGTCGCAAGAACCCGTTTGCAAGACACGGGACGAATTGCACGCGCGCGCGTCGTCGCGCGCGCATGCCGGCAACCTTCCACAACATTACGTGTCGGAAGAGGTGACACATGTTCTGCGACAGCAAACTTCAAACGACAAATTGCGCGCTTGGGTAAACCCTCAAGAAAAACCATCGGTTGCTCAACATTGCCACTAAATTATGCACAACGGGCCTCTCGCGTCGCATGTCGAACTCATCCGAACGCCCTTGCACGCGTGGGGGGGGGCACGATCCGTGTCGAATAACACCACGCTGGCCACTCGCGCGTCGGCCGCGCGCCCATTTCGAACTCCGTCAAACACCTTCATCGCCGACGCGAGACCATCGTCATCGTTATGGGCGGGCATGATCAACATTGGCGCCGTCATTGGCCTTGCCATCATCATCGCCACCATCGTCACCATCATCGCTACCCTTATCATCGCGTTTCCCGTTTTCGGCGTCGCCGTGATACCGCGCCCGCACAAGTCACCGACTCGCACTGAAGTGACCGCTGGGAAGTGGGAAGTGCCCAGCAGTCAGCGCCACCGCGGCCGCGTCGGTCGCGTCATACTAGCTGGTCGCTGCGCGCGCGAGCATGCGCGGGCCAGCGCAGCCGCAGAGATGCACCAGCCAACGCCAAGCACTCATCACAATCGCCGTCGCATGCGTTTTGCTAACCAAGTTGCGGGTGGGTGGGCGGGATGATTGCGCGAGCAGTGGAGTTGTCTTGGTGAATTCTCCTTTCTTAAAAAAAAGAGAATACACTCTACCCCCCCCCCCCCAGCGTTATCGGCCCCTCTCTCGGGTATGTAAATCATGTATGATTCTGACCACATGTCCATCCGAAATATAAATTTACACTATCCCACGGGGGCTGGTATCGACCCCCTCTGAGGTTCCCTTGCAAAACCACCCAAAAAAAACCGATACGCGGGGACATCTGTTGTTCAAAATAACACTTTTCCACAGGACAAATTGCACACGCGCGCGCCGTCGCGCGCGCATGCCGAAATCCTCCAAAAACCTTCGGTCTCGGAAAGAACTCGCAATCGAGTTTCCAAAAAAACATGCAAAAACAAAGGGTTTCACAACACCGGTGCGCTAAAAAAACTTACGCGCGAGCTCTTGCGAAATCTTAAGAAAAAACATATGTTTCAAGATTTTCATTAAATGCTACTAAACGGGCTTCGCGCGCGCGCATGTCGAAATCTGTCGAACGCCCTTGCGCGTGTGCCGTCGCGAGAATCCTCTACAAAAAGGAACGGAGTGCAGACGCGCGCGTCGTCGCGCGCGTATGCCGAAATCCTTCAAAAAACAATCGGCTTCGGAAGGATTGCAACATCGTGTGTCCAAGAAACATACAAAAACACAAGATTTCGCAACACGGATTTTCAACAAAAGAGTGCGCGCGCGCTCTTGCGTCGTCGTCGTCGTCGTCGTCGCCGTCCTCCCTCCTCCAGCGTCGTCGTCGTCGCCTATGTTGTCCTCTGTTTTTCCTCGTGTTCGTCGTCGTCCTCTTTGGCGTCGTGGTCGTTTCCGTCGTCGTTGTCGCCGTGGTCGTCCTTCCTCCTCCTCCCTCGTCGTCGTCGTCGTCCGTCGTCGGCGTCTCGTCGTCGTCCCTCCTATTTCGTCGCCGTCGTCGTCGTCGTCGTGTCGTCGTCGTCTTCCCTCCTCCCTCGTCGTTGTCGTCGTCGGCGTCGCCGTCTTTCCTCCTTCTTCGTCGTTCGCGTCGTCGCCGTCCTCCCTCCTCCTCGTCGTTGTCGTCGTTGTCGCCGTCGTCGTCCTCCCTCCTCCCTCGTCGTCGTCTTCGTTGGCGACGTCGTCGTCGTCTTCGTCGTCGTCGGCGTCGGCGTCGTCGTCGTCCTCGTCGTCGTCGGCGTCGTCATCGTCGTCGTCGGCGTCGGCGTCGTCGTCGTTGTCATCGTCGTCGCCGTCGTCGGCGTCGACGTCGTCGTCGGCGTCGTCGTCGTCGTTGTCGGCGTCGTCGTTGTCGGCGTCGTCGAAGTCGTTGGAGACGTCGTCGGTGTCGTCGTAGTCGTTGTCGGCGTCGTCGTCGTCGTTGTCGCTGTCGTCGTCGGCGGCGCTGTCGCTGCCAAATGCCATGTGGTACCCACCGTCTCGGTCTCAAGAGATTTTTCAAACCAAGTTGCGGGTAGGTGGGTGGGATGATTGCGCGAGCAGTGGAGTTGACAACTTCAAGTTCGGCAAGTAAATTGCACAACACAGACGGCACCACATATAGATTGCACGGCATGGACTGCACAACATAGAAAGCACGACATACATTCTTCTTTTTAGATGAGAATATACTCTCCCCGCCCCCAGGAATTATCGATCCCTCTTTTCGTATTGCAATGTACATATGATTCTGCCCCCTCGTCCATCCGACCTGTGAATTCATACTATCCCTGCCAGGCGGGTATCGACCCCCCCCCCCGCCATCCTCTGCAAAAAACACTATGCGCGCACATTCGCTTATCACAAATCATAAGTTTTCAAAGGTCCATTGCAAAAATGCGACGAAGTGCACACGCGCGCGTCGTCGCGCGCGCATGCCGGAATGCTTCAAAAACCTTCGGTTTCGGAAGGCTTTGATATATATATATATATATATATATATATATAAACCCAAAAAGGAAAAACAAAAAAAAAAAAAAAAAAACGTACACGCGCGCTCCTGCCAAGTTTTAAGAAAACCATCGGCGTTTCAACATGTTCATAAAATACTACCAAACGGGCTTCGCGAGCGCGCATGTCGAAATCGTTCAATCGCCCTTGCGCACGTGCCGTCGCGAGGATCCTCAGCGAAAAAAGGGACGAAGAGCACGCGCGCGCGTCGTCGCGCGCGCATGCCGAAATCCTTCAAAAACCAATCGGTTTCGGAAGGATTTCTAAATCGAGTGCCCAAAAAAACATACAACAGCACAGGGCTTCGCAACACGGATGTTCAACAAAAGCGTGCGCGCGCGCTCTTGCATCATCGTCGTCGTCGTCGCCGCCGTCGTCCTCTGTTTTTCCTCGTCGTCGTCCTCTTTGGCGTCGTCGTCGTTTCCGTCGTCGTTGTCGCCGTGGTCGTCCTTCCTCCTCCCTCGTCGTCGTCGTCGTCCGTCGTCGGCGTCTCGTCGTCGTCCCTCCTATTTCGTCGCCGTCGTCGTCGTCGTCTTCCCTCCTCCCTCGTCGTTGCCGTCGTCGGCGTCGCCGTCCTCCCTCCTTCTTCGTCGTTCGCGTCGTCGCCGTCCTCCCTCCTCTCTCGTCGTGGTCGTCGTTGTCGCCGTCGTCCTCCCTCCTCCCTCCTCCCTCGTCGTCGTCGGCGTCGGCGAAGTCGTCGTCGTCGTCGTCTTCGTCGTCGTCTTCGTCGTCGTCGTCGGCATCTTCGTCGTCCTCGTCGTCGGCGTCGTCGTCGCCGTCGTCGTCGGCGTCGTCATCGTCGTCGTCGGCGTCGGCGTCATCGTCGTCGTCGTCGGTGTCGCCGTCATTGTCGTCGTCGTCGAAATCGTCGGAGACGTCGTCGATGTCGTCGTAGTTGTCGTCGGCGTCGTCGCCGTGGTCGTTGCCGCTGTCGTCGTCGGCGTCGCTGGCACTGCCCAGTGCCATTTGGTACCCACCGTCACGGTCTGAAGAAGTTTTGCGACCAAGTTGCGGGTGGGAGGGTGGGATGATTGCACGAGCAGTGGAAAGAGCAGCTTCAAGACAGTCAAAGTGAATTCTCCTTTCTAAAAGGAGAATAGACTCTACCCCCCCCGCCGGACTTATCCGTTCCCCTTTTCGGGTATGTAAATCATTTATGATTCTGACCACTCGTCCATCCTAAATATGAGAAACCAGATCATCCCAGCCAGGCCGGGTTCCCCCCCTGAGGTTCCCTTGTATATATATATATATATATGAAATAAAAAAGAAGAGAAAAACAATAAAACATAAAAAAAACAAACAAAAAAAAAAATGCGGTGACATTGTTTGTTCTAACATAACACTTGTTCACGAATCCCTTTGCAAAGAATGGGACGAAATACACACGCGCGCGTCGTCGCGCGCGCATGCCGGAATCCTTCAAAAGCCTTCGGTGCCGGGAGGATTTCGCAATCGAGTTTCCAGAAAGACATACAAAAAACATATTTCGCAACACTGATTTGCTAAAAAAAGCTTACGCGCGAGCTCTTGCGAAATCTTAGGAAAACCATAGGTTTTCCAAGATTTTCATAAAATGCTACCAAACGGGTTTCGCGCGCGCGCATGTCGAAATCTGTCGACCGCCCTTGCGCGTGTGCCGTCGCGAGGATCCTCAGCAACAAATAGGACGAAGTGCAGACGCGCGCGTCGTCGTGGGCGTATGCCGAAAACCTTCAAAACACATCGGTTTCGGAAGGATTTCAAAATCGTGCGTCCAAAAAACCTACAAAAACCTAAGGTTTCGCAACACGGATGTTCAACAAAAGCGTGCGCGCGCGTTCTTGCGTCGTCGTCGTCGTCGTCGTCGCCGTCCTCCCTCCTCCCGCGTCGTCGTCGTCGTCGCCTACGTCGTCCTCTGTCTTTTCTCGTGTTCGTCGTCGTCGTCCTCTTTGGCGTCGTGGTCGTTTCCGTCGTCGTTGTCGCCGTGGTCGTCCGTCCTCCTCTTCCCACGTCGTCGTCGTCCGTCGTCGGCGTCTCGTCGTCGGTTCTATTTCGTCACCGTCGTCGTCGCCGTTGTCGTCGTCGTCTTCCCTCCTCCCTCGTCGTTGTCGTCGTCGGCGTCGCCGTCCTTCCCCTTTCGTCGTCGGTCGCGTCGTCGCCGTCCTCCCTCCTCCCTCGTCGTTGTCGTCGTTGTCGTCGTTGTCGCCATCGTCGTCCTTCCTCCTCCCTCGTCGTCGTCTTCGTTGGCGTCGTCGTCGTTGTCTTCGTCGTCGTCGGCGTCGGCGTCGTTGTCGTCGTCGAAGTCGTCGGAGACGTCGTCGCTGTCGTCGTCGTCGTCGTTGTCGTCGGTGTCGTCGTAGTCGGTCTTAAGAGGTTTTGCAAACCAAGTTGCGGGTGGGAGGGTGGGATGTTTGCGCGAGCAGTGGAGAGGACAGCTTCAAGTTGAGCAAGTGATTAGTTGCACCACGTAGATTGCACCGCCTACATGGTACAACAAAAGCTGATCTACCTTAGTTAGATTGCACTAAGTAAACTGCATCACATAGATTGTCCAACATAGACTGCAGTTCGCAGACTGCACAACCAATACTGCACAACATACTTTGCACCACAGGGGTTGCACCACTTGGTTTGCCCCACAAAGGTTGCACCGCATAGATTACTCCACATGAAAAGATCCACATAGATTGCTTGAAACTCACAGTTGGGGGGCCACGTTGGTTCACATCCTTTGTGAGCGAGATTACACGTGCAGTCTCAGGTCAATGTGCGCGCTAGCCTACTGCAAAGCGCATTGAGACAAGAAGTGCCGTATCTCACCCACGCACGTGAAGCGATAACAACATACACTCGCACAAACGAATATGCTGACGCTGGCGGCAGCAACAAGACGGCAGCGAGTGACAGTAAAGAACTTGCCCCGTTTCATATCCCCATGCAATCAACATCACCCCGAGAGGCTCCCACAAGGCCCGCATATATCCTATAGAGGCATACGAAAGACCCCCCAAAGGCCACGAAGAGGCCCCAAGCGCCCCCGCGAAAAGTCGCCGAGACCCGAGAGCCTCCGAGAAGCACCCCAAGAGACCCCAGCAGCCATCCAAGAGGCGTCTGGCACAAAACCTTTCAGGATGGTCCGAAGGCCACACCAGATATGGTGTGCCCCTTTATGGCTTCTCGCCCCACTGACCCCGCATGCTGCGCGTTCCGCTGGGTGCTTGGGCCCCTCTGGCTTGGACCCCTTTTGTTTTCCGCTCCACCAGCCCTGCGCGCCGCATTTTGCCGAACCTCCCGTGGCAACTTAAATCCCTCCCGTGGGCTCCACACTAAGGATTACACACATAGCGCTCCACTCAGCCAGGGTTCCACATATCTGCCCCCACCATCCACACACAGGGTTCCATACATGACACACATAGGGTTCACCCACAGGGCTTCACACACAATGCTACACTAATCAACTACTTGGGGTCGACGCGCGGGCATCATTCACCACAATACGTTGGTCCACACGCTGGTCCCACCATACTAGCCTGGGCGGTCAATTGACCAATTTGCAACATACTCAAACCCTCACCAATCACAAAGCGTTTGCATGTGTCGGGCGTTCAGGGGGTGCCCAAGGGGGCAGAGGAAACAGGCATCATTCTCTCCCTCCTTCCTGTTCCTCTCCCAGAACCAAGTTCAGACAAATCCGTTGTCGAAAGAGTGCGCCATCAACATCCAAAAGTCGGGATGTAACCATGCAAAGAACAAGCGCCACCAAAGTGTGCATTCAAGTTTGACTCTGTCGCTCCAAACAATCTGAGGCCCCAGCCATGGCCCAAACACCGTGGGGGGGGGGGAAACACAAAGATTTGGGGCGCTTATCGAGGGCGGCCAGGGTGTTCCTTCGCCAATCGGAAAGTCAGTGTGGGTCTCGAGAGCCACACGGGTGGCCAAAGCGCGCTGGGAAATTTCGAGACGAGCCCGCGCGATCCAAGCCGATTCTAGGCCCACAAGCCAAGCCGCGCTTAACCTTCCCTGGACAGCGCCCTTGAAGCGCATGATGATGTCCGAGTGAACGCGTCAATACACGCTCTGATCACTTCTGCGTTCGCATGTTCAGGGCGGGGCGATGAGCAGGACAGCATCACCCAACGGAAGCAGTGTCTGCAACACCATGCCATCCTTGCACCTGCAACGAGCGGGTGTTCCGTGATGTGCAAGACGGGCGCTGCTGTTTGATGTCTGCTCTTATTCCTCCCGCTCCTCTTGCTCCTCAAGCTCCTCCTCCAGCTTCTTTCCCCCCCTAGCTGTTCCTCTGGATCCTGCTCATGCTCCGTCTCGCCTTCATCCCCTCTCCTCCAGCGAGGCTCTGCTCGATGCCAACTCCCCCCCTCCGTCCGCAAGTTTCGTAGGTACCTCGACCGTCCACTTCAAGGTCCGAATGGGTCCCTGCCGCACGGCGACACTGTTCTCCAAGTTGCCCTGGCGATGAGATCCAGGCGCTGCAGCAGAACAGCAGCCGCTCGTGCAATCTGTGAACAGTTGGGAGGACGAGGAGGAAAAAGGCGAGGGGGGAGTCCAGGAGGACGCGGGCCAGATTCTGCAACTCCGGCACGGGTTCAGAACTCGAAGGTGCCTGCAGCTGAGTGTCCGACATCCCAGCGCCAATTGGGCCCGCAGGGGTAGGGTTCGCAAGTGGTCGCAGAAAGAGGCGGGAGACTTGGCAGGAGAGAGGCGAGGGAGGATGAGGGGGAATAACAGGGGACTGGCTCAGAGGCGGAAACGTCGACCTGGAATAGGCGATACACAGCCAACTGATCGGCGATAGGCTCTAACTGGAAGTTCCTGGGCGGGGTGACTATCAGGCCCGCATCAGCGATGTATGGGCGATTCGGAGTCGATGCACCCCCCCCAGAGCCGAGCGCGAGACTGCTTCAGCGTCGTGGTCGGGTGCGCTCCTGGAGGTAGACGAGGCGAGATGAAGGGGCACAGCGTGCATTCGGGTTGACGCCGACGTGGCGTTCGGTGAAAGTACACAGACGACGACGACGACGACGAGGATTCGGCACGACTGGCCCTGGCGGGCGGGCCACGCCAGACGGCCGGGCCCGGAAGCGCTCCGCGTCTACTCGTCACGGATAGCCCGTGTCTGCAGAGCTCCTCGCTTCGGCCGAAGATTCGGCCAAACGGATCCGCCGACCCCTTCTGGGTCTCTAGGCGTGTGAGATTCTTCCCCCCTCCCAGCAATCCCCGCCCACGGCCTCGAGACCAGAAAATTGACCCACCCTACACAGGCCTCGTACGACCCCCGGCCGAACTCATCAAGGGTGGGGTCCTGCCCTCTACGGCTGTCCCCGGGACGCTCGTGCTGCCCCAGAACGGCTCCGGAAAGCTCCAAGACGACTTCGAAGACATCCTGACACCTCGCTTCGGCCGAGGCTTCGGCCAGGCAGGTCTGGAAGCCGTCACATCCAGTGCTGTGAGCCTCGTTGTTGCGCACTGCGTTCTCATCATTGCGGGGGGGCGAGCGAGCGACGCGGCGGGGCTTTTCGTGCAGACCCGGCCCCCCGTGTCGGAGGGCGCAGCATTGCCATCGTCATCGCTTGGGCACTGCCAGTACGACGAAAAAGAGGTTTGGCCGTAGTCTGTGCGCGCGAAGCGAAGATCACTGGTTGTGGGTTCCAGCGAGGCTCGCAGCCGCAGGGGGGGGCGGGACAAGGAGCGGGGAGAGGTGTGATCGAAGATGCAGGGGAGAAGGGGATGGGGAGTGGCAGGAAGAGGGAGTGTGTGGAGAAATAGTGGGCCAAAGAGAAAGTGGAGAGGGGAGGGACAAGGGATGAGAAATGCGGAAGGAGGACAGGAAATAAGGGAGGAACGTATGGGAAGGAGGGCAAAGGAACAGGCAATGAGGGAGGGAAGGACAGAGGAACGGTGGTAGCAGGCAAGCTGGCAGAGAGGGAGGGCGGCAGCAATACAACATAAAGAAGAGGACGAAGAAGAAGCGGGAAAAGGAGAAGGGGCAGCTGCGAATCATGATCTAGCGGGACATGATAGGCTCCTTGTCCAGGGGCAGGTCGAGTGCCAGCTCCACTCCCCCAAGATACTCCACAAAGAAGTCTTCATGGGTGTGCTGCCTCTTGAACAAGTGGTCGTTGCCCCACTGCTTTATGTTCTGAGCAGGTAATTGGGTGGGCCCGTACTATCGCCGTCATCGACTTTGCCGTGATCATCAGCATCATCATCAGCATCATCAGCATCATCATCAGCAGCATCATCCTCATCCTCACCCTCATCGTCATGCTCATGGTAATCCTTATTATCATCCTCATCCCCATCCTCAGCCTCATCATCAGCCTGATAATCACCAACAACAATGGAATCATCAGCAGCAGCAACATCAGCAGCAGCAACCGCAACATCATTATCATCATTAGCATGTATCAACGTCAGCATCAGAATCATTTGCATGATCATTAGCATTAGCGTTAACATCATCAGCAGCATCATCCTTATCATGGTCATCGTCTCAACGTCGTCGTCACCACCACCATCAATAATCAGCATCATCACCATCACCACCGTCACTATCATCAGCATCAACATCATCAGCATCATCAGCATCATCAGCAGCAGCATCGCCAGCAGCATTATCATCATGATCATCATCAGCATCATCATCACCATCAGCATCATGATCATCAGCATCATCATCATCACCATCATAATCAGCATAATCATCAGCATCAGCATCAGCATCATCATCACCATCATCATACTCGTCATCGTCATCGTCATCAGCATAATCAGCAGCATCAGCATTATCAGCATCATCGTCGACATCAGCATGATCGCATCAATAGAATATTCATCATCGTTATCATCATCAGCATCAGCATCAGCATCATCATCATCAGCATCATCATTACCATCAGTATCAGCATCGCTAGTATCGTCCGAGTTGTCATCAGAAGCGGCGTCATCGTCGTCATCACCACCATCAATAATCAGCATCCTCACCATCACCACCGTCACCATCATCATCATCATCATCATCATCATCATCAGCAGCATCGGCAGCATCAGCATCATCATCATCACCGCCAGCATCATCATCATCATCATCAGCATCAGCATCAGCAGCATGATCACCATCACCAGCATCATCATGATCATCAGCAGCAGCATCAGCAGCAGCATCATCAGCAGCATCATCAGCAGCATCAGTATCCTCAGCATCATCATCCTCAGCATCAGCATCAGCATCATCATCAGCATCAGCATTATCATCAACATCAGCATCAGCGTCATCATCATCATCATCAGCAGCCGCATCATCATCGTTATCATCATCATCAGTATCAGCAGCATCATCACCATCACCAGCATCGTCATGATCATCAGCAGCAGCATCATCAGCATCAGCATCATCAGCAGCATCAGCATCCTCGGCATCATCATCCTCAGCATCAACATCAGCATCATTGTCATCAGCATCAGCATCATCATCAACATCAGCATCAGCGTCATCATCAGCAGCATCATCATCATCGGCATCGTCGTCATCGGCATCGTCAGCAGCATCAGCATCATCAGCAACATCAGCAGCATCGTCAGTATCATCATCATCATCATCATCATCATCATCATCATCAATGTCATCGTCATCATCAGCATCGTCATCATCATCATCATCATCATCATCATCATCATCATCATCATCATCATCATCATCATTACCATCAACATCATCATCGTCAATGTCATCCGAGGTATCATCAGAATCGGCGTCATCGTCATCGTCGTCATCCTCATCGTCGTCGCCGACGCCATCGTCAACGTCGTCATCAGTGACTGGCACTGGTCCACGCCATGCTCGGCAGAGAAATGCTGCTGCTGCACGCCGCTGCTGGCACGTAGGGCAGGTCAGTCGTCGACGGCGATTGCCAGGCGCTCGGCTCCGACGTGAGCGCGCCACACAGCACCGCGACGCGCGCGGGCTGGGCCACGACGCCGAGCTCGACGGGGGCTGCCAGGCATCGGCGAGGGCGAGGGTTCGCGGACGATGCCAGCGCGCAGGGCTTCGACGAGGTCGTCGGCGGGGTGGACCCAAGGCGAGGTCGAGAGCGCGGGCGAAGATATGGGCAAGATCCACACGCGCGGCGACGGTGCGCTCGGGCTGGACGGGCGCACTGGGCCCTTCGCAGGCTGCAAAGTGGCTGAGCTTCTACGAGGACGTTGGCATCGTCTTCGACCTTCCCAGGTCGCCTCGGTGGAATGCGAATCGTGCGAGGACGCGGTCGCCAGCAGAGGCGGGACCAGCACGTCTGGCGAAGCGCTCTGGGGCCCGGCGAGCGGGCCAGACTCGGCGCGAGATCCCAGGCGCCGCTGGCCTTCGACGTCGGCGGTTGGACCACGAAGAAGACGTCGAGCAGCGAGGCTCGGCGGCGCGCACAGCGGGGGGGCGCGACGGCAGGGGCCTGCTGATAAGAAGACGGGGGGCGTCTTCGACAGCGGTGGCCTGTTCAGGAGGGGCTGGAAGCTTCAAAGAGGGCTGTGCGCCACGAACGTCAGGGGTGCGAAAGGCCGAACGGTCATTCACTGTCCCTGGGTGCGTGGCCGAAGTGGGCTTACGCGGTGCGGACTGTTGTTGTGGTTGCTGCTGCTGCTGCTGCTGCTGCTGCTGCTGCTGTTGCCGCTGTTGCTTATGTTGTTGTTGGTGGTGTTACTGTTGGTGTTGCTGCTGTTGATGCTGGCGGTGTTGCTGTTGTTGGTGTGGTTGTTGCTGTTGTTGTTGCTGCTGTTGTTGGTGCTGTTGTTGTTGAATTCGTGTTGTTGTTGGATTCACAATTCTAAAGAATCGGAGGTGAGGGGGTGAGATCGAAGTGGAACGGAGAGCCCCCCTACCGGGAAATCGATTTCGGTTTCGTGTTCGTGCATGCCGTGCGTGCGGGCGAGGCGAAGCTGCGTGGGCGGGCGAAAGAAAGTCTCCTGTGGCTGAGGCGCGGCCGGACCAAATGTCTCCCTTCCGGGCGGCCGGGGGCCCGCGGTGTCCCGCAAGTGTCCCGCTGGTGTCCCGTGTGGCTGAGGCGCGGCCGGACCAAATGTCTCCCTTCCGGGCGGCCGGGGGCCCGCGGTGTCCCGCCGGTGTCCCGCTGGTGTCCCGCGTGGCTGAGGCGCGGCCGGACGAAATGATTCCCTTCCGGGCGGCCGGGGCCCCGCGGTGTCCCGCCGGTGTCCCGCTGGACGATGTTGATGTTTTGTTTTGATGATCGATAGTGAGATCGGTAGTGATATCGATTGTGAAATCGAGCGTGAAATCGAATGTCAGATCGCTTGTGAGATCGCTTGTGAGATCGATTGTGATACCGAATGTGAGATCGATAATGAGATCGATAGTGAGATCGATTGTGAAACCGAATGGGATATCGATTGTGAGATCGATTGTGAGACCGAATGTGAGATCGATTGTGGATTCTATTGTGAGATCGATAGTCAGATCGATTGTGAGATCGATCGATTGAGTTAGTGGTGAGATCACGATCGGTAATGAGATCGGTAGTGATTTCGATAATGAGATCGATGATGAGATCGAGTGTGAGTTCGGTTGTGATATCGATAATGAGATCGATAGTGAGATCGATAATGAGATCGAAAGTGTGTTCGATAGTGAGATCGATAATGAGGCCGAATGCGAGATCGATTGTGAGATCGATTGTGATATCGATAGTGAGATCGATAGTGAGACCGAATGTGAGATCGATAATGAGATCGATAGTGAGTTTGATCATGTAATCGATAGTCAGAACGAATGCGAGATCGATTGTGATATCGATTGTGAGATCAAGAGCGAGACGAGAGTAAGATCCATTGTGAAATCCAGGTGATCCAAGAGCGAGACAAGAGACGAGGTGATTATCGAGTGTAAGATCCATTGTGGGATCGATTGTGAGATTGATTGTGGGATCGATAGTCAGATCGATTGTGAGATCTATCGATTGAGATCGATTGTGAGATCGGTAGTGAGTTCGATTGTGAAATCAATCGAGTGCGACGTTGGTCCCTCCCCCCCCCCTCACCTCCTTATCACCCGAAGGGTGGTCTATGCGGTAATTACTGTTGATCCCCTCTCTGGTAATCATTGCATGCTTGTTAATTGAAGTGCTCCTCCAAGGGCTCCCACCTTGGCTTCTACAAAAGAACATGAAACGTCACCAAACTGGGCCCCTGGCCCCCGGATTACAATAACAACAACAACAACAACAACAACAACAACAATTATTCTGTCTGTTCGCCCTTATATGCTCGAGTGTCCAATAACGCATATTTCCCAAACCCTCGATACCCGCCCTCTTCGTCTTCGATCGAACCCCTTTTGGGGGGTATACTTTTCTTCCCTGCAGGCCGGGCCCCGGCAAGCGGCGGGGCGGCCGCGGACCGTCGGCCTGGCCTGGCCAGCTGCAGCGCTGATCGGCGGGGCGGCCGCGGACCGTCGACCCGACCCCAAGAGGGACGGACAGGGGACCGACCACGACGACGACGACGACGACGACGACAACGTCGAAGACGACGGCGACGACGAGCGAAAGCGAGAGCGGGGGCCACGAAGTGCAGATAATGCGAGGCCACAGAAGGCAACTACGGGGCCACTGAGGGTAGCAACTGGGCCTCGTAGGACATTGAGGGGGACACAAATGGCGACACCGGGGCCACGAAGGGCATGCACATGGGGCCACAAAGGGCGCGACTCCTGGGTGCCTGGGTGTCGGGAGCGCGGCGCTTGGGCAAATTGCAGGAAATTCCAACGCAAGGCTATTCTTCAGTAACTTGCAAGCAAGTCTCCAGCGAGAGCGCGACTCCAGAGGGCCGGGAGAGCGATTCCTGAATAAATTGTAAGGAAGTCCCAAGCGAGAGCGCGATTCCTGAATAAAATGCGAGGAAGTAAGTCTCGGGCGGGAGCGGGGGTCCTGCCTAAATTGTAAGGAAGTCTCTGGCGGGAGCCGTTGTTGTTGTTGTAACCCGGGGGCCAGGGGGCCAGTTTGAGCAGGAAGACTTTCCGTCAAAAAACAGGGTGCGAGCGTCGAGGGGCACACTTTGATTGAGAAATAGCAGTAGCACCGGTGGGGGGGATCAACAATAATTATTCTTCAGAAATAAAAATTCAACAACAACAGCTCCCGCTGGATAGTTCCTCACTATGCATTCCCAAATCGCGCTCTCGCGCGGGACTTCATCACAATGTATACAGGAATCGCGCTCTCGCGTGGGACCTCCTCGCAATTCATTCAGACGCCGCGCCCCCGACACTCAGGAATCACGCTCTGGCTGTGGATTGCCTCACGATTACTTGGGAATCGCGCCATCGTTCGAGACTTCCTCGCGAATCATGCAAGACGCACGCTTCAGCATCCCGCCTGCTCGACCTGGCTGCCTGGGCCGGCCATCCCGACCCGCCCGCCAGGGTCTATCCGCCCGATCTGCCCGTCTGGTTCTGCCACATGTTTTCTGCTCCTAGCCCCCCTGCTGCTACTGTCTCTTGTGCTCCATGCTCGTGCCTCCCCCTTGTCGTGTCCTTCCATCCGTCCTCTTTTCCCCTGCCTTAGAGGCTGCGCGAAATACACGTTGCAGATAAGAAAGATACACCCTCAAGGGGATACGATCGAAGACGAAGGGGGCAGGTATCGAGGGTTTGGGAAAGATGTGTTGAATGGCACGCGAGCAGATAACAGCGAACAGCCTTAAAATGCGTGTTTTTGCTGTTGAAACTGGTGTCGTTATTGGCGTTGGTGTTGTTGTTGCTGGTGTTGCTGCTGCTGATGTTGTTGGTGTTGTCGTTGTGGTGTTGTTGGTGCTGTTGTTGTTGGTGTTGCTGTTGTTGCTGTTGTTGTTGTTCTTGTTGTTGGTGGTGTTGTATGTTGTAGTCGTCCCGACCGCGACCCGGCCCGTGACCCACCCCGGACCACCCCGCGACCCACCCGCGACCCACCCGCGAACCACTGGCGACCCACCCGCGACCCGCCCGCGACCCGCCCGCGACCTACCCGCGACCCACCCGAAACCCACCCGCGACCCATCCGCGACCCAACCGCGACCCACCCGCGGCCCAACCGCGACCCACCCGCGAACCCACCCGCGACCCACCCAGCGACCCACCCGCGACCCACCCCGCTACTCGCCCACGACCCACCCCGCGACCCACCCCGCGCCCGCCCCAACTCTTATCCGCAACTGCGGGATGCTTCCATCTATACACGAACACTCTCCGACGAACTCTGCCTGAAGTGCCTGACGCAAGGGTGGCGGTGTATAAAACTGCTGCCTCTCAGTGGTGATTCATACACCCCCACCCTCCCCCGAGGCCCAGGAACAATCCACTGGAGGGCCCCTGCATATACATATATAATATATGTGTATATATAGATATACACATATATATATATATATACATTTATATATATATATACATATATATATATATGGATCACTGTGGCGGATACTCAGAAGCTGGGAGGGCCAGTAAGAACCCCCCCTGCCTCACCAGAAGCTCCCCCGCCGTCTCTCGGCGACGAGCCCCGGGGGGAAAGTGAGAAGGAGAAGGCCTTTTCGGAAGGCTCGGAATTTCCCTGGCCTTCTGCAAAGTGTTCTAAGCCTCACCCAAAGACACCACAGAACCTCTCAGAAGGCGCGAGGGCTTCTGAGAAGCCCCGCCGCCCTCTGAGAAGGCCTTCTCATTCTCGTTTCCCCCCCCCGCTCGCCGCCGACCTGAGGGGGCAGGTCCTGGAGAGGAGGAGGAGGAGGAGGAGGAGGAGGAGGGGGAGGAGGGGGAGAAGGAGGAGGAGGAGGAGGAGGAGAGAGGGGAGGAGGAGGAGGAAGGGGAGGAGGAAGATGAGGAGGAGGAGGGGGAGGAGGAGGAGGAGGAGGAGGGAGAGGAAGAGGAGAGGAGAGGGAAAGAGGAAGAGGAAGGGAGAGAAGAGGAAGGGAAGCGGAAGAGGAAGAGGAGGAGTAGGAGGAAGAGGAGGAGAGGAAGGGGGAAGGAGGAGGGAGGAGGAGGGAGGAGGAGGAGGAGGAAAAGGAGGAGGACGACGAGGACACGAGCAGCGAGAGGGGGGAAGGCACGACGAGCCGACAGGGGAGAGGTCGTCAGGCTCCGTGGGCTCCTGGGCGACCCGCAGGGCGCGCGCACGCGCTGGGGACCTCGGCGTCGGCTTTTGCTGGCGGGTGCAGGGGGAGGCGCAGGCGGGGCTTGGGGGGTGGGGGGTGGGGGTGGCGAGGTGGGGGTAGGGGGGGGTGGGGGGGGGGTCCAGTGCCGCCGACGTGCTGCCGCCAAGGCGAACTCGCGCGGCCGCAGCAGGGCTCAAGGGCGCCGACACTTGTTCTCTGTCGGGTCAAAGTCCTGAACGGCGCGGCCCTTGGCCATCAGTGAGAGGCCGTGTCGGAGTGCTGGATCTGCCTCGCTTCTGCGGCAGCGCGAGCCCCAGTTCCGCGGCGCATGGAGCGGAGCATGCTGTGCCCAGTAGCATGCGGCATATGGCCCGGGAGGCCCGCTGACACTCCTGAGGCATGTGCAGGGCACTCTCCTCGGGTAGCTTGCTGGCGAATGTTGTCACCATCGAAAGCAAAATCGGAGTTGGCATCGCCACCACAAACACCAACACTACAGTAGCATCACCATGCCACCTCATACTCCCATTATTCCCCATCCGTTTGCAACCTTTTTCTGCCGCATCCCAGTCAGCAAACGTCGCCACGCAGCACGTGACGTCTGGCAAAAACCATTCCTTTCCCACATGTTCCAAAGCCATGCGCGACACAACGAATGCTGCTCGCACTGCTTTGATCAGCGGCGAGCTGGATACAACAGGCGGTCGGCTACTTGTGGGGCGCGTCGGAAGCGAAGAGGGCACAGTGGAAAGAGGGGACGCGCGAAGCGAGGGCGGCCGACGAGGCCGAAAAGTTGATGGGGCCACATTCGTCAGGCCATGTAAATCACCGTGCGCACGCCGAGGCGAAAACTCTCTGCAAGTGCAGGGCGATCACGAAGGCGGGGGCCGCACGTGAAGCCGTGGGGAGTCGCGGCAAGGGCGAGGGAAAGACCAGCGTCGTCAATCAGCTCGCAGCAAATTCAGGCGTGAGCGTCCCCGCAAAACTGCTCGCACAATCGCTGCTGCCATTCCCGCTGCAGCATCCCGGCAGTTTCTCTCCTGAGCCTCACCGCGCTGACTACTCTCGCTCTTCCCCGTCTGCGTGGAGGCGAGAGCACTGGTGACGAGGACGGGCCGCGGGGACAGACTCGATGCTTTGGGAGAGAGGGTGCCGTAAACAAAAAGCTGGAGGGGGACAGGGACGTGGGACGGCGGCGGGGGCGGGAAGAGGCACAGAGGGGGACAAGGATGGGGAGGGGAAAGGGGGGGCGGGGGGGGAGGGGGGAGTGAGGGGGCAGACACAAGAAGGAGGGGAGATAGCGATACGGGGAGACAAAGATATATGCGAAGCGGCAAAACACGAAGGCACGGAGGCACTGAGAGACGGAGAAAGCAGTGGTGAGATGGAAACAAGCAGCGACGAAGACACAAGAGTAAGGATGAGAGGGAGGAAGACAGCGTCGACAAAAAAAAAGATGTCAACACAGAGACAACGAGGAGGCCGGCTCCTCGAACATGGCGCTGATCCGATCCCGAACAGGCGCCTCACGCACACCAGCGGGCATGTCGGACATTACTCGTCTTCCCCGCAGCCCTGCCAAGTGAGGATCCACTGCTCGAACATCCTCGCCCACAGGCTGCAAACAAGCCCGAGAAGCAAGCGCGAGACTGAGCAAGACGGAGAAGATTTGCCACCGAGAGCGGGACACTGACTGCGTGTGTGTGCGCGTGTGTGGGAGTCCTGGGGTGGTCGTCCTGGGTTGGTCCCGGGAGACGCTTTTCAATTCAAAGCTTTCCCCTCTTTCCCTGCGGCCACCTGGGGCTCTCCAAGATCGCCAGACCGAAGTGAATCGACCCTGGTCGTGATCGAGTCTAACGAAACTCACTTCCCTTTGATCCCTTCCTCGCTGGGGAGTGGGGGCTCCTTGGGGGGGTCCCAGGGGTGGTCCAGGGGAGGGGGGGTGGGGTTGGAACAGTTTGGCCGTCGTTGCGCCCCGAAGGCCAGCTAGAGCCCTCTTGCGACCAACATCAGCGCTCTTGGGAACCTCTCGGGCCGTCACGGAGACCCCTGGGGGGCCCGGCCCAGGAGGCCTGAATCTGCTGGATCCTTTGGGCTTCTGCGCGAGTTCTGCACTCTCGCCGAATCGGAGCGTCCGAGACGGACCAAGAAGCCCCAAAGACCGACCCACGGTGGCCCAGGAGGCCCCCACGAGGGGCCCCTGAGGCCCCCAGGACGGCCCCAAGAGGGGGGAAAAAAAAGCACGCTGCCTCCGCGCCGCTAGAAGCCGACCTCCCAAACATGATCCCAAGACCCCCAAGAGGCCTCCAAGACACCAAGACGCGCACCCAAGTAAGCCACAGAGGCCAACAGGATCACCCCACGAAGCCCTCCAAGGGACCCCAAAACAGCCCCACAGCTTCTGAAACACAACCCAAGCGCAGCGTCGGGATGGGCCGACGGCCACTAGAGTTCAACCCTCCCATGAAAGCCGTCACTGCCCCTTGTATTCGTCCCCCCTCCGTACCCCCATCCCAAGCGGCGCGGCCTAGGCCCCACTGGCCGATTTACCCCCCTAGATGGGGACATAGGCCGTTCCCTTCGGGTTTCAAGGGCCGTATCCCCAACTGGGGGGGCAATTTGGCGGGGGCCTCGAAGGGGATGGGGATGGGACGGGGATCTGTTAAAAACTACCGAAAGGCGTGCCCCCAGGGGCCGCTGCCTCCATCGCAGGAATGGCCGCGAGGCTCATCCAGCGAGGCCGGCGGTGGCTGCGTGCGTGACGTCTGCGCCTACGTTTAGGTCGGGCGTATCCTCCTACAGGCGGATCTTGCACGAAAAATCAAAAGTAGTCCGAAAATACTCACAAATAAACAAAGGTAGTCGAAAAAACGTCCCCAGGCTATCGGGGTCGGGTATCCCCACCACTTATGATCCCGAAGCTTCAAACTCGGAACAGCTTCGAGGATGGAGGGCGGGCCGTTTTCAAAATGTGGCTCTCGCCTTAGCGCCGCGCACAGAAGTTCTACAAGTTTGTAGCAGCTTTAAGGATGGAGGGCGGCTGCTGTTCAAAATCCCCCCAGCCCTCTGGGCGTCGGTGGTCTAGAGAGTCCCACCAGCCCTCTGGGCGTCGGTGGTTTAAGGAGTTTCCTCTTCCACCCCTCCCTCTTCCCCTTCGGGGAGGGGTTTACCCATCCCCCTTACCCCCTCCCCACTGACCTGGACAGGGGGTTCCGCGGCGCGTTGGAGCGCCCAAGATCGACCCCTGGGAGGGCTAAAATTCGACACCCCTCACGAGGATCGTGGCTCCTGAGGGGGGGGCTGAAATTTAGGAACCCCTCTTCTTTGATCGATTTCCTCCACGATGGCCGCAAGAGGCCCCCAGGATGCCCCAAGAGGCCGCAGGATGGCCCCAAGATGGCCCCAAGAGGCCCCCCAAGAGGCCCCCAGGAGGCCCCCAAGAGACCCCCAAGAGGCCCCAAGAGACCCCCCAGAGGCACCCAAGGTGCTCCCAGAGGCCCCAAGATGGCCCCAAGTGGCCCCAAGAGGCCCCCAGGAGGCCCCAAAGAGGATTCCGAACGGCCCACAGAGGCCCCCCCGAGGCACCCAAGACGCCGAAAAGCCCCTCAGGACGACCCTCTACTCGCCTGGGCGTCGTTTCTGAACGGGCTGGTGGGGATACGCGAAGCGTCTAGAATTTCCTATTCCAACCCCCTTCTTCCCCTTCGGGGAGGGGTTTACCCCTCCCCCTACCCCCTCCCCTGGACCTGGACGGGGGGTTCCGCGGGTCGTTGGGGCGTCCAAGATGGCCCAAGACGGCTCCAAGAGCGAAAAAGGCCAGAAAGCAAAAAAACATGGATTTCCCTAGGTGTTGGAAGGATTTTGGCCTCTTCTGGGGCCCAAGAGGCGATTCGAGGCACTCTAGAGGGGCAACGCAAATTGGCCACCCCCCATTCTTTGATAGATCTCCTCCAACATGGCCCCAAGAGCGCCCCGAAGGCTCCCAAGAGCGCCCCAAGAGCGCCCCAAGAGGGCCCCAAGAGGCCCCAAGAGGCGCCCAAGAGGCCTCCAAGAGGCTCCCAAAAGACCCCCAAGAGGCTCCAAGAGGCTCCCCGAGATACGCAAGAGGCCCCCGGGACCGCCAAGAGGCCCCAAAGACGGCCCAAGAGGCCCCCAAGCTCGCCATTGTCCTCCTCCTCCTCCTCCTCCTCCTCCTCCTCCTCCTCCCCCTCCTCCCCTCCTCCTCTCCTCCTCCTCCTCCTCCTCCGTCCTCCTCGTCCTCCTCCTTCCCCTCCTCCTCCTCCTCCTCCTCCTCCTCCTCCTCCTCTCCTCCTCCTCCTCCTCCTCCTCCCCTCTCCTTTTTCTTCCTCCTCCCTCCTCCCCCTCCCTCTCCTCCTCCTCCTCCTCCTCCTCCTCCTCCTTCTCCTTATCCTCCTTCTCGTCCTCCACGTCCTCGCCCTCCTCCATCTCCTCCTCCTCATCTTCCTCCTCCTCCTCCTCTCCTCCTCCTCCTCCTCCTCCCCCTCCTCCTCCTGCTCCTCCTCCTGCTCCTCCTCTTCCTCCTCCTACTCCGACGACGACGACTCCTCCTACATCCTCCCCCTCTTGGGGTATATGGCGGCTTACCCCGCCCTTTGTTCTTCTGCATGCTCCCCCGCTTCCCTCATCACCTCCACTCCCCTGGGACTCATTTCTGGACGGGCTGGTGGGGATACGCGAAGCGTTTAGAAATTTGGCTATCGCCTTAGCGCCGTGCACATTAGTCTTAAAAGTTGGCAGCAGTTTGAAGGACTCGCAAGTTTGAAGTCACAAATGGAATTCAGGATTACCGGGACGCAGCCGTCACGTTGATTCGCAGTGTTGAGAAGTCCTAGGAGTGGAGTCCTGACAAGCTAGGATTGTCAGGACGCAACAGCCACGTTTTGGAATAGCAGGAATGGTGTATTGGCACAGTTCAGGATTCTCATACGATTGTCTTCAAAAGGGGCACTTTACGCGATGAAAGTAACTCATTGCAATGGCCTACGAAGATGGAACTTGGAGGGAGGGGCGAATGCAACATCGTTGATACGTAGAGGGTTCACACTGGTCCTCAACCTCCTCCTCCTCCTCCTCCTCCTCCTCCTCCCAGCCCTCTGACCTCCTCTTCCTGTTCCATCAACTCGTTTTCCTCCTTCTCATCGTCCCTCCTCCCCCGCCCTCCCCCTCCCCCTGCCCCTGCTTCGAGACTGTCACGTCCTCCTCCTCAGCCTCCTCCTCCTCCTCCTCCTCATTGATCCTCCTCCTCCTCGTCCTCCACCTCCTCCTCCTCCTCCTCCTCCTCCTCCTCCTCCTCCTCCTCCTCCCTCCTCCTCCCCCTCCTGCTCCTCCTCCTCCTCTTCCTCTGCTCCCTCCACCTGCCCTCCTCCCCTGGGGCAAGAAGCCACGGCCGCTCCTCCGTGCTGCTGCGCACCCGCGGAGCCACGTCCGTGTTGCCGCGCGCCCGCGGCGCCCCGACTGCAAGGGGAGCCCGCTGCTGCCAGCGCCGAAGGTCCTTCTCGTCCATGGGGAAGGTGGACACTGCGCGCCGCTTTTGAGGGGCATCAATCCACCTCGGCGACGATCCAAAAGCGGGTCTTACGCGAGACGACGCAGCGACCTTACGCGGTGGCTTACGCGGGCCGCCAGCGCGGCACGCTGCATTGAAGACGAGGGCGCGCACGCGCGACCTTACGCGGGCAGCTTACACGCCAATGTCGGCGCAGACGACCCCTTCTGCATCGCCCACCTGGGTTTGACCAGCCGCGGCCCATATTATCCTCCTCTTCCTCCCTCTCCTCCTCCGCGTGCTCGTCGTTGCCCGGTGAGCTCATCGTTCTGCTGTGCAGCGTGTCCTTCGAGACGATCTTGGGCCAACGACAGGGGAGAGTCACGTCTCGCGGTGGCGCAGGTGCACGGGGCAAACGCCTTAAGGCACCTGGTCCAGCTGACCAGGGGGGGCCCAAGGGAGACGAGAGGTACTAAGGCCTGCAGAGGCAGGGCGGGCGGGCTCCCTGCTCCTCCTCATCATCATCCTCCCCCTGCTTCTCCGTCCACTCCCCCTCCGTCCTCCTCCTCCTCCCTGCTCCTCCTTCCC
This sequence comes from Prorocentrum cordatum, assembly GCA_963575745.1. NCBI lineage: Eukaryota > Dinophyceae > Prorocentrales > Prorocentraceae > Prorocentrum > Prorocentrum cordatum. Next base: position 138,341 of record CAUYUJ010020000.1, read on the forward strand.
CGTCCCTCGTCCTCCGTCCTGCTCCTCCTCCTCCTCCTTATCCTCCTCCTCCTCCTCCTTATCCTCCTCCTCCTCCTCCTCCTTCTCTTCCTCCTCCTCCTTTCCCCAGCCAACGCATGGTCGAAATCACCTTGTCGCATGCAGCCAAGGTGCTCCAGTTAGCAATATGGTGAGTTGTCACATGGTGGGGTTATATTACCACTTTCGTATGGAACGTTGGGTGCTGCTCCCCTGGTGTTCAGCGCGTCTACGACTCCAAATCTGTCTACCTCATCAAACGTGTCTTAGGCTCCTGCCGTAGGGGAAACCACTCATCTAAGCAACATCTGCCCTTTGTCGATTGCTCCAGCGCGCCGAGAAAATCAATCTGGCGAAGAACCCAACCATATGCAGTTGTGAGTACCGAAGTTGTGGGTATCGTCTTCCGTGGAGCTCCACGAAACGCTGTACGGGGCGGGGAAGCCGCATGTGAACTGCGCCACTGGGACCTTCGGTGGAGCTCCCTATGAGGCCACGAAACGCACCACTGGTTGGAGGAACCGCATGCGAACTGCGCCACTGCGACCTTCGGCGGAGCTCCCTCTGGGGCCACGAAACGCTGGACTGGGCGGGGGAACCGCATGCGAACTGCGCCACTGCGACCTTCGGTGGAGCTCCCTCTGAGGCCACGAAACGCTGTAATGGGCGGGGGCCTGGGGCCACTCAACGCTGCACTTGGTGGGGGAACCGCATGCGAACTGCGCCACTGGGACCTTCGGTGGAGTCCCTCTGGGGCCACGAAACGCCGTGCTGGGTGGGCGAACCACATGGGCCACGAAGCGCTTTACTGGGCGGGGGAACGGTATGAAAACTGCGCCACTGGGACATTCGATGGGGATCACGAAACGCTGCACTGGGCGGGGGGGACACATGCGAACTGCACCACTGGGACCTTAGGTGGAGCTCCCTCTGGGGCCACGAAACGCTGCAATGGATGGGGGAACCGCATGCGAACTGCGCCACTGGAACCGTCGGTTGAGCTTACTATGGGGCCACGAAGCGTTGTACCGGCTGGGAGAGACGTGCGCGGGCTGCTCCACTGGAGCCTTCGGTAGACCACCTATGGGGCCACGCAACGCTGTACTGGGTGGGGTAGACGCGTGCGGGCTGCGCCACTGGGACCTTCGGTGGAGTCCCCTAGTGGGCCACGAAACGCTGCACTGGATGAGGGGAAACGCATGCAAACACCGCCATTGGGGCCGCAGGTGGAGCTTTCTGGGGCCACGAAGCTCTGTACTGTGTGGGGGGAAACGCATGCGAACACCGCCACTGGGGCCTTAGGCGGGGCTTCCTCTGGAGAAGGGACCACAAAACGCTGTGCTCGCTGGGGAAAACGCATGCGAACACCGCCACTGGGACCTTCGGTGGGCCCCGTGTGGGGCCACGAAACGCTGTACTGAGTGGGGGAAACGCATGCGGGTTGCGACTAGGACCTTCGGTAGACCCCCTTTCATGGAGCAACCAAACGCCGTGCTTGGTGGGGGAGGCGCATGCGGGCTGCGCCACTGGGATCTCAAGTGGAGCTCCCGCTGGGGCCACGAAGCGCTGTACTGGATGGGGGAGACGCATCCGAACTTCGCCACTGGTGCCTTAGGTAGAGCTTCAGATTGGGCCACGAAACGCTGTACTGGATGGGGGAAACGCATGCAAACACCGCCACTGGGGCCTTAGCTGGAGCTCCATATGGGGCCACGAAGCGCTCTTCTGGGTGGGGGAGACGCATGCGAACACCGCCTCTGGAGCCTCAGGTGAACCCCGTGTGGGGCCACGACACACTGTACTGGGTTTGGGGGAAGACGCATGCGAACACCGTCACTGGGGCCTTAGGTGGGGCTTCCTATGGGACCACGAAACGCTGTGCTGGGTGGGGGAGACTCCCACCTCCAGACATCATGATGATGATGGGAGGAGGGAGGAGGGGGAGGAGGAGAGGAGTGACGCGGGGTGCTCTCTTCTAAACGAAGACCCAATACCAGAGAATGGCTGGGAACAAGCAAACAAAAACGCTGGCATCGCGTCCTCGGGGGCACCGACCACCAAGAGTGCTGCTGCTCTCTTACAGCATTCCATCATGACTCGAGCTTCAGAAAGCTGTGTGGGACAGAACGCGAACCCTCAAAGGCCGCCGGAGGGGCGCAGCTGATGGAGCTGACCGTCACCCACTTCGTGCGAACTTTCTTTCGTATCGAGCCCCTGGACGCCTTCCGAAGAAACTTCTTGACGTCTTTGATGGGACCGACCTGACCCCGAGATTCTCGTCGACGTCCGTCCCAGGCGCTCGCGCGCTGGGTCCCATCGCCCAGTTGCCACGATGCCCAGGGAGGCCATCCGAAAGGCAAAATCGCGAAACTACCCTTCTGCGATCGGTCCAGATTGGCTCGCGGACTGCGAGCCTGGAGGGGGCGGCGCAAGCTCGGCCGCCGCGCCGGGCCCGGCCGCCATGGCGAGCGCGCCGCCTTCGCAGGCCCGCGGAGGTGCGCCCTCTCTCCAGCCGCGCCCGTGGCGGCTGCCCCCCTCCTGGAGGGGGAAAAAAAGCTAGGGGCAGGACGGCGAGGCGGATCACGACAAGGAGGGAGGACAGGGACGCGGCCAGGTTCACAAGGCCTCGGGAGTACAAGGAGACAAAAGGCAACAGAGAAGAGAGCACAGAGTGATAGAGGTAGAGGGTAGCAGGAACAGAGCAGAGAATATGGAGCAGAGCATACGGCTAGTATGTAGGGTAGACAACAGATGAGTGGAGAGACGAGAGTTTAGAGTAGAGAAGAAAGGGAACTGAATGGAGAAGGGAAGGTGGAGGCGCCCACTGGCCAGGTTCGCAGGGTCACGGCTAAAAGATTAGTGCGAGGCCATCGAACTCTCGCTGGTCGTTCTCGTGGTGGATAACAATGTGTCTGATCGTGCTCGCAATGTTGGAGCTATCGATGGTCGTGTTCAATGAGTGGGAGCTCTTGTCGATCGTTGTACCAGAGCTGCATTTTCACTGTGCCCGAACCCTCGCTGAACATACCAGCAGTGGTGGGACTAGGCTGGCCGCATTCAAAGAGCAAGAATCCTGTATGCTCCTACATGCACTCAGCGCGACACGTGCGGATGATCTGGAAGAACCACACATCGGGATCGTCTGAAGTGTGATGTTAAATTATCCCAAAGCCATATATCACCACCGCCACATATGCGTTCGCCGCAGTACCCTGTTCGAGCACAGAAAGAGGACGACGAAGAGGCCAGAGGAGTCTACGTACGGCAGGTTCGTGTCGTGGTGATCCTGTCGCGGGCTTCTGAGACCGAGTGGATCGTTCAACCTTGACCGATCATATCGCCGGATCGTTCCATACTGGCCGATTCTGGGCCACTGGCGGCGTTCAACCTTCAGGCCCGCAGCGGGAGCGACGCCGCATCGACACGGCACGAGCCTACCGTACTGCATGGAAGTGCGGCCCACCGCTCGGCCACGAAATCCAGCCCACTTCAGGGCCTGACTCGAAAGGGAGGAGACCCCGTCACCTGCCTGCACTCTCCAGCCCTCCCGAATCTGCACACTGCACCATCTCCTCCATGTGCACAACCTTTCAAAATCTCGACTCCCCCATACCCTTTCCAAGCTCGTCTCCCCTCCCCCCATCCCCGTTGCTTGCCACTCTCCCCTCCCCGCGTTGCTACGTCCGCCCAAAACTACCCCGACCACCCTTCCCTATCTCTGCACCCTCCACCCATCATGAGTTACTCAAGATTCAATGTACTCTCCTCTATCCCCACGGTCATGATTAGTGCGTGTGTGTGTCTCGATCAGAGAGAGAGCGTGATCCACAGCCGCTTTACTGTGGAAAATTGCCGACCTTTTCCTCCGGAACCCGGGGGTCCCCCCCCCCTCTCCCCCCCCCCTCCGAAAATCCCCCCCCCTCCCCCTGCAAAACCCCCCCCTCCCCTAACCCCTCCCCCCCCCCCTCGAACTCGAAAACCGGGGGGGGTCACTACCGGTTCGAACCCCCCCCCCCCTCGAAAACCGGAGGGGGGGGTCACTACCGGTTCGAACCACTGAGCTGTCCCACTGTTCCCACCACTGTCCCCACTGTCCCCACCACTGTCCCCACTGTACCTCTGTCCCATTGTCCCACCGCCGT